>OU015749.1:88195293-88208340 GCA_907169655.1 Acomys percivali
GGCTAGCCCAGAATGAAAGACATCCACTGAGGTTGAGGCTAGCCCAGCAAAGGCGCTCTGGCTCCTGCATGAGTGGCCCTGTAGTCAGGATGACAGTCCTCTTGATTGGCATTGTTTAGATACACTACCGTCTAATCCCATTTCCAAATGCTTCATACACAGTGCTGTTTCTGTTGACTATTGAGCACTGGCCTAGGCTATTTATTTATTTGCCAGTCATGGCTTTAACAGTTGCCACAGGCAACTCGCCCAGTAGTTTTTCCTTTGCAGCCACATTCTAGGGAACTCCTTGAATTAGAAGTATACGCACAGGATTTAGGGGGAGGGGGTCAGGGTATATTAGATGTTAGATTCTGCTTTGCCAGCCACTAAATAACTGCCCCCCCATGGGAGGGGCCGTTATCCCAGTCTGTGAAGGTGCCAGTGCCAGTCCTTAGAGAGATGGTAGTACACACAGGTCAGATGAAACTGGAGTGATAGTGCCAACACTGCTCTACACCGTTGCGCTGTTCCTGTGCCATGTCTCCCAGATGTAATGGGCAGAGGCGCTTCTGCTCCTGGATGGTACCGGCCAGAACTCTGAGAATTAAAGACATCCCCAATCCCACAGAACTGGCCCTCCAGCAATATCTGACTTGGTTGGAATAAACACCACAGTTCCCCGGTCTCTTGAGTTTGAGGAAATAGAAGCACAATGTTCCCACTAGATCCAGCACAAACAGGGGCAGAGCTTCAGACACCCACAGTTTGTTTGATCTTGTGATTTGTGTGGGTGGCCCTTGTGGTCTCGGTTCCCACTGGAATCACCTCCTAAAGACAGTCCTGAGGTCTTCGTTTCAGGTTGTTCCTGAGGGGACCCAGTTTAAAGTTCCATTTCTCTAGGTACAGCTTGAAGCAGAGCAGATCATGGAAAAAGGATGATGTCAGCTGTCTCATGGAACTCTTGAGCACTCTGAGGCCACATTTCTAAGCCCTCTACAATTTTTCCTATCTACCCTCCTCTTCACAATTGCAGCCTCAGGGAATCAGGTTGCTTTGTTTCTTTTATGGATGAGTACATTCTGTTAAGAATATGAAATAGGTCAAGGCACTAAACCAGAGAGAATTCCCAATTGTTTATGTTTCCAGGGCTGTATTAACCTCTGCAAAGCACATCTGCAGTTACAGAAGCATCCCTGCTCTCAAGTTAGAGAGATGAGACATAGGAAATGTGGGCCAATTAGGTTCTAACCCATGCCTTTTAATGGAAGTAAGTCTTTTCAACTCTTGGCCGTATGTCATGAAGCCTGTTGAGATGGTGGCCGGGTCCTCTGAGCCCTCTGAAGTGTTAGTGGCCAACTCTTCTTAGTAGTCTATGAAGACCTGTCCTTGGTTAAACCTTTATCTTACTGGCTGCTTTATGTCATGCCAGCCTCCATCATAGAGTTATCTCAACAATACCTGACAAGCCTGTTTGTTGAGCAGTCTGTGGATGTGTTAGCCACTTTATACCACTTTGTCAAAATATCTGAGTTTTACGGATAGAAATTTTATTTTGGCTCAAGTTTCATGATCAACTGAGCCTGTGATGAGGCAGGACAACATGATAATAAGAGTGTGTGACAGAGGAGGCTGGATGCCTCATGGAAGCAGGAGGCAGAGATGGGGTTAGAGAGCTGGGATAGTAGGGCCTATTTCCCAGTTTCTACCACCTTCCAATTATGTCATCAAACCATGAATATACTCAAGGATCAGCCTACTGATACAGCCAGACCCTCACATAGCAACCATTCCCAAAAGAACATTGCAGTGTCCAAGTCTTCAACACACGACTGGCGATAGAAATGCACTGCATCCAAACTGCAACGCTTGGCTAGAAATGGGACGGACCCTGAACCATGGGTTCACCTCAGAACATTTCCCCAGGATCAGTGAGAAGGAAGCCTCTGGCTATGGCCATATGACCCCCTTAGCGTCTTTCATCTCCCACCCTGCCTGTCTTACTCTTCTCCCCTCTGGTAAGCACATCTCAGGCTGACCCAAGGAAACTCATTTTAAAACATTACACATCAGAACTATCTGTGGAGCCTCACAGAAGGATCTACAATTGAGTCTTTAAACACTCAGTCTTACTGAAAGAGGGTCTGTAGATTTGGGGGGTTGGGGACCACATGGCCATACATTTTTATGCCGAATGGGTATTTCAAATACAGCAGGTTATTGCTCAACTTTTTATCTAGAAGACTTCAAACTTACAGAAATAATGAAAGAATAATGTAACGATGAATACACCCACATACTCTTCACCTAGACATACCAATTATGAACTTTTTGCTGCATTTTCTTCTCTGATTCTCTCTCTCTTCCTATATCAAAAATAATTTGCAAGTAAGTTGTAGACATCATGACACTTCCTTCTTCAATACTTCATCACTTATTATCTAAGAATAAAGATGCTCTCCTACATAATCTCATTACCGCAATCACCCCTGAGGAAATGAATATCAGTTTCATGATATTATCAGAGTATATTGGCTATATCTAAGGTATATAGTCTTGTTTTTAGACAAAGAGTTGAAATTTTCTCAGCTACAGATCCAGTACAAGTTCATGGAGGAAAAAGAATCTGCAACAGTTTAAAAAAAAAACAGAGCAGACTATTCAATCAAGAACTGGGATCTTAATAGGTTTGTGAAAGCCAAATTAAAATGAGGAAGAGAACACTTGCTCAGTGGAAATATAGTGGACATACACAGGAACACACAGAATGGGAGACCGTGTGACCTTTAGTAGAGATGGCAGGTTGGGATTCTCTGCTATATTTTACAGCATAAAATAAGCTGGACACATCTTATGGTGTCATAGCACATATAACAATTTAATATATATAGCAACAAGATAAAATAAAATATAGCAATTTAAACTATCAAAGACATGGTGCTCACATTCTAGGAAAAATTAAGACACTGGATTTGTAAGACTTCTGTGGAAATTTAAAATCACATTCTGGTGAACTATAAAGAACAATGTTTGAAGATTCGGGGTCAGAATCATTTTGGAGAATTCACCACTGATTGAAATGAATTCAAATACTGATTCTATAAACATTCTCTATGCACATATTATGTGCCAGGTTGCCAATCTAAACATAGGAAACAGAAGGTCTGAAAGAAAAATTAGACAAGGTTCCTGATGGAACATTGATTCTTACAAGTATGTGTGCTAGGTGGGAGGGGCCAAGAGTGACTCAATCGTCAAGTAAATAAGTAAACGAGGAAACATTCGATTGCTGTTGATATGGTTCCCATGGATATAAAAGGAACAGGTTTCCTATTGATTGACAGTTACTTTAAGTTGGTTATTCAGAGAAATTAACATTTAAAGCACTGTTAAGCTTGAGCCAGCTACTAACTTCAAAGAACAGATTGTCAAAATTTACTCAAGTTTGTGAGCTACATGATATCTCCGTGGTGACTTTAAATAGTCCACAGCATTGTATTTAGACAAATAGGCAAATGCTACAAGTCATGGTTCCTAGTCCCAGAGAGCTGGTCGCTTACCACATGCCAGCACACCACTGCACTACAATCAGAACTCAAGTACAGACAGACACCAGTGTGAAACACTAGGGGAAAATACCCCCAGAAAGCTGATGCATTGTTCTAAAAAGCACAAAAGTCATGCAGCTCTGGTGAATGCCAAGGTCTGGTGTGTGGTGATACAGAAGAGAGAGGCACAAGGCAAGAACAAAACTGGGCAGAAGCTTGGTCATTTGGAGCCAAGCTGGCCTGGTATGGGTCACTGGGGTTTTTATTTAAATGTGACAAAATGGGGTTTGTGTTCCTAAGTATATGAACAGCAAGTTTCAGTCGTGTCTTCAGAGACTGTTTTGATTGTCGCAGAATAGATCGGAGGAAGAGTGACAGAGAAGAATGGAGCTAAGAGCTTAGTGCTTATAAAGCAATGTATGTAAAAATTATTCATTGCAGCACTGCGTTGTCAAAATATTGGAAACAGCCTGAATGCCCATCAATAAGAGAGAAAGTAAATTCATAATGGTGTAGTCATATAATGGCACTGCTCAGTAGCTGTTAAAAAAAAAACTGAAGACAGTCCTTACTTACTGTTAAGAAAACATCCCCAACATATTTGCAAAGGTGAAACTGGTACAACTGAATCTAAATGATGCTGTTATTTTTTGTGCAAATAAGTAAAGATGTAAATTATATTTTTTAAATAGTTGAGTATGTGCACATCACACATAATTTGATAGGGATTTTAAGAAATGAAGGATAAACAATATTCCACTGGGATTTTTGAAGGTTAAAATGGCTGTCAAAATTGGAAATTTCATGAAATTTGTCTTCACTAGTTGAGGTCCAGCATTATGGGACATAGTGTTTACCATATGAACTCCATGTTTTATTAAAGCAAGAAACATTGTATTGTGTTAAGTAGTAGTATAATTAGATAGCCAGGTAGATGAGTGACAGATAAATGATAATTGGAAGTTAGATGGACAAGCAGACAGATAGATAGACAGACAGACAAACAGACAGACAGACAGACAGACAGTAGAGCAGCAGAAAAATGATAAATGGATGGATAGATACAAAGATGAATAGATGATAAATGAATAGATAGATGATAGACAGACAGACAGAGTGAGCAAAAGAAAGATATACATCTCACGAAAGTCTTCACTTACCAGGAAAATGGGATAGTGGTGAGGACATCCTAAGATGGGAGAAATATAGGAGATAGGGAAATAGATGTATCCAGAGGGTCCTAGAAACCTACAAGAAGAACACTATGATGAGCAGATCTGGGCCCAGGGGTTCTGCTCGATCTATGGCACCAACCAAGGACAATATGTGTAGTCATTGTCAAACCCATACCCAGGCCTGGCCAAGGGACAGAATATTCTCCACAGTTAAGTGAAGACTGGGGACTGACTTTCACACGAACTCTGGTGCCCCTTATTTGGCCATGTCCCCTTGATGGAGAGGCCCAATAGCAGACTACCAAGAAGAAACTTGATACCCTAACATCATATTCAAGAGGAGGAGGTCCCCATCAGTCACAGTCATAGGGAAGGGGAATGGGGTGAAAGCGGGAGGGAGGGAGGAATGGGCGGATGCATGGGATGGGATAGCAATTGAGGTGTAATACGAAGGATTTTATTTTTCAACAACAACAAAAAAAAACATAAAAAAAGAAAGATGAAAGCTTTTATAGAGGTCAAGTTGAGGTTTGCAGTAGCTAGAGTTAGAACAGTAGCAGAGATGAGAAAATGGACTTGAGATGGATTCCTGAGGCACAGTTGACAAGGCTTGCCACTAGATTTTATCTTCATGAGGATCTAGTTTACAAAAAAAAAATTTTTTTAATTAAAAAAAAAAGAAGCAATGCATGCATCCTCCATCATTTAAGCAACAAAGTGCAGTTTCTTGAGCAACTTAGTCAGCTGCGCTGCCACCAAGAAACTCAGCACAGAACAAGGGGCACCTTGACAGGGAAAAATTAAGATTCTAGAATCCTGTGAGAGGTTCTTTGGATGCCCAAGTGGTTGTGTCACCAAGAAACTTGGAGAAATAAATCTGGAACTCAGGATGGACCTGGTGGCTTTGGGCCACGAGGAAGACTTTGTTTGCTTGTTTGTTTGTTTGTTTTGAAACAGGGTTTCTCTGTGTAGGTCTGGATATTCTGAATCTCTCTTTGTATACCAAGCTGGCCTTGAACTCAGAGATCTGTCTCAGTCTCTCCAGTGCTGGGATTAAAAGGCATGTGCTAGGGCTGGAGAGATGGCTCAGCTGTTAAGAGCACTGGCTGCTCTTCCAAAGGTCCTGAGTTCAATTCCCAGCAACCACATGGTGGCTCACAACTGACTATAATGTGATCTGATGCCCTCTCCTGGCATGTAAGTGTACATGCAGATAGAATATTCATACATTAAATAAATAAGTAATTTTTTTTTTAAAGGCACGAACCACCATCATCTGGTGATGAAGACACTATTTGAAGGATTCAAAAATGTATGAGAGGATTCTGAAAAACTTCAAGTTTCTTTTTTCCTACCTCCTAAATTTCCTGAGGCATTGCACAAAAGATAAATCTAATAGGATGTCAGGGAGAGGCAAGGAATCAAAGCACACCCGAACAAATGTTGTGTTTAAGTGTCCTGGCACCTCCATATCATATACTTATTCAAAGTCTTACAAGGATGACACTGTCATAGTGTTACCAAGAGCTGCTCTCCACCGCTACAAGGTCACTCAGAATGTCATAAGCTACACATCCTCCTGCTTTCAGTGGGAGGTGCGTAGGCACAAAGTAAGTTCAAATAGGGGCAAAACTGAAATGATTCTATTTTCCTCCCGAAACTAGCGAATCCAACCTTTAAAAAAAATAATAACTCAAAGAGAAATAGAGCTAAGCTATTGAAGATGGCAATATGGTGACCTGGTCATCTATGGGACAGGGAATAAAAGGGTAGGTGACAAAAAAACAAGATAAATGAAAGTGTGATCAAAATAAAAAAAGCTTCTGTGAGATCTAATGGTTAGGATTCACTGCCTGGGATTCAGGCTCAGCACCCAGCAGGGTTTGAAGTGAGCTTGGCAGTGGGGAGAGGAGCAATATCTCTGTGTGTTTGCAGAAGAAGCACGAAAGCCCAGGCTCTGAACACACCAAGCACACCGCTCTTCAGAGACGGCATTCCCCCAGCACTGCGGGTGAGTGTTGGGCTGTTAGCCTCGCATCCTCCCTCAGTTCTAAAAATGGATAATTAAATTCTATCACTCTAATGAAGCCCCCTGTCATTTATACTGCTGAGATTGTTCATGGAGGATTCATGAGACTGAGAAGAGGACAGCCCTAAGCAGGAGTCATCTGTGTAACATAGGACAAAACTGAGTTGAGCCACCAGTGGACAAGTGTGAGCCATAAGGGCAGCTCAGGTGAGAAATTTGGGACCAAACCTGAATAAAACTAGATAAAAACAGCTCATGTTCCTTAGATCTTAGGCTATCCCCACTGAACAAAAACCGCCAGGTAATTGACAAATATGTACTTCATTTGGTGTTAGGAACACCTGGTCTCCGTTTCACCCTGGAGAGATATACACATAAATTGCTAGGTTAATAGCTCTCTTGTCTCCTCAGACATCTTCCAGACAAGAGGATGGAACAGTGTATGAATGCATACGTCATTCCTATCTTCTTTGCTGCTATTATTGGACCCATGAGTGACAAGGAAGGAAGATGGTATGAAACATTTGCAAGATGTGAAATGTATTTATTAATGTACATTTGTGGGGTTGTGTCAAAATCTGAAAGCTTGGTGTATTGAACATCAAGAAAACTCTTACTGCAAAAGGGAAAAGGATTAAGTAGCATTCCTTCTTTGGGTATGAAGAGATTATCAGAGCCATCGGGATCATCTTAACACCTGTAAAAAGGGTTTGCAGAGGCTCCTGGGACAGTAGAGGCCCAAGAAAGCTTGATTTTAGAATCTGCTTAATTCCCACCACCCTCCCAAACAGAACTTGCAGGAAGTTCATAAGAATTGGCGATCCAAGTAGATACTGAAATATGTACATTCACATCATAAACCTAAGACAGGAGCAAGGGCGCGTGGGGGAGGAATGAATTAAGGGAGGGGCTCGTGACAGCGAGATGCGCTGATTCCCTCTTTACTCCTGCACTCTCGTGGCTTCTCACCTGATGAACTTTTCACACCAGAAGTGGGGAAACTTGTCAACTTTTCCCCTCTCTGTGTCTTCTATCTTCTCCTACGTGTCACCTAATTGCTGCACACTCAACCTGGACTGGTGTTGTTGTCATTTCAACTCTTTTTACAAAGCTCAGGTGCCCCTATGTGACTCGGGAGCCCACATTCAGTTACGTAGGGCCACCCACCTCTGGCTTTGGCAGCAGTTCCTTCGGGGAGCCCAGGAATGAGGAAATGTCTTGGCTCCTTCTGTGCTGTGAGCAGCTTAGCTCTTCTCCCCCTCCATCTCTTTAGGACAACTGTCCAGTGTCCCTCCTCGCTCCACTACAGCCCTACCCCCATCACCTAGAAAAAACCTGAAACATCATAGCTGTTGGGAGCAGCTCGATCAGGCCTTAGTAAGAGTCTGTAGACTCTATTACACCATAGAAAGCAAAGAGAGTTTTTCCCCCCCAAAGGCTACTGCAAACATTTCTAATTCCATCTGAATACTTGAGGAAATACAAAGAAGGTGCTGTGTTGAGAGCGTCCACGTTCTCAATATTTCGTGATTAATAGACTAAACTTATGGGGAGCTAAATAAATGCTGCAATTACTGGGCAGGGCTTTTGAATTATGCAGGTAAGCCCCTCTCTTCTTGAAACAATGCAGTTGAGTGTCGCTTGAGCTCACACAGGAATTTAAGACCTTTAGATCAGTAAGCCAGCTAAAGCCTGGACATCAGCTCTGGTTTAACCACCATTTATTTGCAGGCTGTGTTGTCATCAGTCCTATGTGACAAATTTACAAAAGAAGAGACACAGCCAAGCACATGAAATATAAGATGATTCCCTGTCTTAACTACTTAAAGCCTATTACCAAAATAGGTGTGCAATGTTGCTGTTATAAATATCATCCTTAACACCTTTTGATTCTTTTTACTCTGAAGTGTCCAACCCATTATGGAACAAAGAAAGGCCGCCTTTTAAATCTCACTCACCTCGGCTTCCTCGGAGATGGATGAGCCCCCCTGAGCTCAGTCTCACATAAAAGCACGGCAGTGCGCTGCTGTAAATCTGTTTTACACCAGCTTTTATGTGAATCAGGCCTGGGCTGGGCTTCATTATCTTTTTTTTTTCTTCTTAGCTAAAAATAATAATAAGCAGTCTCCAGCCAACTCAGCTGCCTTGCTTTGTAAATAGCATGCGCTCACTTTTGCACAAAGAAATCTCTTAGGGAGCCTGGGACCCTTGGACTTGGATCTGTTACCATGGTAGATGCCATTGGCTGGGGGAGGTGACCCTTCTTGTGCCATCTTTTTGCTCGATCTGTGCTCCGTGCAGTGCCTCAAAGTCTCTGGTCCACTGTGCTTTGCTCTGCACGGCTCCTGAGAGCCCGGACTCTGCAACAGTGGGGACCTAAAATGCCCATGTTTATACCACAGGAGAAAGTTTAATTGCATCTCAAGTGCACTGTGAGATCTCCACAGAACCGTACTAGCCACATTCCGATTCCATTCTCATTATTAAGCATTTCAGTTCTCAGCTGGGAGCAGTGGCTCACACCTTTAATCCCAGCACTTGGGAGGCAGACATAGGCAAATCTCTGAGTTCAAGGCCAGCCTGATCAACAGTATGACTTCCAGAACGGCCATGGCTACACAAAGAAATCCTGTCTCTGAGAGGAGTGAGCTGGGGTGGGGGGTTTCCATTCTCGAAAAGGATCATGTTTAAATATACCTTGTACTTGCTCAAGTTCAGTCTTTTCACCACTAACTAAGGGACTGGAATATGTGTGTGTGCACATATGTGTGTGCATGTATGTATGTGTGCATGCATGTATGCACCCACCCATGCATACACCCATGCATGCAACATACACATTTGTGTGTGTATATAAATGTATGCATATATACATATATATGCATTTTTAGTCGTGTGTGTGTGTGTGTGTGTGTGTGTGTGTGTGTGTGTGTATAAGTTTAAGCATGTAAGTGAAAGCAGGTGCATCTCCAGCATCTGGAAGCCAAAGGACAACGTTCGGTGTATGTTCTTGTCTTCACCTGGCATGAAAAGGGGTCCCTAGTGGTTCACTACTGCATGTCAGGATAGTTGGTCCAACGTTTCAGAGGGATTCTCTTGCACTCACCTCCCAACCTCTTGTAGAAATGCTGAGATTTTAACATTTGAACACTCTAATAAGTCAACTTTCCATAGGTTCTGGGAATCTTTGCTAGATATTCATGCTTGCACATCAAGTACTTTACTCACTGAGCCATCTTCCCAGGCCTTGGATTGTGCTTTAACTAACCAATGGTGATTTAAATTGGTAACGGCTGTTGAAGAGAAAATGGCTAAGTAGTAGGAAATCAAGCCATTGGCGATAAGTTTGGAGCATATGAGTTTGGTTGGATTTTTTTTGTTTGTTTGTTTTGTTTCTATATGATCGTTTTCTTGTTTCTAAAACAACTTTTTACCAAGTTCCATCTAACTCTGGAACTTTCGGGGTCTATGGGTTTTTTTTGTTGTTGTTGTTTGTTTGTTTTGTTTTGTTTTCTTACATATACACTTATATTATTACACACATATAATAAACTACCTATAGTAAGAAGAACTACAAAACAATCAGGAATTATATAAAGGTTACATTCATAGTGTTTTGGCTATTTGTATTTGGCAGCCTTGAAGGAAACATCTTTCCTGCCTTGGTGCATTTGAAATTCTGAATGTAAATCAATATATATCATATCTCATCTTTATCAACTTAAAACATCTACCTAGGCCTAAAAACTACATAATCCCTAAATAACTACGCTTAATTGTAAAATTAAACTATCTGGTCTTCAACCCCATCAGAGTGTATGTTCTCAGGGTCTGTAGGTTCTTCCTCAGCAGAAAGAGAAAACCTTCGGTTTTCAGTGGCCACTGGGCTTGGATCGCACACAACTGAACCTAGAATTTTCTTTCTTCATTGATAGATGATCTGTCTAGAAGAGATAGTCAGGAAAATAAAGATTAAGTCACAGACGAAAAATGTCTATCTGGTAACACTTTAACAGGGTGGAATGTTCCTGGGTAGACACCCTGAAACAACCCAGTCACCTCAGGCCCCTCATAAGGAGCAACCTCAATCAAGAACAGATCTTCAAAAGGAAATGCTCCAACATGTACCTAATGGCTAAGTAGGAGGAATTTCAATATATGGGCACAACCAACAAATAAGGACTCTTGATGTATTTCTTGGAGCAGTCAGCAAGGCCAACTAATGAGGCAAGCACACAAAGTCATCAGCTACAATTGTAAGCAGATGAGGTGAGGCCTAGACCATCCCTGTGGAAACCTGCAGACTCTGAGCTGATGGAGAGTAGGCATGGCAGAGAGGGAATGGGACCCAAAATGGAAATAAGCAAAGAGGTGGAGATGCTTTATATGAGCATAAAAGGCTCTTCCTTCTTTCTGGCTCCTCCCCTTCCCTTCCAAGGCTCAGTGTTAACATTCCCAAGGGTCCTGTCTATTGAACTAAGCAGCAGCACTTAGTTCATGTGGAGAACCAAGAACAGGAAAGAAGAAAGCATAAAATTAACAACCAGAAAGGGGGCAAAAGGACTCTGAAAGGAAAGTATGTGACTTAAGGGAATAGAAAGGAAGGTTTCATGATCACCATAATCTTGGTCTCAGGGGACGGGGGGGGGGGGGGGGGGGGGGGGGGGGGCATGTCAGCAGACACTCAAGACAACACAAACAGAAGAGTGGCCACTACTCTAAACACTAAAATGTAAAGGGAAATGTTGAAACACTACAAAAGGAAGCTTCCAGACTACAAAACAAAGAGAAGAAAAGGCATGGACTGTGATGAGAACTTGAAGCTGGAGATCAGCCAAGAGCTCTTGCACCCAGAGCATGCACATCCTGAAGTGAGGGCGAGCAAGTAGGTCAGAACTAACAAGGAGGTTACATTAGAATGTCCAGGCTCAAGGGTAACCAGTCTTTACACTTATAAGCTCTCAAAGTACCCAGCATAATCCAGAGAGAAATACATACGTCTTCAAAACAGCATCCCAAGTCAGGTGTCTGGTGGCTCATTTATAATCCCAGCTCTCAGGAAGCTAAGGCAGAAGAATCACTGTGAGTCTGACACAAGCTAGGGCTGCGTAGTGAGTTCCAGGCCAGCCGGCCTACACTATATACATTGTCCCCAGGACAAATAAATAAAATTAAAGCAAGCAATCAAAAAATAAAGCACAAAAGGGTCCCAGTGGGGCAGAAACAAGTGACCTCCATGGGATGGGGGGAGGGGGATCCCATAGCTTACCTATTTCCTGTTTGCAGTGGGATGCAGGAAAATAAAGAGTGATGCTGCCAAGGGTCATGTTTGAAAGTAATATTTATATTCCAAATGCTGTACTCACCTGGACAACTGACCTACCCTACCAGTGTATTCGAAACGGCCTCCACGTGAAACATTTTATTTAACAAACCTTCATTCTTGAAAACACATTTGGGGAAGGATTTCATCATTTAGCCAATCCCAGAATGAGAAAACACGTGATCTTAGAAACAGTGGATTACTAAGTGACCCACAAATGGCATTCCACCAGCCTTGTTGTAGGGAAACCTAAAGAGTTGAAGCCATGGAGACCAGAGGAAAAGAACAGAGCTTCAAGGTGAGATGGTCAGGAAAACATAGGGACTCCGGAGACCAGATGTTACAGATGTGAGTGTAAGCAAATAACTCCAGGTATAAGAAAGGAGGGTGTTAAAGAAGACAGGGACACTTTTTCCCCCCCCGGAAGGAAAGATACATATAAAATTCACATTCTAAAAAGGAATGATGCAAAATGAGATGTTGTAAGCAAACACAAGCATGAGAATAGAGAGAAGCTAAACACCTCTGAATATCCCAGAGGGGACTCCCAGAAAGCAGGAAATATCTTCAAGCCTGGCCTCCCTCAACCAGAGACCAAATAAATTCGATAGCCATGAGATGAGAAAATTGTTGCTCAGCATTTGGCTTCTAAAGATCTGGAAACAAAGAACAGAGCCTTGCTTGTAGCTGCAGACTATAATGTACATGATTTATCAACCTTGACAATGTGAGTGGAAAAAACATCAAGTATGGGAGAGGAGGAAAGGATGAGTGAAGAGTTAGAGCGTCCATGCTTTCCTGGTACTTAGAAAAAAGTCAATAAGTGAGTAAATACCACTGAGGGTTGATGCCTTAAAAGTAAAGGTTTAAGTATATCTGAAGAAATGACTTTAAGAAGCAAACTTTAAACAGGACAAGAACACAATTTTGAAGTATTGAGAATGTGTGTGTGTGTGTGTGTGTGTGTGTGTGTGTGTGTGTGTGTGTGTGTGT
>OU015749.1:88208350-88236617 GCA_907169655.1 Acomys percivali
TGTGTGTGTGTGTGTGTGTGTGTGTGTGTGTGTGTGTGTGTGTGTGTAAAATTAGATCATTAATAACCTACACTCTGACCCTTCATATTAAGACTGACTAAGTTTGGTGCTGGAGAGATGGCTCAGAGGTTAAGAGCACTGACTACTCTTCCATAGGTCCTGAGTTCAATTCCCAGCAACCACATGGAGGCTCACAACCATCTATAATGCAGTCTCATGCCCTCTTCTGGCATGCAGGTGTACATGCAGAGAAAATGCTGTATGCATAGTAAATAAATCTTTAAATTTTTAAAAAAGATTTACACAATTTGATAAATAAGAAAGTAAATATTGAGTGTAAATTATCTTGCCAGGCACAGGATTAGAATATGGTATCATTCTTGCCTGCATATTTAAGGTCTCTAAGAAGATGGGTGCCTGAATCCCATTCAAAGTTTCTAATTACTTACCGTGGATGAGCCTCCAGCACACTGGGCTTTCAAGCTGTATTTGTTATTATTGTGTATGTGTATGCATAATGTGTGTTTGGGGGGTAGCAATGCATAGCACAGCACACATGTGAAAGTCAGAAGTCAACCTTGTGAAGGCGTTGTGGAGTTGCTATTTTCCTTCTGCCTTTATGTGCGTTCCATGGGTTAAACTACAGTTACCAGGATGGGATGGCAAGGGCCTCTATCCTCTCAGTCATCTCCCTGGCCTGGAGTGTGGTTTCTTAGAGCTCGCTAGGTGACTGGAATACTGTCAAGATAGATTTACATTCCTAAAGAAATAAAGACACCTTGGACAAGAGCAGTGGTTTTCAATCTATGGGCTGCAACCCCTTTGAGGTTTGAATGACCCTTTCATGGGGGTCACATATCAAACATCCTGCATATCAGAAATTTATACTACAACAATCATAACAGTGGCAAAATTACAGTTATAAAGTAGCAATGAAATGATTTTAAAGTTGATGATCAATCACTACAACATGACAAGCTGTATTAAAATGTCGCAACATTAGGAAGGTTGAGAACCACTGGGCTAGAGGACCATATGAGCTGAGCCTAAGCCTTAAGATGCTTACATCAGTTGCTTCATATTACAGGGCTAGCACCTAATTCATATGTCTTGACTAGAATGAATCTTAAAATTTTAGGTAGAATCTGATAATGGGAAACATTACTGAGTTGTATTGTTAAGGTGGGGAGAAGTCTATGGTCCCTGAGCATTATACGTTCCAGGTTGAGTTCTCACCCCTTATTTTCTTTTGTTCTTGTTGTAAAAAGCAGGAGACTGAAGCCCAAAGTGACTTGGCAATATGTGCACAGTGGAATCATCAGGAAAACAGAGACCCTGTTGTTGGCAACAACATGGAAGAGCCTGCAGATCATTACAAAAAGTGTAGTAAACCAGATTCGGCAAGACGTTGCTTCCTGAACTCAGTCACAGAAGCAGAGAGCAGCATGGTGGTTTCCAGGAGCCTGGGGTGGACAAAGAAAAAAACATTACTCAGAGGGTAAAATTCCACTCGACAGGATGGATAAGTCCTGGTGGACTGTTGCACTGCACTGTGATGACAGCTAACACTATGTGGTACCCTTCCAATTTGCTAACAGAGAGCAAGGTAAATGTGCTCATCACAAAGGTAGACATGGATGACATGAAGGATATGCTAATTAACTTGACCTAGGCTCTCCAGATGGACCACACATCTCAAAATCTTACACTCTGTTCCAAAAACATGCGCAATTATTACTTGTTGGTTAAAATTAGAATAGAGACCAGTAAGATGGCATAACGCATAAAGGCCTAACATGGTGAAAAAAAAGAACCAACTACTACAATTGTCCTTGGACCTCCACGTGTGTGCTGTCACACGCACACACACACACACACACACACACACACACACATGATGATGATGATGATGATGCAACACAGGTCAGCAGCAGGCGCTGGGTGTGCCTTCAGCCTACTTCTTATGTCACTCCCTCTGTGACCATCTTCTCTCCTAGTCTTCTCTTCCAGCCTTGCACTTCCTGTTCCCACACTTAATGCGCTCCCCTCCCTCTTCCTCTTCCTCCTCCTCTCCTTCCCCTCCCCCTTGCCTTAGCTGCATCAGAAAGCAGCTCAGGCTGCACAAGCCCTAGATCCCACACTCAGTCCTACCGAACCAGGCGCTTCTCCTCCTTAACGTGTTTATACTCAGTCTGTTTCAAGTCATTTTTCGCTTTTAAAATAAACTGTATTGTCTTGTATTTCTCTCCTGCTTGGTTTCTGTTTCCTTTGTCTTTGGGCTGGGGAAGCTTGGTGGAGAAGCAAGACTTTGCACTAGTTGCAGAGATGCTTCCATTTCTCAGAAGAAAGCTGGCCCGTGGGCCTGACTGTGATCACACATCTAGAGTGGCAAGCTTTACTTTTTGTTTTTCTGGCAGTTTCTGCTCTTTGTTTCCTTTTTTTTTCATTTATATCAATGTGAAGGATGCATATATCTCCATCCTTGTTTTCACAGGAGCGAAGAAATATGACAGGGTCCAAAACAAAGGTAAGAGATTTATGGACCCTGTGAGATCCCAATTAATAGAAACCATTGGAACCATCGCCACTTTCTGCTTCTGAGGCCGCTAAACGCAGCTCTCCTGTCCCATAAAGCAGAGCAGTTGACACCGGAAATAAAACATCTGCACTGGTGCTCAGGCGATGCTTTATATGCATTCCATAGCCATGGTCTGTATTTAAACCCCCAGGTTTTTAGTATAATTTTAGCTTTGGAACTTAACGTTTTTATTGCCTTTTCTTCAAATAATCAATATTGATTTTACCCGACCTGTTATCATCCTGACATCAAGATTTATTTCCCAGTTTTGCTCTGCATGAGACTCTAGTTTACGGACAGCACATTTATTCTCTTCTTTTGGGAAGGCCCCTGGGATAATTATCTTACCCCATTGGCAAATCACTCAGCTTATGTTGTATTGAAAAATAATAATTGCCTTTGCCCCTTATCAGGTTTGAACAGCTTTATTATCATTATCTTTGCTGGTGTGTTGTAATAGCATCTTCGCATGCTTCACAACTGGTAGGGGCCAAGAAACCTGTGCTCACAGCAGGGGGTCTTCCTCCTCAGCTACCTCAGAACTTTGTCCACTGGACAGTACAAAGCTCATAGGTGGCCTGCTTGGCAGACCCAGTTTCTATCATGGTTTTTGCCTGATCTTGTAAATACAGAAGGATGCCATTGGTCATATTTAAGGTATGTTAGAGCAGTCTGCAGGGTATGACCAAACAGCCCCAGTAGAACTCATCTTTCCCGCACATGTTCCCTTTCATCTGTGTTTTGCTGTCTTCAGATCCTGTCACCCCACTGTCAAGTGTGATCTGAAAATGTATAACAGAAGATTCCAAAAGGAAGTCATCCTTACATTTGAAACTGGGTAAGATGATGGAATTACCTGCCATCCATCTCCTCCTGCTCAGGAGGGGAGCAGTCCTCTGTGCCCTATATCCTCACTGAGCACACTCCTCATGCATTAGTCAGTAGCTGTCTTACACTCGTGTTTGTGTTCAAGTGACACGTTTACCTAACAATGACCCCAAAGCACCTGAGTGGTGATGTCGGTGATCTTATCACAGTGTACTGTCATAGTAATCAGATTTGATTATTGGTTACTCTTCTTGGTCTCCTCTGTGCCTAATTAATAAATTAAACCCGATCAAGGCCTGTATGCTAATGACAAAACAGTATACACAGAGCTGAGGAGCATCTGCAGTCCCAGCCACCCACTGACCTTGCACTTCCAGCTGGTAGATACTGAGGGACAGCTGGATTGCTACCCTCATGATGGCTTTGTAGGATGATGTTGCACAAGCAGTCTGAACAGAGGAAGCTGCAAGACACACCTGCAAAGAGCACAAATGCAGACACCAATGGTGTTGGCATTTAACCCTTTGCTAGCCATATGACCCTTAAGTAAAACACCTAAGCTTTCTGAACCCCAAAGGATCACCTTAGTAAGAATAATTATGTGGGGCTGGTATATTCTTTGGATTCATGTACGAGTTAAGTGGTGCCATGTGTAATAATTATAAATGTAAAATCACATTTAAATATGCATTTATATGGTAAAAACTATAAGCGTAATATCAAGGAAATCCATTCATTCTCTTCTTCACACAACAAATGCTTACTAAGCACCTACTATCTGTCACCCTTTGTATTAGGTGCTAGAATTACAAAAGGGAATAAAACATGCAACACTTTTTCTTGTGGACTTTGTACACGCTTGAAATCTACACACACTGGTTTTAGAGTCACACAGTGTCGGATGGCAGCTTGAAGTAAAGTCTTCAAGTGAAAGCCCATACCATGCCATTCATCCTAGTGAATGGCACCTGGGCTGGGAGAAGAGACAGGAGTAGCCAGTTGCTAAGGTGGACAAAAGGACAACCAAGGCTAAGGGAACAGCATGGGCAGCAGCCTGTCCTGGCAGAAGTGTTCAAAGCACAAGCAGCTGACAAATGGTGATGTCCTCACTAAGGGAGAACAGAGAGTACAGAGGCCAGGACAAAGGCAGGTGGCAGGCTGGGAAGTCGACCATGGAAAGATGGCAAGTGACCACATTTGTCCTCGGTGATGTACGATGCATGGGTTGTGCTTGCATTTTCGTAACTTCTTTGCATTAAAGGAAGAGTGAATTAATCCAAGCCAAGAGTTAAGATGCAAATGAGGCAACATGTGGCCAGGACAGCAGCTGGTGACTGTAGGAGGAGGACACGCAGGGTTCAGGCTGCTGGGGAACTCTGAGCCATGACAGGGCAGGCAGGTTGAATGTGGTTCTTTGCTGAGCCCGCATGGGCAGACACAGGCCCTTCAGGAGCCATGGCACACTGCAGTTGCGATCAGATATATTGTGTTTATCAGAAAGAGGAACTGAAACAAACGGAAATGAGTGAGGTACAGAGACTAAGACACTAGGCTGAGTAAATATGCACCGATTCTGGAATTTTCTAGAATCATGTCATTCTGTCATCTGATATCCTCATCTCCGAAGACATTATAACTGCTGGAGCACAGAGCCCTCCATCTGTGGTGTAGGGATTTCCCTGCTGTCTTTAGCTGGGTAAGAGGCTCAGAGAACCTGTGTTTCTAGAACTCTGGGCTCCCCCATGTGCTGGTTCCAAATCTGGAGCAGTGTTCAGTGGACACTTGAAGGAATTCCCCGAGCCCAGAGACGTACTGCCTCAGCTGACCTGCCAGGAGATGGAGCATCTGACCCTGACACTCAATTAGCAGAACAGACCACATGCAACGCATGCTTGACAATGATATGATTTAACGCTAATAACTGCTTTTCAAATATTTATTACAATGGCTGTTTTAATAAATATTTCATGAACACTATTTTTTTTTCCAAAAAGCCCTCTGTTGCCAGCTTTGCTGCCTTAATTTGCCTTAATGAGGCCTTTTTTTTTTTTTTTTTTAATGCATTGATAAATTGCTCTCCTGCCTGAGCACAAGAGGCAAAGAGGGACATTCTGGAATATCTTTCCTCTGGAGTCGTCAGCCCAGATGAGAATGAAGAACCAGCATAAAAAAACTCCAAAGGAAGACAGACCGAGATTCTGCCACTAACACCGCCAGTCCTGGAAATGAGGGCATCTGTCCTCAGCAAAGAAAGGCTCAAAGCCCTGGGCTGAACTCTTTGAGGGAAACCCCATGAATCATACTTAAAAAGCAAGGCCAGGTTGGCTTGGGAGAAAGGGGAGAATGGAATGAGTTATCCTATGGTCTTGTAGCCTCACAGATAAATGCTTCAGAGGCTGTGGGGCTGAGAGGAGATGGCAAAGCTTTGTACCCAGTCTCTGGCTGCCCACCATGGACTCCTAGGATCCTCTGCAGCCTTGGCATGGGCAGAGCTCCAACTCCAACTCAGACGGAATTGCCTGCCCTTTTCCTGAGCCACTTATTTGAGTATTTCTGAGATCCGGATAATTCTTACGATCTTTGCGCAGGTTCCGTGGGGAGGAGTACCTTGTCTTCCCTGGGAGACTCCTTTGAGAATAAGGCTGCATCCTGTCCCTGAGGGTATCTAGGAATGGAGCAATGTACACTGAGGTTTGGAGTGAGTCACATCCCTGGCCAGGACCCCAGCATCCAGCACTGAGGTCTGATAACTCTATCAGTCCTGACAGCTTCTCCTTGCTTTTTCCCTGCTGGCTGTACTCATTGCCCCTGTGGCTCACTGTTCTCTTCCCACACTCCTGTCCATCCTTGTTCAGATAACTGAGAGTTTGTCGAGCACTCCTTTGTTCTGCTTGATTATCTTGATTGGCAGTACTTGAGTCCCTGGCCCTTTATACTCTACCTAGCAACCAAAGGCATCACTGCCTGGATCTCATGTCCTATTTCTTCTTGGAGTAGGAGACTTGTCTCTCTGTCTGCCAAGGGACAGATGTGTTCCTCTGAATGGCAGGAAACTCAATTGAACCCTTCCCAGAAGAATAAGGACCATTTCTGTCACTGGACTTGACGCTAACAACTGTGTTTCTAGCGTGCATGGCCACAGCTGTTTGACTTGCCCACAGCTGTCTATTCCCAGTGTTTCAGTCTACCTGCTCAGATTTTAGCATTTTAGGACTTGGCGCTCATGAGGAACTAACCTCAAACATTAGTTGCCAATTGGGTTCAAAGCACTTGTATCACAGTGATTATGTTCACTCCAGGGTTCCAGGAGACACTGCCTATACAGCATTCTGTTCCTGGAATTGTGCAGTCATCAACATCCATGGATGAGCATGACAACCTTGCTCTGCAGTTGTTAACCTCCATGGATGAGTATGGCAACCTTGCTCTCTGACTTTCAAGTCCAGTAAAGTTGCAGAACAGTAGCTCCTGTGAGTGAGCAAGTCCTGGACCTGGACAGAAGAGACAACTTACAAGAAGATTTTGGATTGCTGTTAGGTTTAGGCTGGTATAGTTAAAATCTCTGGTTGTAGATTCTCCTCCAGTAACCATTACTTCATTAGTACTGCATAGTTAGGTAGGTACCAGCTCCAGGCATGCTCTCCCTTTTGATGAGCTACTGCTATGTCCAATTAGAGATCTGCTGGTTGTCCTAAAGGTAAGTGTGCCACTACAACACCATCACACCATACAGGTCACTGATGTGCTTAGTGGTTGTCAGAATTAGGTAAGAATATTGGTTGCCTCCCTCATTTGGAAGTTTGTACAGTGCCTTCTAGAACCATGAGAGTTAATTCTCAGGGAGGGGGCTTTCCTTTCAAATCAGTTTCAGCTCAAGGGTCTCTGGGCCCTGTTTCTGAGGTCTGAGGTATGTGGCATCTTCAACAGTAGGGACCAGTATAATCCTTAACAACTATATATATATATATATATATATATATATATATATATATAGTGTGTGTGTGTGTCTGTATACACACATTTGATTTTATACCCAAAGACAAATGTAGTGTTCATCCTACATCAAGAAAACTTCTCTCTGCAACAGCTGGAGACCATTACAGAAAACTGCAGCCAATCAAAATGCAGGCCTGTGGAACCTAGTCTCAACAGATACATCTACAAACCACTTCTGAACCTAGGGCTCAGGAAGAAGAGAGCATAGAAAGATTGTTAAGAGCCAGAAGATGAAGGAGTCAGCCATGAGATTGCGTCTCCTAGAACCATCAGATGCTATAGCCACAGACTTACAGTGTGACTGCCCAAATGTGAGCTGAACAAAGATGACACCAAAGAACATGCCAAATTAGACAGAGTGTAGCCCAGGAGACTTCAACACTACACAAAGAATTATAAGCAACTGAGGAAGGCTGGGAAAGACTGGGAAGGTACAGCCTTCTCCAAGGAAGAACACACCTATTAACTGTCCAGTGGCAAACGGTCAGCTTTGAGAACATACATACATTAGCATTAGATAGACTGAACAGGTTATACTTAGGAATATATGTATATGCATATATGCAAGTGACAGCAATTAATTTTAAAAGTCTATGAATTTAATGGAAAATGAGAAGTATATGGAAGTATTTGGATCGAGGAAAAGAAGGAATGTTGTAATTAAATTATAATTTCTTTAAAAATTAATGAAAAAAGAATATTTAAACACTAATATACTGTATGCAGATACGAAGAGTAAAAAAAATGGGTAAGAAATAAAAACATAATCAATGGCACAATCAAAGACTTACATTGAAGGTGAATGTGTCATTGCAAAAAAGTTCATGAACTCAGGCACCTACCTGCCACATCCTCCAGTGGTTAATGTATGGTTTAGTACATGTGGGAAATAAAATATGAATCATAAAATATGAGACAAAGCTTGAATGTCATTACCTACATCCCATGTCATTCACCTTTCTATAAGAATCCCTGTCTGAAAAATAAAATAAATAAAAATAAAAATAAAAAGAATCCCTGTCTGGGCTGCTGCATCTCAGTGGTAGAACACTTGTTCAGCATGTGCAAAGCTTGGGTTGTGGCCCCACTGCCACACAAACAGAACCTTTCAGCCTTATTCTGCAGGAAGTGGGGCAGGAGCATTAAAGGTTCAACAAGAATGTGGTTAGATTTTTTTATTACTGATCCTTCCTTCTGGACGCTCTAACAAGAACAAGTTTGAGCAAGACTGCAGAGAACCCAGTTGCCAACAAGACAGTAATGTTCAACAAGGAAGATGCTAAGCCCATGAAGAGTAGTAACAATGGAAACAGGGCCAGTACTTATGGAGCTCTTGTTGTGAACCAGATAGTCCTTGAATCCCTTAGAAGTTTTAAGTCTGTAATGTCCGCAGTGCCTCTACAAGGTGAAGACTTCTGTGTCATTTCTGTGAAGATTTCTATGTCATACAAGAGAAGATGGGAACGGAGAGGGGAACTTGCCCCACACTCTATGCCAGGCCATCTGCAGCACTGATGCACCCTAGAGGGATTCTAGAGAGACTTGGGGAAGCCCATAGAGACAATTGCCAAGGGGTAGAATAAGGGCTAGGAAGGCAGGTGGAGAGAGACAGCCATCCCCTTCCCGGCAGTGCAGTGTATTGGTAATGAGCATGACGTAAAGCTTAGGGAGAGACCATTGCCAGAGCTGATGATCTCTGAACCTTCCACATGTGCCTAGAAGCTACCACAGTCGGCAAATGCATGGTTGGATGCTGACACACCAATATTCTGTCCTTGCCTACCAAGTGCAGTCAGGGAAATGATTCTGATCTCTACCTTGATAGGCGGTAACTAAAAATATAACCAGGTTTCCCAGGCTCCAGTTGTGTGGCCATCCCGATCTTACCTGCAGCCACAGAAGCATTGAACAGAGTATGGGTAGCCTGCTCAGATGAGCCAGGAACAGCACCTGAGAACATCCCACATTGGCAGAACTGATGAATGAACTTTAAAAATCCCTATGGAATAGCTAGGACAGAGGCTGATAAGAACCAGTATGATGCCCTGCACCAAGTGGCTGAGTAGTCATCTCTTTCCCTGTTCTGCCTGTGCTAGCAAAGCGCAGAACAAAGGATATATGAAAAGACAGGACCGATGACGACAGGAGTCTTGATTAAAGGTTGTGTGTGGGAGTACCGCTGTGTCAACAACCTCCACTGATAAATTTAATGTGCTTCTTGGTTACTGGAAAAAAGTGATTGTAGCATTTGATTCTAACAAAGGCAAAGAAGGAAGAGTCGGCCTAGGTCACGGAAATCAGGAGCAGAAGAATTAGGGATTGCAGCTCGTGGAGGACTCTAGCAGGCTCCTCCCAGGTGACCATGGAGCTCCTGGCTAACTGTGAGAGCAGTGCCTATAGACTACAAGCATAATAGGAGGCAGCCCAGCAGAGAGACAGCATTCGGAGATGGCCATAAGAAGAGATATTTAACAGTTAAGGTGATGTCAGAGAGGAAGGAAGCAGCCCTACCTGTGGCTGAGGCATTAAAAGCATACAGTGGTCAGATGAAAGGAATACAAATCAGACTGAATTCCAGAGAGGAGGTGGCAATGACACACAGACCTTTAGAGGCAAAGATCAGAAGGAAATATTCCTAGACGCGGGTCTGGAAGCACGCCTAGGAAGCAGAAATTGGTAGTAAAGGGCAGTGTGTTTATTTGTAGTTGCACAACTTAGAAAATGGGGCCATCATGTCTGTGTTTGTGTTACAATCTATTTCCCCAAGGCCAAGGCTGGAATGTATGTAAATTTAACTTTAAGAGAGACACATCAGTCTTAACTAGGAAAAAAAGGGAACCAGGCTCCAGGTTGCCTCTTCTCTCTATTACAGAGATGGTTTTTAATTCAAGTTGAAGGCAAGGAAAATGGGGCTTAAAGGTCTCCCATATGGGGTGGGGGGAGTCATACTTTCTCCATGTGGAACTAAATAATAGCTTGCCCCTACTCAGGTAAACAACACTGATTAAACACAATCAATCACAAGGATAGAAAAAGGGCAGTAGGATAAAAAGTTGAAATAGGATCAGTTGGGAATTATAAGGGAGTAGGAGAGGTCAAAAGAAGATAAAGGAAGTGAACGTGATCAAAATCATGATATATGTATGTATATAGATATATGTATGTATATACATATATGACCTTTTCAAACTAATCCATTATAAACCTAAATCTTTTTTGTAAGTGATTTCTCACTTTTTGAATAAGAACAGAAACTCAGGATGAGTAGAATCTAAGGTCCCCACCTAATCTAGGCCAGTGGAGGTTTTTAGTTTTTGTTTGTTTGTTTTATCTCTAAGTCCATTTTTCTTTAATATAAGTCCATTTGAGTGAAACAAAGAAATATTTTCACAGCTGAAAGAAAGGAGACAAATGTCTCTGAAGAATAGCTATTGCCTTGGCAGGGCCTTGGGGTCTGGGCCTGGTTAGTACAGACTTCCTCTTCCCCCTGTATGGCTTCAGGGTTGGATCAGGATTAGTATCTCAGTGCTGTGGAACAGACACTGTCCAACGGGATGTTTGTGCTCTACAGTTCTGTTACTATCCTAAGGACTGCTACCACCCATTTGCCTTAGCCCAGCGTCGTTAAGGAGCAGAAATGTATTCCTTGTGATTCTGGAGGCCAGAAGTCTAAACCCAATGTTCCAGCAGAACCAAGCTCCTCTGTAGGTTCCGGGGAGACGGGAGGGACATTTCTTTCTCCTTTTGGTGCCCAGGGCTGCTCTGCTCAGTGTCTGCCTATTTTCTTCTCTTTCCTTGTCACTGTCAAAACTTCCTCTACTTCTTGCTAGAAGGCCACCTAAGATTGGATTAGGACCTGCTCTGATAACCCAAGACAAGTTCTTCCTTTCAAAAAATTTAACTTAATCACATACTTTGCTGTATATGGTGACATTCACTCTTTTGCCATATAAAGTGATTTTCATGGTTCCTAGAGATTATGAAGTGAATATATCTTTAGGAAACTGTTCTTTAAGTCCACCACAGGGACAGCAGCAGAAGAGAAGACATGGAAGGGAAAAAAAAACGTTAATGAAATGAGTTGTGGTGAACCAGCAGAGCATAACTGCAGAGTTGAGAAATATCAGAAGGCGACAGGCAGCTCCTGAAGGAGGAGCAAGAGGCATGGGGCCAGAAGGCCTGAATCCTTATGGCTGGTTCCTTCAATGTGATTCTCATCTGATTGTTGACCTGGGATAGGAACAGGAACAGGGTATTTTAACTATCAAGATTTTGCTAATCAAAGTGTCGCCTGCATCGAATTTATAACCTGCCCCTTGGGGGAAAAAAAGACTTGCACAGGCCTGTCTGCCACTAGAGCTAGCCCACCCTCAGCAGAGAAGTAGCTGTCACCTCTGTCCTGGATGTCTGTCTTCACAGGCTATGTAGATGGAGGCAGGAAGGAGAAGGCATTCCTGAGGAGGAGTGGAGGAAGGTGAGCAGTTGAGAGGAGCTTGAGGCAAGCTGCAGAAGTCTCCACAAGGTGCCCAGTGAGGCTGGTCAGGATAGCGAGAGAGAGCTAAGCCAAAGAAGAAGAGACCTGACCTGCTAGTGCCTCCTCTGAGCTGCATTCAGACTCTGCACAACTTACGTCCTAGTCCCAGCATGCCAGGTGCCCCATGTCACAGATTACTCTCTGTGCCCTGTATTTGTTAACACAGACCTTAATTTTGGCCAATGAAATGGGCTGCTAAAGAACCCACCTCCTCCAAAAGGTGGATCTGAAGATCAATAGAGTTATCCATATAGGGACAGAGACACAGCCTTTGTGCCCACAGGCCTCTGACACATGGCTTCTAGCAGGGACTGAAACTTCAGTGTGATTCATGTAGAGTGTACATATATGTCACTGGGTCTCTAAGATTAGAGAATAGTCTAGGTGTATAGTAGACTATACCGGCTAGGGTAGTGTAAGTGTACTCCATGACATTTATACAATGATGAAATCACCTAAGGACACATTTCTTGGAATGTGTCTCTACATTAAGTGATAACTGAACCAGGGACGCCATAGTAAGTCTCTCCAATTCATTCTGTCCTCTCAGCTGGGCCAGGGGAAATGTTGCCCATCAGCACTGAAAAGGGAGGCAGCGAACATCCCACAGGCCTATGACTGCCCCTCCCACACCCTCTATTCATTTTCCCGTCAGCAGTCTTTGCTTGCTCTGCTGCATGTCAGGTATCCATAGAGCGATTTGTTCCAGATGCTGGGCAATTTGCATTGTCCTGCTCAGCATGAAAAATATTTCCCCAAAGCTTGCTGGCCTCTCAAAAGCTGGTGTTTTCAAGCCCACTAGCCAATCTCCAACACGGGGCTGGAAATATGCGGGTCTTTCATCATCTTTGTTTGAACGTGGATGCACTGCAGCCAGTAGAGAGAGAGAGAGAAAGAATTCTTGCCAGTAAATCCCTGGAAGCTGTGCAGTCTCTCACCTGCTGTGGAAGGATGGATGCCTCCAAGGGCCATTGTTCATCATCTTCTTTGGAGATGTGTCTCCAGGATGCTGGGGAGATGTCACCAGATGTGTCTGAGTGAGACCCTCAGAGGAAGCAGGACATGTGGATGTAACAGGCCATCTAAGGAGAAGTTGAACGTTCCAGCAGGCAGGGGTGCCATGTGTCCTAGGTATGGGGGGGTAGAGATAGCTGTTAAAACAGCCCCAGACTGGCTGCATATAAATCAGGGTTTTAACAATACTCCTGGGTGGTCCTTAGCGCAGTCACTTTCCAAGCACTGATCCGCAGGACCTATTAGAGATTATAAGCCCTCTTCCTCCCTAGAGCATTTCCTTCCATAAGATCCGCTGCAGCCGGCTGGAGTGTACACACTTATCACTCCTCAGCTAAGACTGGATAGTTTTGAATCACTGCCATGACAGTCTTGCTTCAGCAGGCTTCAAGCTTCATCTGTGGGCCTTCTAGGATCTAAAAAAAGGTAGACTTTCCCTAAATCCTTTTGTTTTTCACCTAAAATGATGCTTCAAATATTCTAAGGGAGCAGCAACTCACAATGTTTATTGCGAGCCCGTGTGTTCCTTTCCTTAATCACCAGTGATGTGAAACAGCCCAGAGGTGCACTGAAGCAGTGATGGCAAAAAAATATCATTAACATGTCAAAATGCCGCCTGCTTCTGTGGCTGCATGGCAATTTACAGGCATGGCTGATAGCCTACCAAAGAAGACTACACGGCTGCCACTTGTTTAGTCAAGCGGTTAAAAATAATCTTTGATTCACAATCAGTTCTATATAAAAATGATTACTTTTCTTTTTTTTTTTTTTTTCTAACCCTGTACCTCACTTAGTGTTTTGGTCCCATAATAATCACAGGGTGACAGAATCCTATGACCTTATATTGAATCGTGTGTGTGTGTGTGTGTGTGTGTGTGTGTATCTACCTACTGATATGCATTTGCAGGTAACTGAGGAGGTCATTTGGCTCCAAAGCTCACATTTTTCACCAGATCAATTTGCCTTGAGTTAAAATGGGTGGTGAGTGGATATAAGGGCTTGTTACCAGTGTTCTCTCGAAAAGGCATCATTCCAAAATACATCTGAGGGCACAGACTTCTTTTTATTGGCTTAGAGGAGAGCAAACCAGCGGCCAAGATCACCCGTGGCAAGTTCCAGGGTCATTCTGGGCTAGATTCCTGCTTTGTGTCCTCTGTGGTGGACCGCACTGAGCAGAGGCGCTAACCAGCAGGTTAGGAGTCAGTGCAGGTCCCTGCACAAATGCCCGATTCCTTCTGGAGGAATCAAGCTGAGGAAATTAAAAACAAAAGCAAAGATGGAAAATCATTTTCGGTAAGTGTCAGGGTGGCAACCAAGCTGTGTACAGATCCCCTTCATCAGCTCTTCTCCCCTACACTTGAGAAATCCGGAATGCCCCATGGTGCGTGATTAGAAGTTCCTCCTCTGTGCCCTGCCCCCCTCTTGCCTTCATCTTTTGTGGTCTGGGCTGACACCCAAGACAATTAGGGACTGTATAATCGTTGCTGCTGGGCTGAGCTTCCACATTCATCCTCCTCAGAAGGGACTGATTACCATATTAAGAAGCTTGCTCTTGACAAAATCAGTGAGCATGTTTCCCTCTGTTTCCCCCAAAACACAAACTACAGTGTCAAAAGGGAAAGGCGGTGGAGAAACCAGTGAGAACTGAGAATCAGAACCATCTCTGGCTCTGCTCTCCTAGCACTTACGACATTTGATGTTGAAATGTCCTTTCCCTTCTTGTATTTTATTTATTTGGTTTTGATTTCTCCTCTCTCTCTCTCTCTCTCTCTCTCTCTCTCTCTCTCTCTCTCTCTCCCTCCCTCCCTCCCTTTCTCTCCCTGTCTCCCTGTCTCCCTCTCTCTTTCCAAAGCTGCCATTCAGAACTGCAGCCTATCTGTAGAGTCCTGAACCTGCCAGTGTCAATTGGAAAGGTCTGCCCAGCTCTGGCAGTTGAAATCACTAAGGAGCTGAGCCCCTTGTGGCAGGCCTGCCCATCAAGCCCAATACAGCCAGTGGGACCCAAGGATCTCACTCAAGACTGACAGCTGGCTTGAGAGCAGGTCTCATTCACCATTTTCAATAAACAATCTGGAAAAGAAAAACAACCACTGATGAGAACTTTGTAACAATCTCTGTGGTGCTGTCTGGCTTGAGGGGAGTAAGCTGGAAATTTGGATCAATTTTCTAAATAATTTAAGCCCAAACTTTGTTTCCCTTAGAAATACTCAAATAATTGAAGCCAAGAGGTATTGAGGGTGGTCTACATCAATAGCTTCCTTTATCCGCTGCATCCCTTTCTCCACCTACCTAACCCACCATGGTGGTCACAGTAGGTGTGGGCTTACACTGGCAGTAATTTATCAGGAGCTTGCTGTATGCCAGGCAGTACTTAAGGGGCTCTGCATACATTACAACATCTAAACACAGTCATGCTTCACTTAGTGACAGGAATGCATCCTGACCAATGCATCATTAGGCAATTGCATCATTGTGGATGCATCTTAGGATGTGCTTACACAAACCCAGACAGTTTGGGTCAGTCACTCAACATGGCCCATTGACATGATCAGACGTGGTGAGCACCAGATGCATTGGTTACTTTTCTCTTGCTATCATTAAGCAATCATGATCAAGGCAACTTATAGAAGAAAAATATTATCTTGGACTTATGGTTCCAAAAGAATAAGAGAGCCTTCCTCAAGGTGGGAAGGCATGGCAGCCGGCACCTGTAGCAACTGAGGTAGCCAAGAGCTCACACCTCAAACCACAAGCAGAAAACAGAGAGTGGACTAGGACATATGGCTTTTGAAATCTCAAAGCCTGGCATACTTCCATTAGCAAGGCCACACCTTCTAAACCTACCAGAACAGAGCCACCGGCTGAGGGCCACGTATTCAAACACCTTAGCCTAAGAGGAGCATTCTCATTTATGCCATCATACTAAATGTTCGAGGCTCATGCTGGCTGCCCAGGATATGTTTTGGCATTAAGTATTGTTATATGTAAAATGTGTGTGTATAACATACACATATATAGATGTGCAAATAAAGTATCCTCTAAAATAAGGATCAAATATAACCCAGGTGTGTAGTCTCTTACTCGCATTGTCACATATGCTACATTGGGTCTCAGGACAAATGCGCTATGATTACCCTACTGACAGGACAGCATGATCGTTTATTCAACCATCAGCAAAACACACTAGTGGTACCTTGAGTTAAGACATTGCACTATGATGCCTATAATGTCACTAGGTACCAGTAACTGGCTCCACTCCCATCATATATGTAGCCCATCATCGACTAAATTATCATTAGGATGCACATGACTCATCTATGCACTAAACTGTGGACCTTCACCTGTCCAAATGATCAGGACACATCTAAAAGACATAATGCATATTAAGGGAACTGGAATTTTAAATCTTAAGATACATGAGAGAGAATCTAACCCATAAGACAAAACAACATGTCCTAAAATCAGACAGAAGCGAACAGTCTGGACGATGCTCAACTCTAGCTCTCTCTCTTGCCCTGCAGGAGCTCTTCTCCACACCCCCTTCTTCAGATCCCCCAGACTCCTTCAGGAACCCTTGCCACCAGGCTCTGGTCTTTTGTTCCTTTCTCTATTGCCTCCCACCTCTCTAGTCACATCTCTCTTCAAGCATTCCCTTGATTCTACATCACAAAGACTGCAGCACTAGCTGTCAGAGACTGAATTCTCATTAGGATGAAGGAGGAAGGAAAGCCGAGCACGCTTCAGACAAAGACAAAATTTTCCTCAGTGAGTTGGGGCCAGGTGTGATAGGGAATAGACGGGCTGGGGCACTGATGTGATGAAGAAATTCCTGTCTGTCTCACACGCTGTGTGACAAGTTGGAGAAGAAGATATCATTGTTTCTTTTCCACGAGGAGAAATCTGAAATCTAGGTGAGCAGTCTGAGGGCACAGACCTAACAAGTAATAGCAATTACAGATGAAATGTGTATGGCAGCAAAGGGTACCACTGCCCTACCAAACTGAGGTCTCCTTTGGAAGAGATAAATATCTATCTGAGATCTAACAATAACATTAAGAAGATTCTTGAGGCTTGCCTCACCATCCTTCAGTGACACAGGTGGAAGATATAACCAGAGAATGCTGTAGCTCATTCCCAGCTGGCTGGCATCCACAGATATTCTTTCCAGCCCTATCCTGTGGTAGATGTCTCAGCTCTTTTAGATGATATACAGGTGTGTTTCCTTATTAAGTACAAACCCATTCACTCAACTTATATTAGTCAAGCTCCCACCATGTTAGAAACCATGACGAGGTGGGCAGGCAACTAGAAATAGAATGTATTTCTTGCCCTGACAGGTAAGGCTCAGAGTGAAAAATGGACTTTAAAGCAAGTAGGACTTTGTGAGGCTGTCAGAGAAAGAACATAGGAGACACTCACCAGGGCTTGAGACAACCAAGAAAGTACTTTGCCAAAGTCATTGCATTTACTTCACGCTGTCTTAGATTTACCACCCTTTTAATGGTTTTATCTTAATCTTTGAGGTTATCTTGCACTGTCCTCATTTTTTATACTTTACAATTGAATTCTACATAATCCCGAAAGCCACTGTTAAATCAAACAGGTCCCAAAGACACACACATTCATGAAAAGTAACATGTAAAATCATATTTCCTTGGCCCCTAGACAATCAGATTCTATTATTGAATGATACCTTTTGAAAAACCTGTTGGTCTCAGAGATTCATTAGAAGGCAAAAATGCTCTCATTAAGCTTGAACACTAAGAAAATATTGGTGAAATGTGTAGAGAGTAGATCTGACCCCAGGTGGATAGGAAGGACTTCCCAAAGAACCAGCATGTGAGCCAGTGCTTGGGGTGGCAGGGAGGAAGAAGACCATGGTGTATAGAGAAGTGGTAAAATGGAGAAGTATGGAGAAGCAAAGAGGAAAAGGACACTGGAGGGGCATGTGGAGAGGCTTATAACTGGTGAGGTAGACAGGTCTTTATCTCACTCAGGAGCGTTGTGGAATCTTTTGCATCATCATACACATGGCAGGCGTCATTGCTCAAAGACCACTTGGATAATACTTGGGAAATAGACTGCAGGTAGTGAAAGTGGAAGTGACATGGAAGGGCCCATTGCACGAGGCAGAGGAGCTACATGGGGTGGGAAAAGCAATGAGCTTAGAAATTTTTTAAGATTTATTATTTTATGTGAATAAGTGTTACCCTGCATGTATGTCTGTGTTTTAAGGTGAAGCAGACAGCTACAAAATGAAAGAAGAGATATCAGGTTTTTAGCTACCTTCAGTTACATTGTGAGGCCAAGCAAAGAGATGATGATTTCAGTAATGATCAGCTTCTAAGTGTTTGATACAGAGAAAGAAAGGGGTGGGGTACTAGAAGTGGTTTAATAAAACAGGGAATGGGAGAGATAAAGATTAGTGTGTACCCATGGAGAAAATAGACAAAGAGCCATTCCCATAATCTGGATGCTCCTTCTGTCTCCAACCCAGGGACATATTGGTGCCAGAGATTTCCTTTCAAAACAAGCTACATACCTGTCTATTTCTCTTTTCAAAGAGAGGCTGCATTTTCCCCCATGTGAACCTATTCAACTCTTAATATTCTCCTAAGAAAAGAAAGGATGAGAGAAGGAGGGAGGGAGGGAAGGAAGAATGGAGAAGGAAAAGTCAAGAAATTTTCTGAATCAACAAAAATACTGATTCCAGAAAGTGAAGAAATCATTGTTTCTTTTCCTCCTATTCTACAACTATATTATAACTTGCTAGCTTTTAAAATGGTGAACAAGCCCAGCTTCTTAATATTTTTTCATCATAATACAAATAATTCTACTGAACCAAGGGGCCTCATGACACACGGAGTGACCAGAGTTCATAAAGTATTTGGAATGTGGAACAAAACTCATGGAAATTGAGAAGGGTTGCCAATCACCGCATGTCTTGTGCACGTTTCCGTTTTGGTAGCTAGCCACCTGCTCTCTCTAGCTTTTTCTCCTGTTGGCTCCATCCCATTGATGGCTTTGTTCCTAGAACCTTCACTCTACAGCATGTCAAATACTTCTGAGAGCTTGAAGCAATGGGCTTCTGTCTCCTAGTGCCAAGCCCAACCATGCCAACTGTACAGGAATCCAGGGCAATGGAGTGAACACCACCTGCCCTCATAGCTCCCTTCCAGCCTCTGCTGGCCTCTCCCAAGCTGTGACAATCTCTCTCTGAGAATGACCGAGTCACCTTGAAGCAGAAATACACCCTCAGTGGGTTCTGCAACAATCTGACTAAAAAGACCCTGCCAGCCTAGAAGATAATTATCTTAATAAGAAAATGTCTTTGAAAACATGGATTCTACAAACTACTTCTTGATCTCCAGACTTGAACCAAGCATACAGCTCCATCTCAAAATATGATCTGAGAATGAAATTAATATTGATTAGGAGGGGTTTTTAAAAAGTGCTGTGTGGAAGATAATAAAAATTATTTCAGATTAGGAGGTGGGGAAATAAGATGAGAATAAAAATGAAGTATTAGCAAAGCACTATAAAATGACAATAAAATCCAGTGTTGTTAAATCACCAAGTTAATTACACGAAGAGTCTAGGAGAGTATATTAAGTTATTACCAAATTGTGTGACCAGTTTTTTTAAAAAATGGATTTGGTTTTGAGAAAGGCACCTGAGGGCAGGAGGCTAGATTCTAAAAACTACAGATTGAACTATGTTAAAAATTCTCCTGTTCTCATTTATCTATCGAACCACGATCCAACCACAAAACAAGTTATCAGCCTATGCATCACTGGTCTCAGTGAGTCTCCAGGAAGTCAGAGGACACTGGAACAGGCACCATGGTTAAACCAAACATGTTATGAATGGGACCAAAGAGGGGAGAGCATTGAGTTCTACTAGGGGAATCAAGAAATCATCAGCCACCAAGCCATCATGGCCACCCACACTATGGTAGAAGTGGATGGGTAATTCTTGTATGTATTTTGGGCTTGCTCCATTGAGAAAAATGGAGAGCTGGAACCTGCTTCTTCCCAGAGGTAGGCTCAACACAGAAAAGAATTCAATTCCTATTGACAGATTTCCAGGCAGAGCAGATGCATAGGCGCGGCCCCAGAACAGAAAATAGCAGGGAGTGGGTGCTGAGCTGGTATTTAGAGCAAGGGACAAGTTCAAGAGCAAAAAGGGAGAAATTATCCCCTATGTAGCACCAACTGTACATATAGAGGACTCCGTGAGACCATGTGATTCCTTAGCTGTGCTTTACCTAAATGTATTAGTAGCATGCTGTATATTAAGGGCAAGGCTTGTGGTGGCAAGCTGCTCCCTTTCTAACCTGACTCCATTCCTTATTAGCTGAACAATCTTGAAAGAGTTGTTTACTCTTTCTCTGCCTCCCTTCATTACCTTTAAAATGGGAATAATCATGAGACTTACCTCATGGGGCTATTGTAAACATTGAATAATATATGTAATGGACTCAAGATAATTCCCAGCATTCAGTAAACACTCAATAATTATTGACTGCAAAGTATTTGTCATTAATATAACTGAATTTTAATAAAGCATTGAGTTACTGAGTGTTTATACAATTTTGAAACTATGAATGAAGACATTTGACCCTGTCTCAGGGGCATATTGAATGAAGTGTCATAAAGCAAAACAAACTGATTTGGCCAATAAGACAAAGGGCTCAGAAACTTAAAAAAGAAGACTGTAAGGGAAGGCTTAGAGCCCTGAGGTCCAGAAGCCATGTCATTGAGCTTTCTATAGCTATGTGAAACACCAGTGATAGTCAACTTATAAAGAGAGATGGTTGATTTAGACTCACAGATCTGGAAACTCCAGCCCACAGTCAGCTGCCCACATTGAGCCTGTAATGTGAGGCATATGTGACATATAAGAAAAGTTCATCTTATGGGCAGGAAACAAAAGAGAAGGGAAGGTGAAAAGGAAGGAAGAGGAAAAAGAGGTAGGCTCCCACAATCCCTTTCAAGAGCACACCTTTAATGACCCAAGTACCTTCTTACAATCTACCTCTCAGTGATTCGATAGTTCCTCCCTGAAGACCAAACCTTTAACACATGAGCCTTTGGGCATTCATATACAATTTATCACAGGGTCCATTCCTACCATGAGACCGACCTTTCTAAGACAGCGTTAAAGGGGCTGGTTTTATTTTCCTTATGGAATTTCATGCTAATGCTAAAAAAAAAAAAAAAAAAAAAAAAGAAAGCCATGTCATCCCTTTGCATAAAATCTTACAGTAATTTTGATTGAGATAAATTGAGCAGTCCTAATCTTTCAAGCTGATTCCCAGGGTAGCTCCCAGATATGTCAGCCAAGACCATGGCTTTCAAGCCAGACGCAGGCATACATACACAGAGACGTGGAGAAATCCCTCACCGTGCCGCACTTTGAATATGTAAAAGAGTGACATACACGACCTTGATTTTTATCTGCAAAGATGTCTAGGCCAACATGGCTAGTCTCACCATCTAGAGACCCTAAGATTCTATAACTTTACCGGTCTATAATTGTTGAAAAGGGAACAGGAAAAAAATCTAGTTGGCAGTGGAAACCTGTTTTTCAAACAAATAATACTGCTAAAAAATCAAGACGAATGGTAACGGCTTGGTATCATCTGGAAGATGGGAGCTGTGGAGCTAACTCAGGAGTACTGAGCTGAGGTCCTACTAGCCTCTTTATTTGGGGAAGAGATGAATCCTCAGCGCCCTGACCATTCAAATACTATGTGGATATTAGAAATGTCAGGTTTTTGCACAGCAACATTCATTTTTCTTTCGTTCTTTCTTTCTTTTTTTTTTGTTTTTGTTTTTTGTTTTTGTTTTGTTTTCAAATTAGGGTTTCTCTGTGTAACAGCCCTAGCTGCCCTAGACTCCCTTTGCACACCTGGCTGGCCTTGAACTCACTGATATGCACCTGCCAAGTGCTGGGATTAAAGATGTGCACCACCACACCCAGCCTCATTTCTGATTTCTTGTTGGCCAAGCATGAGTGAGTTTGTGTCTCCTAAGTCCAACCCTCTAACCCTGACTCCTTTCCAGAACATTCCAGACATTCTTCCTTGCTTCTCTCACAGTATTCTTCCTAGCACACCTAAAACCAGGTGGCTTTCTTTCTCCCCATCTCCTTCCCTACTTGATTTTCCAAACATACTTTGTGTCACCATCTTTCTTCATGTTCCCACCATCCTAACCTTAAACCTGACCAATCATCTTTATCACCTCACTTCCACAGATAGTTCATGGATTAAAATCATCTAGCCATGCTAATTATGTTCCTTTTTTAAACATCCTTATTTTCTCTGTGCCTGCAGCCAGGTCCTAAAACAGATATTCATGGTGTCTTATCCACATCATTGCCTGAGCTCTCTCATTCTCAACCACTCTACTATTACTGGCTGTCTACATCCCAAAGCAGACTGTGCCCTTCTGTTCTCACTTTTAAGGCTCATTAAAGGTCTTCCTTTTCAAAGTTCTTTAAACTGTCCAACAAGAATTTCCATGAACCTATTTCTTATGATCGCTCTTCTGTTACCGTGTCACACTAAACTACCTTCAAAGTGCTTAAAGCAAAGAAACCCTTTTTATTCTTGGGCTTTTGAACTGACATTCTCTGTCCAGGATATTTTAGGTTAAGTTACCATTGCCATCTATTCCTTACTCACTAGCTCTACGGTACCCTTTATATTTCAGTGGCAGAAATGTGATGAGCCTGTTTATTCTCAAAGGCAACTGGGAAAATCTGAAAACTCTCTCATTTTTGATGAACCTGAATTGACTTTAGTTCTTTCTTTATGTTTGTCTGGTTGGCTGATTGACTGTTTTTGTTTGGATTTCCTTTTATTTCTAAGACAAGGTCTCCTGTCTTGAGCTTCCTGACTCTGCCTCCTGAGTGCTAGGGTTAGGCTCGACCATCATGCCAAGCTTCTTAGTTCTGTGTTATTAACTCACAGCAACCACAGTAGGTGCTATAATTTGACTCTGTTCCAAGCTCCTGGGATGTTCCTGAAGTCATATGTTAATGGTCTTTGAGGCTATGGCTTTTAGGAATGACTTGAAACTTATTATATGGTTGTGAGGGTTGCCTTGTAAAAAAGGAGGTGAGCCTCAAGTTAGCATCCTTGTTGGTTCTGTCTGGCCATGTAACACTGTAGAGCTTAGGGGTTTCATCAGATGTTAAGGCTAGCCTCTTGGTCATCTAGCCTCCATAACTACAAGAAGTAAATTACATCATGAGTTGACTTGGTTTCAGTACCGAATTCTAACAACACAAAATAGAATATGACAAGGTTTTTCCGCTCTGTTGTTTTTTTTTTTTTTTTTTAGGTCTTGCCAAACTCATGAACTCATGAAGGGTCCCAGTTCTTCCCATCAAGAGATTGTGCTCTATATCTGAGAAAGTTCCATCTCGCTACCCTACTTTACCAGATCTTCTTTTCAGAGGGATCCCGTGTGCTTTCCAGTTCTGATTGAAAATTGTCTTCACTTTACTCCTTTGATCATAGCTGTCCTAGTCCCATCATTGTAGGTTAGGCCAAAAATAGAGATAACCACCTCAAAGAATACTAAGAAAAGGTCGCTTGGGTCCACAGTGAGAGCTGGTTTCTGTACCAGAATCGCCTCCTCCATTTCTCCATCACATGGACAAACTTTCTAGAAATATGAAATCTCCCAGGTTCTGAAGGCCAAAAGCCCTGCACTTGAATCAAGTCAGAAATTACCAGTTGCTGGGAAAATAAGCAGTGAAATCTGATCCTGTACATAATGACTCTTAGGTGTCTTTTAACCCAAATTAAGGTTGGTTCTATTCCTGGCATGGAGAATACTTTAAAACAAAAACAAAACAAAACCTCATCATTTGCTGATTTCTACTGAACACCTCTTTTTAAATTTTTTTATTTATTGTAATTTATTCACATTACACCCCAAATGTTATCACCTCGCTCTTACCTTCCCATTCCCAACCTCCCTCCCTCTTCTGCCTCTGTTCTCCTCCCCTAGACTTCTGAAGGGGATCTCTTCCCCCACCATATGACCATAGCCTATCAGGTCTCATCCAGATAGCTTGCTTCCCCTTTTTGTGTGTGCCCACCGGCCTCCCCACCAAGGGGAGGTGATCAAATTAGGAGCACCAGAGTTCATGTTAGAGGCATTCCCTGCTCTCCTCGACAACCGTGGAGAATGAGCAGCTGTCCATTGGCCAGATTTGAACAGGGGGGTCTAGGTTTACTGCATGCATTGTCCTTGGTTGGTTATGCAGTGCCCCCCTGCCCTGGGTCCAGATCTGCCAGCCTTGATGGTCTCCTTGTGGGCTTCCTAAACCCTCTAGGTCCTTTTATCCCCTCATTCCTCCATACCATTCTCAATGTTCCACCTGGAGTCCGGGAGCAAGTCGCAGCATCTGTCACTGTCTGAACTCAACCTATCAGGTCTCATCAGGATAGCCTGCCTCCCCTTCCTCTGTGTGCCCGCAAGGCTGCCCTGCCAAAGGGGAAATGATCAAATCATGGACACCTGAGTCTGTGTCAGAGGCAGTCCCTGCTCCCTCCACCCTTAATTTGCATGTTTGGAATCTTCTCCTTATGCCAGTGTACATGGAGCCCAATTGGCATTCCACTGCTGGCTTCCCAGTCTGCCTGGAAGATGGTCTGCCCACTGGAGGATGAAATGGACCGGGCCTCTGGAGAGATGAATCAGGTGACACGCCCACAGGTTCCGGGGATTTTGTTTCTCTGTCATCCATCCTCAATGCCTTGCTTGCAGAATTATTATTATTACTTATTTTCTCCAATGCCCTTAGACTTCTAGACTGCTGGGAAGGCTATACCATGGCCTCATGGTCCTGTATAATTTAATCCCTGCCTATCTACATAACCTTGTCTATCTTAGGGAGGAGGCAAAGCACACCTCAAACACATGACAGTCATACTAGCTTTTTCAGAAATTATATTAAAGTTCAGCTTTCTATAGAACTCAACCAATAATGGCCCATGCCTTAAAATGTGCCCTTTGTGAAATGTTCCATTGGCAGAAAAGTTCCATTGCCAGGAATATTTAAAGTAGCACAGACATTTTTATTTACAGACAGTACAGGTAGCATGTGAAAAGAATCCAGACTGCATCAGAACTGCAGTAAAGACAGCCGTCACTTCCTCACAGAAAGGAAACTGAACTCTGATCCTAGGATTCACTGCATTTGCTCTGTTGTGTGTGTGCTGCAGTTGAAAGTGACCTGTGAACAGCTCTAGTGATATGTTGTAAATTCTGTCACTCTGAAAGCCTTTTGTCACCTTCTCGGTGTTGCAGTGAGGAAATCCTTCAGCATCCTAAATGCTGGGAACCTGTCTTGGGAGCTTCCCTGGGGATAGGAATGAAGACAGGCACACAGCAAGGACAGCACCAGGTGTGCCCTTCTCTCTTCTGTTCATGGGGCTTAATGGTGTTCAGGCAGATCTCACGAGATGGCATTTGGCTGCCAGCCTCTTCCAGGGAAATGCTTCTGTATGGGGTTAAATCCTCTGACTTCTCGAACCTCAGGCTGACTGAAGCCCCAAGTCCAGCTCTGAAGATTCCTGACTTCAGCCTGTTCATTCTGCAACCTCTTTTCCACTCCGTGTGCCCCAAGCAGGGCATTAGCACGGGATCTCTTAGAGTGAGCGCTTCCACCCTGCTAACCTAGCTAGAGACCTGTATCACAAGTCTTAACTAGCTATCTAACCACGCCCAGCCTGGCCTTGGTTTTTTTGTTTTTTTGTTTTTTTTTTTTTTTTTACTTCATTCCATTTGTTCAGCTAAACCCACATTCAAGTCAGAAGGGCATTTCTCACCTCTCCCTGGCAGAGCCCCAGGCTTGCAGCTTCCCTATGGCCTTCCCAGGCAGGCTGAGTAGATGGCTTGGGTGAAGCATACGTTTAGCATAGGACAGTTATGGGAACTGGTGCTATAAAAGCAGATTGGGGTCAGTCTGGGAGGCCTCAGAGTGAGGAAGCCGAGCTCAGCTCCAGCAGCCACACGCCAATATCTCAGCACAGCACTGGGCGTCATTTACTGGATAGGGAGCAACTCCATTAAACTTCAAAGCATCACTTGAGAAAGGATTATTTTCTTACCAAGGTGACTGGAGGTATTTCGGTTCTAAGACTTTATGATCACATTGTCTCACAGGCAGTTTGACAACGTCTTATGTCTCTGACACTGGAGGGATTTATTCACTTGGAGCATGGCACTAAATCCTTGGCGGGCACTGTATGTAAAATCTGGCTTTATAAATAAACAGTACTTTGCCCTTCTGTCTCCTTTTCTTCTGAGAACCTGAAAGTCCCCACCATTTCATAATGAAATAAGCCTTGTATTCCTATCCTGATAGAAAGAAGATGTTATCCTGGCTGTGTTTTAGAGGCCCCCTCTTCTATAGGCTTGCTATGATAATGTCAACCTTTATCTCTTAAGGCCTGAGGACCTTAGAGTGGAGAATAGAATAGAATTATTCTGCTTGGGGATCTCAAGTAAGGAGTGAGAATCTTTTGTCCTAAGCGCCAATGCTGTCTATGTGTTACCTTACAGTCTCCTGCAAAACATCTCTCTTGTTTCTAATCCAGGATCAGTGTCTATACTTAATGAAGAGTTCCTTGGGCCTGAGGAAAAAAAAAAAAACCAAGCTGGCTCACTTATCCACATGGTCATTGTCCCAGTTAGCATTAATTAGGACCTTGACACAGTTTAGAATCACCTGGGGGCAAAAAGAGTCTCTGCTGAGTAACTGTCATTATCAGGTTGGTCTGCTATCCTGCCTGTGGAAGATTGCCTTAATTATTAATTGACTGGGGAGGGTCAAGCCCACTGTGGGCAGTACCATCCCTAGGCTGGTAATCCTGGGTTGTGTAAGAGAACTAACCAAGATGGAGCTAGTGAGAGTGAGCTAGCTAGCAAGCACCATCCTCCATGGTCCCTGCTATAGGCCATGGCTAGGAGTTCCCTGGTTAGGGATAATGCTGTGCAGAACAGCAAGTAGCACTGCCACTGGGGCCCTACCTTGAGTTCCTTAACTTCTACAAGTTGCTTTTGGTCAGTGTGTTTTATCGCAGCCACAGAAGAGGAACTAGAAAGGTCATCTAGCTCAGTGTGACTCCACCTGCTGACAGGGAACTCACTGCTCCCTGGGGAAGCCATCCCTACAGAGACAGGGTTTTTGTTTGCTTGTTTTTTTTTTTTTTTTGTTTTTTTGTTTTTTTTTTTCTCATATAAAGCTAGGTACACTGCTTCCTGTAAATGTTGCCTTGGGGACCCAGCCAGGGACCTCTAGAAGACTTCTAAGCAACTGTAATTCTTTTGCCACATGACAGTACCTCAAATATTTGAAGGCAGCTATCACAGTTACTTTTCATGATTTTTTTTTTCCCTGCCATATGAACTGGAGCCAAGCCTTGACAACAGAAAATCACGGTTCATGGTGGCTCGTAATATTTTTCACTCTTAGAGAAGAAACAAACATGGAGTAATTTGTCACCTGTTTATCACCATATTTTTAAAATTAGAATATATGTTTTTGAATCTGAGCCTACCTCACTTAATAACCCTTTATTGATCAGAAAACAGGTTATCTTCTGCAACCTCTGTCGACAAAATGTCAGTGGTTCTCTCTTCTTTTTTCCTGTGACATTCCACTTGAATTGTTTTCTTTCAAGTCATTTTTACCCAGATCTGCCCCTCAAAATCTTAAGTCTCAAACATCGCCTGCATTTTAGTCATGTGGTATTCTCCAACGCCTCACAGAGTGCATAGAACTCTCTGGCAACAACAACAACAAAAAAAATCAATGTTTGCTGCTCAATGAATGCTGTCTATACATCATAATAAAAAGGGTTGTCAAGATTTCTTCAATGCCTTAAACTATTGGGAATCTGTTACTTTATGAAGTTGGTTTATTATTTCGTCTGTCAGCTACAGGTTCCAAATATATGGAGCACGTGTCCAAATGCAGAAGTAACTTTGTATATATATTCCCCATAAAGAAGATGTATGCCAGCACTCTGCTGTATTTATCTGGTGACTAGCATCAGTGGTGACACATAAAACTATACAGTTAAAGGACATTAAAGTGGAACTTAGATGAAAATAGATGAAAAAGATAGAAACCATTCAAGGGTTCTGCTGAAAAGAAAAATGTCCTTAGGCCTATCCTTGAAAGTATTTACATAAATAATCCCAAGTGAATACATTAGATTTTTGTCCTCTTAAAAATCTGGTGTGTGTGTGTGTGTGTGTGTGTGTGTGTGTGTGTGTGTGTGTGTG
>OU015749.1:88236627-88262429 GCA_907169655.1 Acomys percivali
GTGTGTGTGTGTGTGTGTGTGTGTGTGTGTGTGTGTGTGTGTGTGTGTGTGTGTGTGTTGGGAATCGCAATTTTAATTTAAAGCTAGCTTTAGTATTAGCCCCGATGCCTACATTTCTTTCATACTTCTTAAGAGTTTTGGGGGATGGCCAGGTTCATTTCCTGTACCCTTTCCCTTGCTTGTAGGGAATTTTTCAGAAAGAGGGCTGTAATGGAAGGACACACAGGCCCCAAGACAGCAGAAACGTGTCATAAGTCTGGGGAAATGGGAAGGAATGGATGATGGAGTTCAGTCCCATTGGCTTAAGAGCGAAAATGAGCAAGCCTAACCCTTTAATACAATTCTCAGAAACCTCTGATGGAAGAATCTAAAATATGGCCCCTAGTATTTTATGCATTATGCAGTAATATTAATTCACTCCAACCACCGAGATAAAAGACTTCCTAGAGAGGCACAGAGACAAATTACAACACTGTATCTTTGGCACAGCCAGAATGAGACACTTCAGAACCATCTCCATGCTTACTTCTCCTGTTATCTCAGACTAGAAAAGGGATCTGACCTGCGGGTCAGCTGATGGAAAGATGAGATGCTCAGAGAAAGGGCGTGGAGGAAGAAAGCTCTTTGGGGCAAGGGAGACACAGAGATACAAGAGGAAAATTACACGTAGTAGTGTGGTAATGTTGCTGAAACAACACATGGCCACCCAGAGAGGGGACTGGTGGTTCTTTGAAGTGCCTTTGTCTCCAAAATAGCAAGAACAGAATTGTCTGTCAAAAACCCCAAGCCAGCAGGCTGAGACTGTGCATTACAGCTCAGATGTCCCAAGTGCAAATCACAGTCACATCTCTGTCCAGCTTCATGATGGTGAGAAAGCACTATAACGTCACTAAGCAAGATTTCTTCCACCAAAAAGAACACAATGCTGTGATAAACTCATAAATTAATAGTGCAGCTTAAAATAATTCCATGGAGCACTAGACACAGTTCCTGAGATGTACTAAATATTGAGGGCATGCCTTAAAAATCAGGCCCAAGATACAAAGCAAGCCTGACAAATCAGCTTTGAAAAAGAGGTTGTGATAGGTCATCATGAATGGCGGCTTGATTGGCTTGAGAATCAGGTAGGAGATTGTGAAGTGCATCTCCTGGACTATGTGTGACGGTCTTTTCGGAGGTGATTATATAAGGTGTTATCCACTTAACGAATTCATATTTTTGAATAGATTTTTGGAGGTGCTGGACAGACTGGTCAGAGAATGTGTCCTTGGGGGTAATATCTATTGAGTCCCTAATGTGATGGTTTCAATGAAAAAGACCGCTATAGGCCCATAGGAACTTCTGCACTATTAGGAGATGTGGCCTTGTTGGAGGAAGTGTGTCACTGGGAGGGTGGGCTTGGAGGTTTCAGACGCTTGATGGCCCAATGGCACTCTCTTGCTGCTGCGAGACTTCCCTAAGAGAAAAGGGAATAGCACTGCTTTCATTTCTTGTGGCCACCAGAACAAACCAGGCAAAGAGTTATTCTCTTATAGGCCTGGAGATCACAAGTCCACAGTCATGATGTTGATCTCAGCCCCCTTTGATGGCTCCAGGAGAAGCCTGTTTGTGTCTTCCAGCTGCTGGCAGCTCCAATTGCTTCTGTGCTAAGGATGACCTTTGGTCTCTTCCTCCATCTTCACAGAGCTTTCTCCTTGTCTCTTTATTCTTCCCTCTGTCACAGACTCTGATAAGGGCGTTTGCCACTGGATATAAAGTGAATCTAGCAATCAAAATGAACTCATCTCAGGATCCTTGCATTAATTATATTTGCAAAGGCATAAAACCAAATTTCATTAATTATACTCTCCTTTTTTTTTCAAATAAGACCACATTCAAAAATTCTAGAGACTAGGGCATGTATGTACGTTTTTAGGATCTACCAGAATTCAACTACCAGTAGTGAGTAAGCAATAACTGCTAAATTTAAATTAAACAGCAAAATCTAGTTAGGAAGATGATATTTAAAATCATCTTCTTGATACTATTAATTAGAATGTTTCAATCAATCACTCTAGGTAAATTTTATCATAATAAATACAAATTTCGCAGAGATAATGACTTAATGTAGAATTATGTACTGCTTTTCTCTTCTGTAGCTGGGGGTGTGGGTGTTTGTGTGTATGTGATACAAATTGGTAAATTAAACCTTCTTGCTGAAGGGAACTACTTTTTTAAAGTACCTAATAACAGTGTATTTTCTTCCTAGTTTTTCTTACAAATGATGCTATCAATCCAAGAGAGCCCTGGGACTCTAATCCCTGGGTGAAGGTAACCCAAGATGAATGTGTTATGTATGATGAATTGAAAGTCACTGATAATTGCAGTAAAAGTACATGGTTTAGGGTCTTTCAGGGATGGTCTGACCTCCAGCCAACTACAGGACTATATGACCAAATGGTCCCTTACTATAAAGTGAACAAACCCCTTTCACCCTATTAAGCATTGCCATAAAGACTCTAGCCCTCATTTTTTTTCAATCTGTTCCAGCCCTAAGGCTACAGGTGTACTTACAGTGAAACCATGGTGTATTCTGTTTTGATTTCAGTTGCTATGATAAAACAGTTGAACCAAAGGCAGCATGGAGAGAAAAGGGTTCACTTCATCGTATAGGTTATAGTGCATTGCTGAGAGAGCAGTCAGGGCAGGAACTCAATTAAGAAACAGGAACCAGAAAGCATAGAGGAATGTTGCTTGCTGCCTTACTCCCTGGTGTTCAGCTAGCTTACTTAAACAGCTCAGGCTCAGCTCATCTGCTTAGGGATGGTGCCGCCCACAGTGGGCTACCCTCCCATGTCAATCATCAACCAAGACAATCTCTCACAGATCTGGTGGCCATTGGCCAATCTGATCTGGTCACTCTCTCAATTAAGCCCCTTTCAGGTAATTCCAGGTTGTGTCAAGATAGGAAAACCAACCAGGACAGATGCCAAACTGGAGCCAGCTACCGGCTTCTCTCTTAGAGGCGACACTGCTCACATTTTCCCCACCCCACCCCCTCTACTTCATCAAAGCTGCTGGTTCCTGTCTGTAGGATGTGCTGCTGGGTACCTTCTTGCCTTACTTGTGGCTCTGGCTTCCTCATAATTTTTTTTGCCTCCTGGGGTTGGACTACAGTTAAACCCAAACCTGATTCGGGTCATCTCCCACAGAGCTCTTTCAGCTCTTGTTCCACAGTCAACTCTTTCAGCCTCTGAGTTCAGCAACTCTAAATTTCCTAGAAAGTAGCCAGGTGTGACCCAAGCTTTCCTTGTGAAGTAACCCATAAGATATGAGGAACACCTGTAGACAGGAGGGATGTTCATGTGGAGCAGGCTCGGCTAGCTCTGAGAAGGGTTGTGTGTGCATTAGCTCTCCCATAGTTCCACAGCTGTGGCTGTGTTCTCACTGGACCCTCCCCTCTGACAGCAGTGGATTGGCTTACCTGTGACACCCATAACCAGCTAGAGCAACGTTCCCTTCTCCTGAGGTCTGAAGTTCAATACCAGAGAGTCACTTGAGCCTTTCTTTTTACTTAAGCATTGAATTGTAAGCGCTGTTTACAGTCATTTTGTTTGCTGGTAAGAGAAAGGTGCCAGCTTGCAGCCAAGGAAAGCTAGGATGCAGGAGCAAGGGAAGTTGGCAGCTTCTCAAGTCCTTGGATGCTCTTCCTGAGACCTGGCTGAATTTCCAAGGCTTCCCAGTACGGTCCTGGTACTCAGATCTGTGCATTCCATTAGAAATGCCAGAGAACTCCCTGCAAGGGGCATTTTGCTCTAGCCAATTCACAGGCTCCTTTTCTTCCAACCCAAACAGTTTTAACCATCTTAGCAGAGAGCGGAAGCGGTGTGATTTGGACATTGTGGCCTCCAGCTAGCCCTACAGGTCCTGCGACAAGGCCAGGTTTCTCTTAAGCAGTCCCAGGTTTCACATTTGAATTCAATAGGAGCTGCAGATGGAATCCCCAACAGAATTCATTATTTTACTAATATTTATTGAGTGCCTATTATGTGACAGGCACTAGGCTCTGTGCTGGGAATTTAATGAAGAATAAAACAAACTACTTACGGAGCCACGGTATTTTAAATTCATTCTCATTCTAGAATTCTCAGTAGGGAGGAGGGTTCACTCCAAGGGAACCATTCCACTCCTTCCCATGCCCGACCCCTGCCAGAGGAGAGAGAGCATTTGCAAACCCCGGATTCTCTCCCTCTGTCTAAGCTTCAACACTGCTGATGATGTGCTTAAGCCAAACAGAGAGAAGGGGGCTGCCAGTGGCATCGATGGGAGGAAGCCCTCCAGAGCCTCTTTTCTATCACTACATTTGGGATCTGACTTTCCCTGGATTCCCACAGGCAATTATAGGAAATAAATACAAGTCAAGTTAAACCATTCCTAATGAGTTGCCTGGGAGCGGAAGAAGAACTGAATCGTGCTACCTGTTCTCCCCACACCTACCCGGCTCCTGGAACAGAGGCGTTGCTGGATCTCCTCGACGATGAATAACCACTTCTCGGGGACTTCTGAATCTTCTCTGCCTGAAACAAAGACTCCCTCAAGTCTCATCTCTTCCAAGTCTCTTTTCGTGAAGCTGGAGATTGGGCGGAAAATGATACAGACAAAAAGCCAGAAAGATAAAACGGAAGCAAACCATAGGTCACAGAAGGTCAGGTTATGAGTAGAATTGCAACGAGCTGTTGCGTTGTGGTAAAAGGACCCAGGTGGGCCAAGCCAGGCGAGCAAAGGTCTCTTTGAACAGCGGCCTTAGAACGCATGCGCGATGGAGCACATGAGAACTGTGTGAGTGGTTCTGGGGATTATCCAGTCCATGCATATAACTTATATTGGAAATTTTTTAAATAACAAAGAGGGAATGGGAAGATAGCTCAGTGGGTAAGAGCATTTGCTGTCCAAGCACAAAAAGCTGAGTTTTAATTCCCCAGTGCTCATATAAAATGTTGGAATAGCTGCATGTACCTGTGACCCCATTGCTGTGAAGGGTGGGACAGGAGGATTGTTGGCTGCTAACGTAACCTCAGGTTCAGGGCGAGACTCTGTTTCAAGAAAACATGGCAGAGATAAGCAGGCCACCCAATGTCCTTCTCCGGACTCACACGTACGTGCAACCCCACTCCCCACCCCCGCACTCAAAACATGTTGAAATATCAAGGAAACTCAGAATTGTTAGAACACCACTGCGTGTCCCCTGCTCCTTTGGTTCTAACCTAGGGAACAAACAAGAGCTACAGCAGCTGTTGCCAGAAACCAACTACTCATCTGAATTTTAAATACAACTTCTTATATAGAACTTTTTCTAAAGTTGCAATAAGCTTGTGAGTATTCGCTTTTGTCCACTTGCTACAAGCTATAGTCGTCTTGGAAGAAGGAACCTTAGCAGGGAAAATGTCTCTAAAAGACTGGCCTGTAGGCAAGTCTGTGGGGTATTTTCCTGACTGATGATTGATTGTGTGGAAGGAGCCAGACCACTGCAGGTGGTGACATGCCATGGCAGGTGGTCCTGGGTTGTATCAAAAAGCAAACTGAACCATGAGAAGCCAGTCAGCTGCAGTCCTCTGGGGCTTCTGCTTTAGTTTCTGGCCCCAGGCCCCTATGTCCCAGTGCCTGCCCTGACTTCGCTCTATAGTCAAGTGTAAGCCCTAAGACGGAATTAAATCTGTTCCTTCCCATGCTGGTTTTTTTTTTTTTTTTTTTTTTTTTTGTCATGGTGTTGATCACAGCAATAAAAAGCCAACTAGGCAAAAGGTGAATCATGGACTCCCTAAACGTTAGGTCCACATTCTGAAAGCCAGACCCATGGCTATAACCTTACACTGCACAGAAGCTTTCACACAGATGTAATTAACGATAGTGTAAGGAGAGTCATCCTGAAGTATTTGTGGAGAGAAGACATGCAGAGAGAGACACACCCATGAGGAGGCCATGAGAGGAGGAAGGCAACCATTACCCACAATCCATGGAATGCCTAGAGCCACTAGAAGATAGAAATGCACACACCACACACACACACACACACAAACACACACAATATGCATACACACAAAATACACACACATGTATACACAACAATATATGTACACATACATATACACACACACAAACTACATGCATGCATACACAATACAAATGTATATGCACACATATACATACAATTCAAGGAGTTTAATTTAATCGAGATAAATACGATAATGAGTTCTAGAAAAAGATCAGGAATGGAGAAGTCTGTTTTGAAATTTTTTTTTTTAATTCTCAATCATCTATTATTAAATAACACACACACAAAAAAAAAGGAAAAGAAAAACACAAACAAAACCCAGGTTTCCCCCTGGGACCCCGAGAGGGCGAGATCCACAGTGTGATTAGCCTTTCCTATGAACTCTGGCCTCTAGAACCATGAAAATACTACATTTATTTTGCCTCGACTTTAGTTTGTTTGGTTCTTTGCTTGCTTTCTCTGCTGAGGATGAAACCCAGAACCATGTTTGTGTTCGGCAATCACCCTGTCACCAGAGCCTTCTTGAGGCCTCTCACATAAGCTGAAGCCCACTGAGTGCCTCCCATTGGTGCTGTGTGGAAGGAATTGTTTCACCCAGCCTTTCCTACATGGCTTACCACAAAATCCTGAGACAGATTAAAAGTCGGTTGCTGCTTAAAGCCCTTGAAAGCCACTAGTGTTAGGGACGGTTTAGAACTGGTGTGTAACTGCAACGGTGCTGACAGAGGGGCAGGCAGAGGAAGCCTTAGTACTGCATGGAGAACAAAGCCTGAAGGCTCACAAAGGATGCCAGCCAAATGAGGCAGGAGGATGTGGTGCCATGGGACAGTGCTGTGGTAGGGTAGAGGAAGGGAAAGTAATTGAACCCTAAAAGTATTTCAAGGGCTGTTCCTGGATCACTTCCTGGGTGTTTGATTGTAGGTGGGAGAAAGGGAGTTGAAGATGGCTTCATGAGTCTCTGCTAAGGTACTGCAGAGGAAGCCCAGTGGGTAAAGTACTCACTGTGAAAGCATGAGGACCAGTACTCAGTTCCAGAAACCATGTAAAATGCCAGGTATGATAACGCACTTGTGACCCGGCGCTGTGGAGGAAGATGGGTGGGCTCCTGGAACTCACGGGCCAATCAATTTAACCCACTTGGTGAATGCAGCCCAGTGAGAAACCCTGTCTCAAAACACAGCATTGATAATGCCTTCAGGGTGATATTTGAGATTTACTTCTGGCCTCCATTTGCATACTATGTGCATGCACACACACACACATGTGCACACGCACGCACACACATATGCACACATGCACTCAAAAATAAAATGAACGCATACACACCAAAGGGTTATGACCTAAACAGTCTGAATAAATGAGGAAAAGAGATTTAGAGGAAGGTCAGGATTGGAGAACTCTGATTAATTATTTTTAATATGTATCATTACATAACTAAATGGAGACAGTTGGACACTCCAGTCTGTAATTAAAGAACATGGCTAGCGATGGAAGATATCAATATATGAAAGTTGTTTGAAGACACGGAAATAGATGAAATCACTTAGGGTGGAAAGCTGGATACGATTAAGATGTAAATGCAGTCTGTGTTTCTTTATTCCATTGGCCATAGCCTTCTCTGCAACATCAAAGGCTTTTCCTATTATCTCACATGGGTTAGACCTGCCTCAAAGTCCAAAAGCTTTCTTTCCTACTTTTGCCCCTCCTTAGCCTTATGCTTCTAAGTAGGTCCATTTTGATTTCCGTTTCCTAGGTAGTTCACCCACTACAAGGTCATGAGCTTTCTTCCTTCTGGTGCCTTTAATGGTTGAAGTCATGGTCTATCCACCAGCTGAGGGAAGAGCTAGGCTTTGGCTAATATGTATGGAGGAGTGAGGAAGGGATAGAGAGAGTTCTAATATGAGCAGAGTTAACACTGAGCTTGGAATTCAAGCTAAGTGTGGTGACAGCTACCCAGCCTTCTTTAGAGATCTGAACTAGGAAGAGGTCTTCCTGGAGGGTTTGTCTCTTTGCCTCTCTCTTCCTCATGTCAAGCATTGTCTTAGGCACACTCACTCCGTCTACTGTAAACTGACTAATGATGAAGCAAGGAGCTGATGAAGACGCTTTTCTGCAAAATTGCATGCGTGAAAAACCTAAGAGAGAAGACATATAACCCAAGAGGAGTGTGTACACAGTGCAGACCCAACCCTACTTCTGAGCCCCCAAAGCCGGAGCCCTTTCCACAACACCACAGTGTTGGCACTTGTTGCACGCAACTTATGTATCAGAGCTGCTAATTAATTTAATCTTATGTACACAGTTTGTGTGGTATGCAAATGTGTATGTAAATGATTATTTTAATTTATACAAACAAAGATGCAAATGAATCCTTGGGTTTACAGGAAACTGGTAAGATAACTTTACCTCAGTTGATCCATCCTTAGGGGCTCTGGCAAGTCTGAATCATTGTAATATAAATAAAACCTCAGCATTCCATATGAGAGTTACTCTTTCAGACTTTAAAACATTGATTCTCTGGCCCCCTATCAAGGATATTTTAGATTCTTCATGATGTTCTCCGGGGGCTGAGAGAAATGTGAAAAGCAAAAACTCTCTCTAGAATTCTCTCTCTCTAAATATAGAAAAGAATCTGTGTGGTAGTTTTTTCCTGGGGGATTGAGGCCAGGCCACAGCTCTGGCCTTCAGCATCTGACTCCTGTCATCACGTGTTTCCCTGAGTTCAGAGCCCTGAGAATTTGCCTTCTCTGTTCTCACCTCCCACAGCAAGCAAGTGGGGATTTTGAACAGATGACTTAACTTGAGAGGTTCTAAGAAAACCCATTGCCTTCCCTGTTCCTCCCCAGTTCTCTGGACTTGGAGGTCTGATGGCCATCTCAACTCTGGGATGCTCGACACCTGCGGTTATTACGTCACCCACTCAGATGAAGATGCTTCGGAACATGTCTGCTGAGATGGAGTGGGAGGGGGTAAGGTACAAGCAAGAAAGGCAAACGTAATGAGAACATGGACAGGCTTCGAGGCGAAGCCATGATTTCCCCCAAGGCCACAAGTGTCCCCAGATGTCACCCTTGCAAAATAAGTTACCAGTGCTTGTCCAGGCCTCTCCCCTTCCTAAGTTCTAGCCCACCACACCTTACTGGGGCAGTTTTTCAGCCAGTAGCTTCCTATCTTGTTCTGGCCTTTCTCCCATGATGCTCCTCTATCCTCTGTCCGTCATGCCACACATCAGTCTAAGCATTAGATAGCTCCTTCTTCTACCCCAGAATTTCTCTTATTTCCCTTCAGACGGGATTTTTGCTTTGTTCCTCTAATGCTCTCTGTGAAGTCCCAACGGGGTGATGACTCTATTCTATTTATCTTCATATTTCCAGCAATATGCTCTGTGGTTTAAACAAATGGTATTAATAAATATTCAAGTGACTAAACAAAGCTCCATTAGTGAACTTAGCAGCGTCTCCAGCAGTGGCTAAACTGTCTGTTCTCCCTACTACTGCATTCTGTAGACTCCCATCTGTTTATTTCTGCAACTCCATGAGTTTAGAACAGTGCCTGGTCCATGGGGGTTGCTCAATACATAATTTAGACCTTAATGAATTAACGTAGGCAGCAAGCATCCTTGCCTCTAAGCTGGTTTCTCCAAGTGATAAAAATGGTTCTCTTCCCCAAGACTGTCTGAAGGCACATGGTTGATGATAAGTCTGACACCCCCACAAATGATGGCCACAGCTGCACCTTCTGCTCCTAGTGGGAAGCCAGGCCCACTCCGTGCTTCATTATCCCGAGGCTGACACACACACACCTCAGTCGTCTTTTCTTCCCTCCTTTTCCTGCTGTTCCTAGAATGAAGGTGCTGTGGATCTGGCCTCACTCTGACACTCATTACTCTGGTATTGATGGCCTTCCACCTCCCCGTTATTCTGTGCAGATTAGAAAGCAGAGACCTTTCTTGGGTGAGGGAATGGGCTTTGTCAGTATTCAGGACGTAACAGCACAGAGTATAATAAATTCTGGCAGTCGATCGAATATGACACGATAATGAATGTTAACATCATGTGCCCCCCTTTGCCAACAGAGGGGAAAGTCATGTTAGATTACAGCCAAACATGGGCACCTTGTGATTTCTATTTGCCTACTTTCCTTTCTCTTCCTTTCCCAGGTCTAACCTCCCTGCGCGCTCAGCCCCACCCTGATAGCCTTGGTTTCATTAGTCTGCGTTGGTTGCAAAACATAGCAGCTTCAATTCTCCAGGCTCCACAGGCTGTCTGGAAGAAACTTGACCTCCAGTGTGACTTCCTTCCCCAAGCTTCAAGGAAAGCCATGCCTCAGGAGCCCACCTGCAACCCTGGGGCAGCTGCTAAGTAGGGATCAGGTGGGGCAGGGTAAGAAAGCAGGAGGGTACTGCCAGGAGAACCCTGTGCCCTGGGCCAGCCTGCTGCCAGCCAAGAGGCCAGTCTGCAGCCCTCCCCTGAGTATAAGGAGTTCAGAATAAAGCTAGAAACAAAAAGTCTTTTTTGCCTTAGTTTTCTCTCAGTTTCATTGATTTTAGTTGTCTTCTCTGCTATTTGGAAAAATAAAATAATAAAATAAAAGAGAGACCTACTCTGTGGTCCTCTGGACTGACATTTGCTCAATTGTGTCACCGCTAAAGGTGGGAAGTCACAGATTTCCCTGTTAAAAGCTGAATTTGCCATTATGGAGCCTGGAAGGGTATAGAAAAACAATATACAGTAGACTCCAATCCCTCCACTGCACATACAGGACCTGTTCCCTTAGGGCACCCAGCACATGTGCTCCTTGTCCCTTTGTTGCAATGCTTAGGGGAACCATCAACTAACATCAATTAGCACCAAGCCATGATGATGTCCCAAGCATAATACTTGCAACTCTGTACTACATACAAAACTTAAGGACACAAACATACAGACAGGCAGACAGACTCTTATAGACACATACAAAGACACACACAGATAGAAACTCCAAAACACACCACACACAAAAAACACACACAACACACATACAAACACACACAACACACAACATAACAAACACATACTACACAAATACACAGCACACACAAAACACACACATACACAACACACATATAACATACAACACACCACACACACTACACATACACACACAGACAATACACACATATACAACACACATACAAACACACACACCACATATATACAACACATACAACCCAACAGACACATACAACGCATATACTACACAAACACACAGTACACACACATACCACACACAAAATACATGAAGATACAACACACAACAAACATATGCCACAGAGAGAGAAAGACAGAGAGACAGAGAGACAGAGAGAGAAACAAAGACAGAGAGAGAAAGAAAGAAAGAGAAATATGAGTTACAGGTGATATATGACCCATGAAAGTTCCAGGCACTTTCCTTAGTGTCATCAACAAGGATGTTAGGATGAAGAGGTGACTGGTCTCTCTACCTACCCATCGAGCATCACTTTAAGGAGTCACCATTGACCCATAGAGCCAGAATGACTCTTCCTCTCCCCAGAACATCCATAATATTCCCCAGTGTACACCAAGGATATTGAGTCTTGCTTGAAAACCAGATAATGAAGAGGTAGGAAGCGAGGCTAACCTAATAAAACTATCACTATCAGTATTATTTGATTCTTATAGTTACAAAGTACTTTTGCCTACATTGTTTAATTTGGCCTCCATAAAAACTAATAAAGAAATCGGTATATATAATTATAATAAATATTATTATTATTATTATCACTGTTATCATTACTCTCATTTTACGGATGAAGATACTGCTCTGGTCTGAGCACTCACAATGACTTAGTACTTCAGATACAAAGTTAGAAGGAGGGCCCCCCCAAATACCCCAGCTAAATTTAATAGCAGTGATGGCCATCATGTTATTTGGATACTATTCTGCAGTTTCAAGGCATTTTCACCTATGTGTAAACGGCCAAATTAAATTGCACAAATATGCAGACATTTAAAATATGCGTCTTTAGCTCAGCTGTCTTACATCCTGGAATCCTTCCTCAGGGTAGAAACAAAATCAAAGTGTCTATACACAACAGTCTACTTCATTATCTTGTCCCCCTGAAGACAGGGAAGCACAGCAAGGATAGGAAAGCCAGGCCTGCTGCCCCGTGGGACCACCGCATTCCAGGGATAGGAGCGGCAGTCCCCTGCCTCAGTGCTCTCCCCACCTGCCCTCAGGGAGCAAAGAACTGTTCATTTGATTACTAAGCGCCTGAGATCAGAGGGAGCTCATTTCAGCAGTGGCTACATTAGCTGCTTCGAAAGCTGAAAGAGGGTGTAGAAGCACTTTCTCTTTCCAGCCTCACACATTTTCTAAGTGCCATCTAGTCAGGAGAAGAAAACAGGTTGAGGCTGCCATGTTTATTAATAAGCAGTGCAGAACAAACCAAGCGGATTCAAAATTACACATGCACACAGTAGGCTCTTGCTTGCTTATTAAAGCCTGTTTTAAAGGTGAGGAGCCTAAGTATACTCATGTTAGTATATATCAATATCTTCATAATCAGTAAATGTTACTTTTATAAACAGAGGTAGGGAAAAGGGTCTTGATGGAGAAGATAGGGCAGGAGACTGGATTGAAGAACTGTATGAAGAAACAAAACCCCAGGATGTTTGTGACCTAACTTTAGCACTTAGGCATGACCTTCTGAAGTCTCCTTCGTGGTTAGACAAAATAGAGTACGTTGCTAGAGCGACCCTCATGGTGACGAGAAACAACCTCAGGGGCTGATGTACCTCTGCTGGTAGCACTCTGCCTGGACCGTGGAAGCCTTTAGGAACCAGAATTTATGAGACACTCAAGACCTCATGCTGGGAGACCATTTCAAGTTTTACCCCAATCTGATGAAAGAAGAACTGGTGTTTTCCCCAGTCCCTGCACTCTTCTACTGCTTGTCTGAAAGTGCCCAGAACCACAGCCCCAGGGGCTAGCACTAGGCCAGGGACTGGGGCAGGCAGCTTGCTCGGCACCTAAGTATATTTACCTGAGACTACCAGTGACCTACTAAAAGTGAAAGAAGAAACACAACTTCTCCTAGCCTCCACACATACTGTGGCATGTGCACATGTAGACACACACGTTCATACAAGTAGATAAATGTAATTAGTCCCAGGGTCTGTGTGGGAACATATTTGAAAGTTTCCTGTTTTAATCTCACTGTGTAAAAGACAAAATCAAACTTCTCTACTGTAAAATGTGCGATTTTCCAGGACCACCTTCCTCCCTTTCTCCAGGGTATCCCTTATCCCCCAACACCCCCTAAGAACGTTTCTCTCAATGTTTGCTTTCTCCTTGCCAGGCTAGCTTTGTCGTTGCAGTTAGAGTCAGATCTCTCTAGAAAGTATCTACTGTTGTCCTCTGTTTTACAGATGGAAGTGTCAAGGCCCAGAAAAGGGAGGTCTCGGCTAGCCAGGGCACTGATGGTGGAGCCAGGGCAATGATGGCAGAGCCAGGATGTTGGTAGTGGAGCCAGGCCCAAGGAATAGACAAGGCTCATTTCAATGCATCTTGAGATGACATAACTTACACTTGTAGATCAAGGTAGGCCTGGGGTGTGCAGAAGGATTCCCTGGATTCATCGACTGTAGAGTGTTGTTCCTCTTGACATGAGCTAACCTCCAGGGTTGTGGGCAAATTCACCCACCGTGCACTCTGGGTTGTGTTTCTGCTGCTATAGAAACAAGCCGCAGCTCGTGTGGGAGGTGGATGAGTCATCGAATGTGATAAGAAGCACTTTGGGGACTGCCAAGATGATATGAGTTTTAGGTACTAGATTTAGACGCTAGTTCACATCTCTCTAAGAACTATTAACATGTTAAAGCAGACACTTGGCAGGAAAGCAGGGAAAAGCAATAGCCTCAAACACTGCTAATGGGGAGGTGTGTAGCCACAGAGCTCTGGTAAGAGGCATCAAATCCAGGCTATGTACATATGCTTTATCCTTCCCATACCCAAGATGATCAAAACCTAACCCAGAAGTTAACTAAGAGAACTAAGCTGGGCAGAGACGCAGATGCTTGACACAGCAGTTTGCAGTGACTCAGGTAGAAAGAATCTGGAAGCTTCCAGCAGGGGAATGGCTAAATACCCTGAAGAAAACTCCATAAGATATTCTTTCAATACAAAGTTGAGTTCTTGTTGTAGGTGTAACTGTTGACCTGTGGGGGCTCTTGATGGTACATTGTAAAGAGATCGAGTAACCGACACTCACTTACCTGTTTTCTGACTGGTAAAAACTATGAGTAAAATGATCCCCCACCCAGGTGGGGAAGCCAGGGAGACCATGAGAAGAAGAGGAAAAAGTAGATGGTCAAGACTAGCATCTTGTAGTGAACATCCAGGGTGTTTAATGGGAAAATAAATTCAAAATGAGGTCTCTGCCTTAGCGTAGCGCGCATGGCTGTTTCTCTCCAGGAACCCATCTTTCTTCTGGGCAGGTCTCCAGGTTTCACACTCTCCCTTCGCAGGTAGAAACGGACCACATTAGCCACCCCATTGCCCATATTTACAAGGATGCGGCTCATTCAAGCCAATACACAAGCAAGCACATATGTGCCACAATGATATTGCACTCTTCAGAGCACAAAGCAATGGACCCAGCACGGAATTACTAACATAGGTTGCTGTGGTAAGGAATTACCTCTTTCAATCACCACAAAGCACTCCTGTGTTTCATAGAGGCCCACATTTACATACACATTATTGCCTCGCTATTCCAGGCTTCCAGGTGAGGCCAAATAGACTTCTGACAGTGAGAGTCAAACTGGAGTTGAAGGTATCAATCTTAGATTTCCTGTCAGGGAGCCCCTGAGTCAAGAAGTGTCCCCTCCTGCCCCATCAGGGTAACAAACAGTGGCGGTGCTAAAGTTTTCTAGTGTTCATTGTCCTTTCAAACCAGCCATGAGCTAAGCTGGCAGATTCCAGCAAAGATGGCTACCTTCTTACTTAGGACACTTCCCATCACCCTCAAAGGACACCCTTGCTGTCATGATTCATTCAAACATTTACTGTGGGATAACAATACACTTTGGTTGCTTGTCTGATATTAAGGTCTTTTTTATCCTACACCAGCCCCTTACTCTCAATGACTCAGGCCAGTATGGATTCTGGCCCAGTCAATATTGTTTAAATAACCTTCCCTATCTATTTAAAGTGCTATAGAGGCACAGTAAAGGTTGAAGAGTCCCTACCTAAAAATGAAATGGACATCAAAGATGCATATGCACTTTCATGTTTACTGCAGCACTATTCACATTAGCCTGACCTGGAATCAACCCAAGAGTCCCTCTAAGAGGTGAATGACTAAAGAAAACCACGTAAGGAATTCTATTTGACCATAAGGGGCAGTGTGCCTGCCTTTTACAATAGCAGGAATAGACCCAGAGACACTGTGCAAAGCAAAGTAAGATAGACTCAAAAAGACAGACATTGAATGATCTGATTTATATGCAGAAACTGAAACAGCAGAGTACAAAGAGTGTATGGCTTCCTGACAGTGAGGCACTGGGGAAGGGGCAAGTTTTTGTTGAAGGCTATACACTTTATTATATAATGATTACTTTCTAGAGTCCTGAGAAACAACATGTTGATTACAATGTTACTTAACAGACTTTGCCAAGAAGATGACTCTTAAGTGTCCCTACATGAGCATGCACACACAAGGATAACTGTAAGAGTGGTGGTAGACTGTCGATTGATTTGACTGTAAGTAATCATTACGGTTTGTGTCTGTGTCTAATCACAGTGCATACCTTGAATGTGCACAATTTGTACTTGTCAATTATAGCTCAGTAAGGCATGAAAAAATTTACTTGATGCCATACAAGTGTTACTCCACAAATAACTCTGGAGGAAAACAGATATTCAGAAAGAATTTTTAAAGGCCCCAGGGTGGGAATTCAAGCAAGCCAAGTGTCAGTTCTATCTCTGTCCTCAATCTCTCTAGGATTTCAGATGAGTTACTTGGCCTCTCTTGGATTCCTTCATCCATTAAGAAAATAAGCATAACACAAACAGTAGGATGAGGGCAAAGTAAGGAACCAATTGAGCAAACTATATCAAGTAGCAACATGACATACCCCCTACCTAAATGCCTTTATTGTCTGTGCATCAGCAATCTGCCCCTCCAGTACGGTAGGCTCACTCACCACCTGGTCATGGGTGTCCTAACCAGCCAAAGAGACTCACTGCATGTGGCAGCTATCACTCTATACCTCTCTACTCAATATTCTCTATGATATTGTAATAATAGAAAAAAAACAAATATTGCATATTGTTTACCGTATCTGTATTCTCTCACTGTATGGTGTGTATATTAATATATAGCATAACTCCAAGGCCTATTAGTATTTGCTCAGTGGTCAGTATCTAGTACAATCCAACAGGTGTGTGGATAGCTGGTTGGAGGTAAATGAGGAAGAATAAATAAACTCAAATTCATTTTGAGTCTTAGTTTTATTTAAATGCCTCTAGGCTGATTTATGAAGACCATTATCTCTGTATCTCTCTGACTTCTGATGATGTATGAATATTGAAATAGAGTGAAAGAACTCTAGGATAGTCTCCTGAATGATCTTTATTTAAATTATCATTACCCATCAGAAATCAATTTAATCACAGTATGTATATAGCATGTTCTCATATCCACATGGGAAGGAAAGAGAATGTTGATGCAAGCATTATGTATTTGTTTTCAGTTAGTCCTAAACAGTCCTTTCATGTCAATGGTGTTAGGCTCATCATACAGGTGAGAAAACTCAGGTCTGGAAAGATTTGTCCAAGCTCACACTACTGGTAAGTAGCAGAGCTAAGATTCTTCCATGGCTCACAAAAATATCTTAAGGAACTTGTCCTCTATGTATCTGTAGCTGAAATCAGGGAGATGAAGAGTTTAGTAAAAAGGTATGGGAGGAGAGAGTGGCAAGTTTACCATAAACTCGATCCATTTTATTGCTTGTCATCAGGCCCATCTCTGCCCACCTCAAAGGCCTGCCTGACTCCACTGAGCATGAGTGGGTGGCTGCACACAGCTCTTGAACTGAGAGCTGCTTACCATCTCTCTAGAGTGAGGCACTCAAAACGTGGCCACCCACCTGTGCTGGCCTGCTCAGTAGGCGTGAAGGGCTGCGCTGCATAGAAATGGACTCTTTCACTTAGCAGGAGGCAGGTAATTTCTTTCGTCCCCGCTGATGCATTATTGATTGGGATGAATGTCAGAGTGGGAGCCCATTCCAGGAGCCATTAAACAATAATTTCATCTCTGGTGGGTAATTGATTGTCAGGGGCCCACAGTGGCCAGTTGTGAAATGGTGGTAACGTGGACATTTTTATTTGGGGCAGGGTGTGAAGGGAAGACTGCAGGATTTATTTGTCAAATATCAAGCCCAGTTTTCAGGAAGAGAAAGCTTAAAAGTGAAGTTGACCTTCTCAGGCCCTTTCCTGAGGTCATACCCGTGCTGCTCAGGGCTAGGGTGATATTGTGGAGTCTCACCTTTATCTGCTCTCAATACCAATATGGCTGATGATTACCCTCTGCCAGGTCAGGAAACTTAGTCACAGACTTCCAGGAATCTTCTACCCTCAGTGTCCAAATTCTCGCAGCTCACATTCCTATCATCAAAATTCTGGAAGTGTGTAGCCCAGAACAGGTAAGATATGCTGGGCTCTGAGTCCACAACTTGGACTGCCTTCTTTCTTCTATTTCATTTGATTAGATTCCTACCTAATCACATATCTCAGGTGCCATCAGCTGCTGAGACCCTTTATCCCTTTCAATTGTCAGTAAAAGAGTATTAACCTTAGGTTTCATCATCATCATCATCATCATCATCATCATCATCATCATCATCAATCATTGTTGCTGCTATCAGAATGCTTGGAGATGGGACCTTCACATCTTAGGCAAATGCTGACCTAAGCTCCTGCCCATCTATACAATTCTCCCCGACCCCTCTCATAAGTATTTTGCCTGCATGTTCTGTCTGTGTATCACATGTATGCAGTGCCCCTGGAGGCCAGAAGAGAATGTTAGATCCTCTAGGAGCTGGAGTTACAATGGTGAGCTGTCCTGGGACATTAAACCCAGGTGCCCTGAAAGAGCAGCCAGTGTTCCTAACTACTGAACTATCGCTCAAGCCTCATCTCCATAGTCTTAATGGTGATGTATTTGTATGTTCTGGTACAATGACTATTTGCTTAGATTTTTTACTTTCCTACATTGTCAGTGTTTCTCAATCTTTTCTAAATGACAGACTCCTTAATAGAATTTGATTTTAAAAATATTAAAATGAAGTTGCTCCCTAGGGAAAAACTGTGAGCACCTCGACAGAAGTATAAAATAACTCTTGAAATAACTCTTGTTTTAGGGTGGTAGCAGACACTTAAGATCATTCAAAGACTTTATACTAGGAAACTATGCCCTGACGGAGCTATCTGAGGCCAGTGTTTTGTTCACTTTTGGGGCCTCCAGGTACAAAACCGTGTGGCATATAGCAGGTGCTTTAATAATGCACATCAACCACCTCTCCAGTGCTTCTGAGACTTATGAGAGTCTAGGCTATACAGGGAGCCCCAGCTTCAAGTATGGTTAGCTTTAAAATGCTATCTTACACTTTCTATTGCAGTGCTGAGACACCATGACCAAAATCAACTTGAATAGAAGAGGGTTAATTTGGCTTATAGATTACAGTATGTAACCTGTAACCTGTTACCTCTTACGTGTAACCTATAACCTCTAACTTCTAACCAGGACTTCATAAATAAATACAAAGCAGGAACTCAGGACAGCAACCTGGAGTCAGAAACTGACATAGAGACAGTGGAGTAACACTGCTTACTGGTTTGCTTTTCCTGGTTTGCTCAGCTGTTTTCTTATGTATCCAGGGACCACCTGCTAGAGACAGCACTGCCCACAGTGGGCTGGACCGTCTCACATAACTCACTAATTAATAAAATGTCCCACAGGCTTGCCTATGGGCCAATCTTATGGCGGCATTTTATTAATTGTGGTTCCCTCTTTTCAGGTGACTGAAGTATCAAGGACACAGAGTGAGCTGATCTCTGGCATATGCAGGTACAGAGTGATTATTGTTGGCCCTACTTTGTATGTTTGAAAAAGAGACCATGGATTGTGAAGGCTTGATTGAGCATTAGGAAGCACAGCTGTGTAGAACTGCATTTGCGAACTCCAGAATGACCAAGAATGCAGAAGCTGGGGCCAGAGAGGGTCCAAAGACACACCTACATCTCTGGGCTGCACTCGCTTCTCATCTTCTATTTTGGAATCAAGAGAGTTGATGAAAAAGCCTGAACACAGTACCATTGCCCACAATAAAACAAATACACAGCAAAGTAATTCTCCATGCCAGGGTACTGATGGCTTCACCCTGGCCTGGTGGCCCTGGAACTGCTTCTCTGAAGGCATGAGGACATCTCTAAAAGTCTATAGCTCTAAAAGTATGGGTTCCTGAAGATAAGAACCACCCCAGGGGGAGCTGTGTCTTGTCCTGTGTGGAATAGAGTTCTTAGACTCAGACATTAGCTCTAATGTGGCAGCTAAGTGAACTCCACTCCATTTCATTTTCCCTGAGTGCAAAGTGGATGTCCAAGCCCATAGGCTGTGAGAGGCATAAATGCATAATGCTCTTAGATGGCTCAGGACACTGAAGTGTTCATTAGTGTTAGCAGACACTACTGTTACCGCAGGAGGTGTTTGTGACAGGTGACAGAAATCATGATGAAGAATTTTCTCTAGACATTTGTGCAGATGGAAATTTTTATTTCATGTCAAACATCTGGTGAACAAAGGGTAGTTGAGACTGGCCCCTGCAAAGAGAAGAAGCTAATCTCTTCTACAAGTCCTCAGCCAAAGGAACCATCTCCATGTGGAAATGAAGCTAGCCTTCAATGCTGGACTCAGCCCTCCTGTCTGGAAGTTTCCTTGGCTGCAGCCCCACGTGGAAATGTTTCTTTGTTTTGATCTCCTGGTACATTTCCTATGTGGGTCCCATCCTGGTTAGCGTCCCACAACCTCCAGTCACCTGGAAAGAGAACCTCCATTAAGGAGTTGTCTAGATCAGGTGGGGCTGTGGGCACATCTGTGAGGATTGCTTTGTTAATAGATGTTGGATATCCTAGTCCACTGTGGGGAGCACCATTCCCTAAGCAGGGGATCCTAACTATAGATCGAAGTTAGCTGAGCGTAAACCCACCTATCAACAATCAACGAGCATCCTCTGTGGTTCCTACCACGCTTCTTTAGACATGGAGTGAATTCCAAATGGGCCTACCTTCAAGTCCATGCCCTGAGTTCCTGCTTTAACTTTCTTCAGTGATGGATGTGACCTGGAATGTTTACCCAAATAAACTCTTTCCTCCCGTATGTTGTTTTTGACAGCATACTTTATCATAGCAACAGAAATGAAACTAGAATTGGAGCATAAAAGGTCCCAGCCCATTTCTGAGTTTAAAATCCACAAATCCCTGAGCATGTTGATACTCTCCCGAGAAGCTTGAGCCCTATTGAGCATGAAGGCAGAACTGCATGCTCTAGGTGGAAAAAGGGTTAAGTGCAGAGTCAAAGGAGTTCAAGGCTCTGGAATGCAAGCTGGGTAGGAACTTGGCCTGACTTGGGCGAGTTGATGGCTGGTAATGGTGGCTTGCTTGGAGCTCTGAAACTGAGAGAGCCAGAGGCAAGAGCCTGGTTGTGTCACAGTGGACAAAATGGCTGTTTTGGGGAACAGCCTGTCACTTGCTCCCTGAAACGTGCACAGTGGTGGATGGAACACCACTAGACAGGTAGCATCAGTAATCTGGGATGACAAACTGGTGAATGGCAGAAGTTCCCTGTGGCCAGTAGTATGTGGCTGACTGTCCCACAGCCAAGCCCCAGGGATCCAGTGATGAATTCTTCAGGGAGAAGGGGAGCACATCCTTCCCCAGAATAAATGACAAGTATCGACTGCTCTCCAGTGAAAGAGATGGTGCTGGGCCTCATTTATTTAGGGTGAAGCAGGGACTTACAAACCTTGGCAGTGGGAGGGGTTTCAAGGGTGAATGTATTTAATTCACTGGGGCTAGGGGCACCACGGATACTTGATTTGCATACAGTAACACAGTCCTATCAATAGAGGGGGAACACAGTACCTAATTATCCTATAGGTGAGGGAAGAACTCCAGGTACAATTAAAGGTAATTTGCTGAAAACTAAGTTCTCATTAGCATAGGATGGGTGTTTCCAGGAATCCCCAAGTGCCCAATGAACAGGTTTCTTATCAGGAAAAGATTGGGCTTATAATCTCCCTAAGGGCTATATGATGCTTCTTGGAGCATCTGGAGTTCCACCCAATCAGGGGGAGAGGAAACCCAGCGGAGAAAAGGAGTCTGTCATCTTATACAGAGTTCAGAGGATACCCAGAAATGCCAGATTTTGACTTGTTAATGCTTAACATGAAATCCTATCAATTCTTGGGGGTGGCTTGAAATTTTACCAATCCCTATGATGGAAATCTCTATCCTAGAAAATGCATCTCCCAGGGCACCCTATATAAGCCTCTCTCTTACTCAGTTCCCTGCTGCTTCTCACCTGAGCAGAAGGAGCCGCCCCCCCCCTCTTGTGTCTTTCCCAGTAAATATCTTGTGTGAGGTTTGTTGTGTGAGGGTGACTTTGTGGCATTCTTTGTCTCCTGGCTGTCACGATACTGTTCCCTTCAGAGCAGCAACACTTCCACTGGGAAAGCCTTTCTCCTCAGAGCTGTTACGCATGCATTGGGGACTTCTCCTTAGAGCTACAACACTTGTATTGGGGAAAATGTTCCCCTCAGTCCTGAAACACAGAGCAGGTCTTCTCTCTAGACATTCACTGAAACAGTCTACCGTTTACTATACATTTCATACTTGGAGTTTTCAAAGGTTGGACAATCAATCTCTCAGGGCAGGAAGCATACCTGATCTTTTAGTTAGGGTTCTGGCCCCTCTCAGCTCTTCTTCTACCCTTGGAAAACCACCATGTATGTGACAGAGCCCTGATCTTACATCAAAGGCCTAAATTTTACTTCCGACCTATGACCTTAGAGAGAAGCATGGGCTCTAACCACAGTATGTATTATCCACTTCTCCTTAACAATAAAATCCTCAATGATAATGGTAATATTTTACAGCCCGCTTTGAAGTTTGTAGACACAGAACGAAGTTGCAGGTAGTCAGCAACAAAGACAGTAAAGTGAACTTGGACTGCACTGCATCTGCTGATAGATTATACAGTGGCTGAATTCATTTGGATGAGGGACCCCCTAGAAATGGCCAAACATGAATTTGTAATGGCCTCATGGAGTGGTTACACTGCTTCTAGACTACTTGCCTCTAAACTTTATTTAAAATGAGAAAAAGAAAATGTTTTCCTTTAAAGAAAATACTAGTTGTTATTGGATATTTTATGTTACAGCTGATACCACACCTGACTAAACTATGGATTTTAGGTCCATCAGCATAGTGTGGATCATCCTGTTCATGGACATGATATCTGGAGCAGATACCACAGATAAAACCTCACTGCTACAGGAGAAGCTGAATTGTAAGAACTTACAAAAGAAATGAAGGAACACACAGGTAGAGAAAAGAGAAAGGGTGGAGAGCATGTAAATAGTTTGGGATGTTGCTGTATAGGACTTCTTCCAGAGTTAAAGTGTTCCACCTTGAAGAGGAACCCCAAGATATGGCATGGGAAAGGGAAGGTGAAACAACAGGATATTTTATGTAGGATGTTTATAATGAGGTACAAACAGCATTTTTTTAGGGCTATGGCTCTCAACATGATGGTTGTAACCTCTTTGAAGGTCTAACGATCCTTTCAAAGGGGTTGCCTAAGACCGTGGAAAACACACATACTACATTACAATTTGTAACAGTAGTCAAGTTACAGTTATGAAATAGCAACAAAAATGATTTTATCACTGGGGGTCACCACAACATGAGGAACTGTATTAAAGGGTTGTAGCATTAGGAAGTTGAGAACCACTGTTCTACAATGAAATGAAACACTGCACCTTGCAGAGAAACTCATTACGACAGTAAATAAACAACTCAAAAAATTGGTTCCGGAAGTCCCTAAAACTGACCAAATTCACTAGGACCCTCCATCCCAAGAGTATATAAGCAATAAAGACCACTTAGGATTACTTTCATAAAAGCCAAACTGCACATAAGACTCCCAGCAGCCTTGGAGAAGCAGAGATCAACAGAGCCACTTGGGAAGAACACCCCCAAACTGTTGAGGTACTTGCAAGCGGTGCAGTGAGCTCTAGGTTTCCAGCTTTCATGAGCTGTCACCTATGCTCAGGAAGGCTTTGCTGATGCGGAGTTATTTCTGCTACTGTAAGTAACCCCTCACCCACACTTCTGTAGGTAAGCCCAATAAAAGTCATTGGTTCCCTCAATTGGACTTTGGTATGATTCATACTTTGGTCTGTTGTCAGTTCACTATCTGGGGTGAGTAGAGGTATGTTCATGTCTCATCAGGAATAATGTCACACAATAGATGATTTTTAAAATAAGCATGTCAGCAACAGAGACTGTGCTGGCAGAGAGGCCTTCCTTCTTCAGTGTTGGAAGCCTGACATGAGCTGTCCCCACCCTGTGGACAGGAATGTGTGTGAAGAGGGATGAACAGGAAGGAATAAGCCAACTGAGTGCCAGTCTCGATGCATTTGGAAAGCTAAATGGGTGAAACATCAACCTACCACTGAGGTAGAGTATCTGTTGCCTGTAACAGAGGAAGTTACATGGATCTCCTTCTTCCTCTCCTCTACTTTTACATCCATTACCCTGTCAAGACCATCCATCCTTCTGACCTCCTCTAGACAGTGCCAGAGGTACTTTGACCCATCTCTCATAGTCACCATCATGTTCAAGCCTTCTGGCTCAGTCCCACCTCACCTTACTGATGGGAATACAGACTTGAAGGGTATGTGACTTCCCTGAGACCAAGTTCCAGGCAATCCCTCTATATCAGAGAAACCAGGCCCTTTCCAGTTGGCTTCTCTACCCTTACAGCTCCCTCACAACCCAAGCATCGTGGAGAATGCTATACAGCCAGAATGTCTCTTCCAGGATTGATCCTGCCCAACTCCTCATTCCCCCTGGCACTGACTGTCTGATTCTCATCCCAGTGTCACACTTCCTGTCTAGTGTCTACTCATTAGGGAAGGATGCTTCTGGAAGGGAGAATGTTTATATAGTAATGGCTTTCTTGACAAGAGTTTTCTGGGTTTATTTTAAAGTGATTTCATTTAAAATGTGTGGTGCCTATGTGAGATGCTTGCTTGCACTCAGCAATATACCCACCAGAAAAGTGAAGAAAGTCTTAGAGATAGCTTTAAAATGCTTGTATCCACCTGGCCATCCAATAGCAGAGTGAGAATTTAAATGAAAACTTCTCTTCCTTAGAGCCTTCTGAGTCCCCCTGAATTTCTCGCTTTACTGGTCTTGTGAGACAGCTGAAATCTGCTGTGGCCTGTATATTTGTGCTCTTCTCTTCACGCACTTCCCACCCACCCACACCAAAAAAATCATGTTAAAGGTCTAGACCCTGAGATTCTAGTATTAGAAAGTGGACCTTGAACATAGATGACTGGGCCTTGAATTTACAGCCCTCATGGAGGGCATTACTGCTTTTGAGAGAGACCCAGGAGTGACTCCTTGTCACTCAGATCATGTGAATGTACCAGTGAATCAGAAAGCCACACTTGACACAAAAGATCTGCTTGGTCTTGGACTCCCAGTGTCAAGGCTGATGTCATAATTTGCTTTCTGTTGTTGTGATAAACACCATGACCAAAAGCAACTTGAGGAGGAAATGGTTTATTTCAGCTTAGAGATGATAGTCACGATCCAAGGGAGCCAGGACAGGCACCTGGAGGCAGGAACTGCAGTAGAGACCATGAAGTAATGCTGCTCACTGGCTTGCTCCCTTGGGTTGCTCAGCCAGCCTTTTTATATCACTCAGGACCACTTACCCAGATGTAGTTTTTCCCACAGCGAGCTGGGCCATCCCACGTCAGTTATTAATTAAGAAAACTTCCCTAGAGGAATGCCCATAGAGACAAATGCTCTATTGAGTTTCCGTCTTCCCATGGGAGTCTAGTTTGTATCAAGTTGCCCAAGAGGAAGCAGCATAGCTGGGAAAGAACTTTCTGTTGGTTATTAGTCACACAGTCTTTGGTATTTTGTTCAGGCACCTGGAATGGAATAAGAGAACTTATCCCTGCTCACCCCATTGTATTTCAAGTAGCTGTCCCAGGCCATGGTGCCTCTTGGGGTTCCTTTACTCTAAAACCACTGTCTCAGCAAGAATAATGCTTCTTCTTCTGCTGCTTCTTGTTGAAGCCTAAGATAGTCTTTGATGTTTTTATGCCAGAAGAAATATCTTTAATAGCCCTGAAAGGACTGCTGCCTGCACACGGGCAAAACTAGTGTTTCATTTCAGGAAATCAGTGTAGCAGGCCATTTCCCACTCCTGTCTCCTGCCTCTGCACTCTAGAAAAGCATAGTGTCCTTCCCCTCACTGCTCCTGTAAATGCTCAGGAGGAGAAGGCCAAGAAAATGGCCTAAAACTTACCCTAAGTCCAGGTGCAATCTTTCACAGTAGAGATGAAACCAAGGGCCATATGTGTGTGTGTGTGTGTGTGTGTGTGTGTGTGTGTGTGTGTGTGTGTGT
>OU015749.1:88269421-88282617 GCA_907169655.1 Acomys percivali
AAGCTTTCCCTCTCATCTGGGCAAATATGGACAAATATCTTCTAGGATCTCTGTGTACTTACACTTGTGATATTTGTTCTTTCAATCATCCGCAAGTCTTTCATGTATTCATTCAACAAATATTTATCTGAAGACATGTTTAATAAATATTTTCTTGCTCTGTCACTTACTTGTACTACTCAAAATCCTTCAAAGGGCTTCCTGGTTTCGTCAAAGTGAAAACCAAAGAGTCAAGTTAATCTATAAGCCTCTGTAACCTTGCACCTCTCAGAAACCAGCTCCCCTTTTCTTTTTACTCATCCCTTCCAGTGACACTGATGATCTTGCCCTTCCTCCATTCTTCATACACTTCCAATGTATCCCTACGTGGTACCTCTTGACTCTTCTGCTTCTATCATGAGAAGCCTCTCAGCCTCTAATACATAGAAAACAGAAGAGATACCTTCCACATATCTGCCTCCAGAAAGCCATGATTTACCCCCAAAACTCCTCCATATCTCTGCTAAAGCATCATCTTGTCCAACAGACTATCTTGGCCTTATAGGAAAGAGCAACAGTTGCTGTCACTATCCACCCTCTTTGTCAAGCTTCCATTTCCACAGTATTTGTAGCATCCATCACAGAGTATGCTTAATTTACCTGTGCTCTCTCTATCCATTGAAAGCCCCTGAGATTCAAGAAGCCACCAATCCTACTGTCTCCAGTGCCTCGGATTGCTTAGGACACAGTACCTGCTCAACGTATATTTGTTCCATGAACTAATTAATGTGTCCAAGGATTGAGTAGAAGCTGGGTGGGACCTCAGTAACACAGTGAATCTTTTAGCTACTTGCCGTTCCCCATGACCAGTTCTATTCCTTCATTTAAAGGGAAGCATGACAGCGTGTCTGCAGACTGCCAATAAGAAGCAACTGAGTGAGACACTCACCCCGGACTATTGTCAGAGACAAGACACAGAGCTAAATGATCCATTGTTGAGTTCCGGTCCAGCAGTTCTCATCTAACCTGCAAGTGCCAGGTAATTGGATTGGTAATGGGATATGGAGACTTTCACCTTGAGGTCAGTGCCTCCCTCCCAGGCCAAGAGACAGCTGCAGCTGAAAGGCTTTGTTCATAGGGGAGGGGCAGTTCCAAGATCCTTGAGAATCAGGTAAATCTGAGTTTCAAAGTAAGGCCATTCCTACTTCTAACAACAGAGATAGAAATCGTGTTTTCTATAGTGCCTTATACCCATGGCCATTTAAAAGGCAACCAAGGCCTTGGCTTTAATGGATCCCTGGACCTGGCCCAGGAATGAATCCCTCTGAAATGGCTTCTATATGGCATTGTTGAAGCAGCCATTTAGGCTATGATTTTACCATTCTTGGTGACTTTTCTTAAGTGATAGTCCCCGGGTATAAACTCTGTCCTCATGGTAAGACTGTCCCATCTGGTCATGAGCAGTGCATTGGGAGGACCAAGACTCCATAGTTTGTAAAACATGACTTACAACCCTGGCTTGGCTGCTTGCTGGCTACAACCTCAGACAAATCCTACACTTCTCTTCCCTTATCTATAAACTAGAGGTAAGAACTTCCTCTGCATATCATTACTGTGCAGGCTGGAGACAGTGCTCCTTAGGCACTGAGCACAGAGCTCAAGAAACTGCATCAAATGAGCAGCAGGAATCCTCTTTTCTGGAACAAGAAATGAGTAATTTATGACTCCATCCAAGAAGTCCCCTTTTCTGTCATCTGTCATATTTTTCTTGAGGATCAACTAAGCAATAGGCATAGTGCTAGGCACAGGCTGACCACTCCTTAGCCAAAATGCTTTGGACCAAAGGTATTTTGGAAGTTGAAATTTTCAGATTTTGGAATGCTTGCAAAGAGATAATGAGATGATGGGACTCAAATCTAAAGACAAAATTTATATTTCATGCTCTCCTTACCCACACAGCCGACACATGGCTACATACAAAATTTAGCATGCCTCTTTTTTAACTTACATGTGAGGTTAGGTGCAGACTTTTTTATTGTGACGTCACATCAATATTCAAAAAGTTTCAGATCCTAGAGCATTTCAGGTACTAGGATTTCATATTAGAGACAGTCAGTCTGCATAAATTAAATAGTAATTAATTAAATAGTTTGGAAAGTAGGATACAGGGGAGAAAGCCACTGATCAAGAAACTGGAAGTAGCAAATAGTTGCATAACCATGAAAAACACACATGAAAGGGCCTCTGTTTGGTACCAGGAAGCTCAGTGAAGTCAGGTCTGCCTTCCTCATTGTTGTCTAGCCTTTCCCTGGTGTCTATTAAAGTACATACTGGGCACTGAAATTATGTTTGACATGTTTAGATACATGGAAAGGAGTGCCAAGCAGCAAGTCCTGGGTAACCCCTGCTCCTTCCAGAACAGCCAGAGCTAGCTCCCAGAACCTGCACTTGCAGCTGCTCGTCCCCCAGTGATAGCAGCCCAGTCTGTGGAACTCAGCAGCAGAGCTGAGCTGACTCACTGTGGTGTGTGGCTGCAGAGTTGACAGAGTGGCCTGATTTTAGGCATGTGACTGCACTGCAGACTAGAGAGCTGGAGGCTTAAGGGACAGAGACGCCCTATTGTATAAGCCAGGCCATCTGGGGACATGACTCTGACAAGAGGTTAGCATTCTCCAGGGCTAACCTCTGCCACACAACTGCTGCCCTGGCACCTGGACGCCAAGGACATCTCAAAGACCAGTCTCTGGAAGATCCAGGATGGAAATGTACGCGGTCCTTGGGGATGCATGCACAGCCACAAAGAAGGCTTGCTTGCTGAGCCAGCTGGGCTGCTAACTAAGCACCTGAGCCCAAAGCAGCCAGAGCAGCAATACAGAAAGCAGGAAAGGCTCTGCCAAAAGAGCCCACAGGGCCCTCACATACCCCACCAATTTGTCCCCCTCTTTCCTTCTCCTCTCAGAAGACCCTGACCTGCAGGAACCTGGCTCTGTTACTGGGAAGCTATAGTCAAATCAGGGCACCCTGACCCTCTTATTTTTCTTCCTCATACAAGGAAACAGCTATGTTCCTTGTTGTCCTCCCCAGAGGAAAGCTAAGAAAGTGAAACGAGTTGGCAACCATGAAGGACTCTGGGAGTAAACACATTGGTGCTGAAGCACAGCTGGTGCCCAGTCTCGCTCAGGTGCCAGCCCCCTGAGTACCCTGGAGGAAGCGCCTACCATCACTTCCAGCTGTAGAGCAGAGCCAGGCCCAGTGGCCAGCAGCCACAACAGAAAGTCTATGACTTACATAGGAAAATCAGTGCCACCAGACATAGCCAACAGCAAAACTGGGCCACAGGGGAAGGGAATCCTTGCCATGCCTTTGTCCCCCAGCCTACAGCCCTCTTTCATCCAAACTCCTAGGGCTTCTCCCAGTGACTGACTAGGTTTCCAAGAGATTCCTCCCTGCTTCAGGGAGTGCCATGGAGAGAGGTCTAGATAGTTAACCGCAAACAAGTTCCCCTCAGCCCAACAGAATCCCAGAGCTCTATTCTGTTGAGATGCCAATCATGAGAAAAAGTTTGTGCCATAACCTTGAAGAGTAATTATTCCTAGGGCAGTTTCTTGTCACCAGGGACGGGGAGGTTGATGTTTCCCCCTTAGTTCCTGTACATCTGTGACTCCTGTCCCTTCCGCATGGTACAGATGCGCGTGTGCCTGTAGGTGCTGTCGGGAAGTCAGATATCACAGAAGGCACAAGTGAGCCTAAGAAGGAGAGTGAGGAGGGCCGGAGGGGGAGAGGACAGCTGCTTCCTAATGATGCATTTGGTAACAGCAAGGAGACAATTTACTGCTACTGTTTTTATGCATATTAAACCACTAATCTATGTCCTGTTTTGGCAACACAGGCTACCTCACATCTGTATGCCTTACCTACAATCTGTAAAGCTAATTTGTTAAACAGCTTTCCTCTCCCATGGGGATGAGGTCATTGGTCGCAGAAGATTGATTAAGCTCTCGGAGAATCAACATTAATGAAAATCAACACTGCCTAATGAGTGTTTTTATGGCAGCCTCATAAAGAAGAATTTTAAAAGGAGAAACAAATAAACAAGAACAGCAAGAAAGGCTAGCAGCCTGCCCTCCCTGCGTCTCTCCATCCCCGTGTAAGCTTATCCCAACAGTGAGGCATCACTTGGCTGTGCCAGCCTCTACCCCTCTGCCCATCTCAGGCTCATTAGCATTAGGCCTGAAAAGTTTGCAGGTGTGCATGGGCTCATGTTAGTTTCCAAGCCATTTCCTTTTGTTCAGGCCAACTGTCATGTCTCCAGTAAAGTTGCTGCTCTGAGAATCACAAAGGCTAATGTATTAAAAAAAAAAAAAAGCAAACAAAAACAAAACCCACAAAACTAACCCATCAAGCACTATGTAAATAAATGTATCCTTGTTTCAGTACTGTGGGATAGTAGCCAGAAGGTCAGATAATAGAGCCATGCACACTGGGTTGAATCCAGGCTCACAGATAACCCCAGTAGCTGACCAGTTGTAAAACCTCCAGCCAGGCACTTACCCTTCTTTGAACCGTGTTATGTCCATAAAATAGGATAATTCTAGTGTTGTTCTCTTAGAGTTTGGTAAACACTAAGTTGAAATGAACAGAACATTGCCTGGACAGGGCCTGGCACTTGATAAGCAGCTCAGAGATGCAAGTTGTTATGATAACATTTATTATCTTTTCACCGTGGAATGATAGGACAATGGGAGCATTGTCCCACTCACCAACAGCCACAACTAAGCCACACAGTGGCCACAGCACCAGGAACCCACTCTGAGCTCCACCATAGCCTGCACCCTTTGTCTAGGGAGTCCCTGTGCTGGAGAGCAGGGGCCAGCAAGAGACAGAACAAACTGATGTTCCCAAGGGAAAATATGCCATGTTTTGCTATACAAAGGAACCACTGAAGAAGGCTCATGTAATTGCGGTTAAAGATGGTGGTGTGAGGGAAGTGAGAACCAGCCATTCTCGTCACACTGTCTATAACAAGAAATCAGGCTTAAATTAAAAAGAGAAAGATGTCGGTAAAGGTGTGAAGACCCAAGATGGGAAAGAAATAAAGGGAGGGAGGGAAGAGGAGAGAGAGAGAGAGAGTCTCAGAAGAAACTTCCCCCAGGATGTTTTTGTTAAATAAATATATAAAGAAATGAATCAGTTAAAAAGTCTGTTCTTTCCTATTTTTTCCATTTTGTTCTTCACGTCTCTAATTTTACCTAAATGATAATTTTATGAGCAAATCAAGTTATACATAATACATTTTATGTTTCTTAGCAAAATGATTTTAGATATGTAAATTGCACTACAAAAATAAATATTGCATGCTATTCTAATTTTTCACCAAATTTACATCCTCATTCTCCCCGGCCCCCAATTCTTCAACTCTCTTTCTCTAATGGTTTTAACATTTCCAAGGCCTTGACATTTATAAATTTAGCTTATTTCTGAGACAGAAGTGACTTTACATGGGCTTAGGTGGTTTGTTGTGCTAACTGACAAGGTTCTAAAATCATAGCAACTGTCATTCTTTTAACTCTGAAATGATGTGAAGATGTATATAACTGTATGGAACAGAAAAAGATGAAGTCTGGTGGCAAGAGTCTAGAAACATCTCCATTACATGGAATTATTTTAAATAGCGTCAGGACTTGATCTTTTCAGTTCCTGGGTTGTGTGAGTTCTCCCCAGGCCTCAGAGGAAGACACTGATTATGGGTACCCTTCTTGTGGTCCCATTTCTAGCATTTCTCTGTGCCATCCAGTTCTGCATGGAACCCAAAGTACTTGGCACTGATTTTCTTGAATGAAACTGATGTCCAGCCTTATCTTTTGGAGACCCTAAGTATTCAAAACCATTGGTAAAATTACACAGAGCTCTGTTGCTCAAGGTGGTAGCTACTAGCTGCAAGTGTTTATTTAAATTACTAGGAGTAAACAAGGTGGCAGCTACAGGTCCTAGGTCACCCTACCAGTTTTCCATGTGATATTTTAGGTAATGTGCCAGTAAGCATGGACACAAGAGGTTTCCATCATTGCAGAGAATTCTGTTGGCCAGCACTGATCTGTAGAGAAATATGAGATAGCACATAGCAATTAAGTGCTTGCTATATACCAGGATTTCCACACTTCAGGGGTTCATTAAATTCTCCAGTAATCAGTACAATGGATGATGTCACCCTTGCTTTCCATATGAGGGACTGGTAGCTTCAGGAAGTTAACCTAAACAGAGCTCTGCGGTCAGTGTCAAAGCTGTGAGTTCAGGGCTATTCAGTCTTGAAGGTCTGCTTTGAGTAACGACATAAAGCCAATGTAAGATGGAAGTGTGGAACAGGCCCAAGTGGGAGGGGGCAAGTGGGACAGGGGCAGAAATTCCAACAATTAACTTTACCAGAGGAAGCTGACTCCTATCCCTGCTCCACATACCTCCCATGAAAGAAGCGATGCCTGCCAAGTTCATGGATATGTGAGACTTCATACAACAGCAAACACCAAGTACCCTTCAAGACCACAGGGCTAAGAAGAGGGAACAAGTGCAACACTGAGGTTATAGCATCTCACTGGATGACAGCACATCTCACAGGGGACCTGGATACTCCATGGATCCTCTGCTGTAGTGGCTTTGAGGGCCTCTTCAACTTAAAAAACTGAGAGTCTCTCCTTTGAATTTAGCCCAACTTGCTCCTTTGAACTTAGCCCACGTTGCTATCAGAAGCTCAGGAATATAGGTTGGAATCCCTGTGAAATATTGCTATGAAAACAGCTACACAGTCATAATCCAGAGCATCTTGAGTCTTCTCTGAGTGGCAGAAACTTGTCATCACCCTTCCAAATAGTTGTTGGATAGGCCAATCTGAATAAATAGCCTTAAGTTCTGAAGTCCCTGAGTGGCAATGACTTGCAAAAGGAAGATGGCTCAGAGACAAGGCATACTCATAGCATAAGTCACATACTTGTCATGACCATGACTGGGCTTTAAGTTTCTTGCAGTAGACTTAGAGATCATGATCTAAACAAAGGGAGCATACTAAATACTGGGTGGAGAGCAAAAGTCTCCTTGATCACATCTGGGGTCTACTTTGGAAAGAACGCAGCCTATATGTAGGATCAAAGAAGCTGGACATGATTGTGAATGGCTGATGACGAGCCATGTGATCATTTATCATTCCCATTTCATTCTCATTCCTAGAACATAGAAGACTCTTGAGAAATGATCTGCTTCAAAAGTCTGGAATCAGGCTTCATTGTCTTATTGGTCAGAGTTCTCCAGATGAAAAAAAAAAAACAATAGGGCATACAGATATATTTTTTAAAAAGGAGATATACTAGAAGAATTGGCTCAGAAGCCAAAATTAACCATCACAGTTAACTTCAGGAAAAACATATTCTGAAAAACACTGCTGGGTTTTGAAGAAGAAAAAAAAAAAATCAGATACAAAGGAAAAGAAATCCTTCCATGGTTAACTTAATTTGGAAAGCGTTTGATTAACAAGGTTCACCTGGGCATTTTAAGTTGAGTTTTCTCTGTGTCTTTTAAATGATAATGAGGGGAATAAAGAAAGCTGCCTTTTCCAAGCTTAATTGACCACAGAATTCTTTTCCCAGAGAGCTTCTTGTGGGACTATTGTTCTGTGGAAACTCCTGAGCAGGACCTGCAGCTTTAGCTCTCTATTGCAGTCTTGAGATAAAGCAAATGTGCTATGTAGAGGGTTGTTGGCCAATCAATGACTTATACCACTGTATGAAAGATCAGTAGAAGTATGGCATCCCCTTGTTTATCCAGGCAGGTCGACAACCTGAGAATGCCTCATCTCTATTAAAGTTGATCCCAAGAACATAGATTTATTCTTTTTCTACTTCTGTGCTCACAGTACAACAATGACCAGCTAGCAATCAGTCTTAATCCTTTACCACAACAACACTGAGTTATTTATCTGTTAATGCTTTTGAACACCTACCTCAGGTACAGTCTTATATAGTGGGGAGAGATAGAATTCTACAAAAGACAAAAAGATTATTCCAGCTTTCCAGGAATTCAAAACCTAACTGGGCAAATTAGAAATGTGCAGTTTTCTCCCTGGGGAGCCCTCTGCTCCCCGCCACTGCTCACACCCCCACTTTGAGATGCCTTCTCTGTGATCCCTGTACTCAATTATCTTTCTCAAAACGCCTTCATTTTCACAATCGCAACTAGAGATAGCTCTGTGGTTTTGGGCCTGTGTACTGTATGTATTATTCATAGGCTCTCTTGTTTCTGAACAACTTATGAAAACCAACTAGAGATTAATTCATAAAAAATAAGCTTTTTCTCCCTCTTCCTTTGCAAGGCCAGATCTGTTTCTCTGCCACAATTGTATTGGCTGATTGGGTTTCTGCTCTCCCTCTGCCCTCATTCTGAAGGAAAATCATGTCTCTTTAGTATTGCCGCCACATATTCTTTCATGTGCCTGAAATATATACCATTGTGTTCTGACTTTTGTTTAGTGCAAAATCCCTTTCATGCTCTGTCTTCTGCAAGGTCCCTCTGTCTTGGCAGCCAAAGACACTTCTGTTTGCAGCTGGGCGATTTCCATTGTACTCTATACATCGCAAGTTCTTTGTTCTGTAAGGTGGCCTTTTGTAGTTGAGTTTGCTAATGTTTCTAACTGAAAGCAGACAGAGCCATACTTCATCAGTCCCATTCTGTTCTAAGGCACAGTTGTCAAGCCCACGAGCAGCGGAACCAAGAGCCTCTCTGTCCACAGGAGAGGAGATGGGTAAAGAGGAGCATCAGAAAAGATGTGCATGTTACTCTTTGAAGCCAAACGAACCGGCTGTTTGATCACTAGGAATTTGAATCTGAATTTCAGGCATCTTAAGTCTTTCCTCCCAAAAGGGATATATTGTTACTTGTCTTAATAAGGACCATTGGTCAGCTTCCGCCTCTATGGTTTTGGCCTAGACAAACTGCTATGAACTCAATCCTTCTCTGACTTCCAACTCACATTGGGAATTGGAAAATCACAGATGACAGTATCCTGAATTTTGTTCATACACACACACACACACACACACACACACACACACACACACACATTCACACACACTTTACCATGATCATGAATCATCCTCAACATCTCATTCCCAAAATACAATTGGGATTTTTTATTTAAAAACAAAACAAAACAAAAGCGTATTCAACAAATGAATCTAGGCCCAGAAGCCTAGCCTATGAGAAAGTATCAGACATACCATCTGCTCCCCCATACCATGTCTCCAGTGTCATCTCCTGATGCCCCTCCATGGTGTAGTATTTCAGGGTAGAGAGTGTGGTGTAGAAATGGATCTATGAAGAAGAAAGAAGGGCATGAAAAGGCATTGACTCACAGGGATGCTGTTTTCCTACTACACATCAGTTAAACCATGGAACAGTATCTTTGAAAATCTCACACGGGTCAACTTGAACTTGCATGATGACTCTAAACTTCTCTCATGGTGTGTGATTTGGGGCGTGGGATATTTTTGTCTTCTAGTTGGCCATCTTGAATCAATGTGTTTTTAGAACCTAATTTTAAAAGATATATCCTGTCACAAATTGCTGTCGTTTTCTTCTTCCTCAATCACATTACTTTAACTCACTGGTATACTTCTCCTTCTAAAGGAGCATCCTTTGATATCCACACCAATGTACACAGAAAACGCATTCTCTCCCTTGAGAATTGTCTTTCTCCCTCTCTCTATTTGTTTCTTTCTTTTCCTTGTTTTTGTTTGCTGCATGCTCTTCATCCTATTTCCCCCTTCTTGACTAATTACAGTTTATTAGTTGTTATGGCAACTCTGTGTTGCTTTCAGCACCTCCCGTGATATGGCTACAAATGAAGATGTGAGAAAATGAAGACAGGTTTTATTTTGCCCCCAATCTTCTCCCTAAGCTTTTCCTCCATCGTCATTTTCATCCCCCCTGACTTTCTCCCTGTGAACCCTGCACCCTTAAAAACAGGTAGCAAAGAAGCCCCTAAATAAATAATAAAAAGCCGTGGCTGTTCTCCCGCAGAAGTACTGCTTACTACCATAATAGAAATGGAGTTATGGAGTACCTGAACTGAAGTTGCATGTTGTGTTTTGTGACACTTTTGGAGGCAGCTTCTCAGTTTTGGAACGGTAGACACCACAGCAAGCTAAGTGTGTGAGGGGAAGGCAGGTGGCACACTCAATTCTAATTCTTTCTGGCTTCTGCTTATGCCATTTATGCCCTACCTAAGACCTTATGGATGATCCCCATCCATGCCTATTAGAAACACCTTATTCCCTTGATTGCAGCCGAGATTCTATAGCCAAATCCTCTCTGAATTGCGCTTAAATTGCCTATCTACTGCATTCGCACACCTTGTCTGTACTCAAGATCCCACAGACAAGTCCTGTCTGGATCAGAACTAAACTATCTACTAAATTCATGAAAGGACCATGAAACTTCTGGCTAAATTTTTCCAGACCCCATGTTCCACACTCTTTAGAAAAACACCCCATGCCTATAGGTCTCCCTAACAAGTTATTTTGCTGTCAAGCTTTCTGTGATGTCTGTCACCTTGGTATCCAAGCACTCTAGCAAATTTGTAAGGCTAAAAACAAACACTTATGTAGGAAAGGAGACAAAAGCTTCTCTCTTCTGCTCTCTCATCTCCATAGGGACAGGGTCGCACAAAGAGGCTGTGAATCTCCAAGGTCACACTTTACAAAGACAGAATAACAAAGCCAAAGGGGGAAAAACCCGGTGAAATCATAACTTCCAGTGCCCAACCTCCATGATACAACAATGCTGACCAAAATCAGTGCCACTGGTTCTGTAGAAAATACCAGAGGGGATTTGGGGGATCCAGGCCATAGCCAGGAAAGAATGGGCATAAAATCAAACACAAGTCCTTCCTCCCCAAGATCTGCACTTTGACTTCCTTTCTTCCTATGGAATATCCAAGTATAATGGTATTTGCTGGAATGTTCAAGGTTTCATTCAGTTATTACGTCAATTAACTACTAATTAAGGGATTTCCACAGACAAACAAATGTTGGAGCAGACTATGACTACAGCTATAGACACAGCTTCCTAATCTAGCGAGAAGATATAAGACATATGTGTAAAAATGTGTTCTGTGCTCCTTTGAAGAATTTGGAGATTCTAGACTCCAAAGAGACAGCAATGGGAAAAACATAAAAATATTTTAATTTAAAAACATTATTATGATAGTGGGAAAATTAGCAATAAATGGAGAAATGAATGAATATGATGTATTCCATTAAAATAGTATAGTATAATATACAAGGTGGCATAGCATAATAGGAATTGAATAAAGTGCCTAGCATTGAATGTATTTATCATAAGCAGGCTGTTAAAATACAGCCCAGGATGGCTTTGAACTCCTAATCCTCCTGTCTTTTATTTGCAAGTGCCTAGGATTCCAGACATGCATCACTATACTCAGCAATCATCTTTTTCCACACAAAATTTAAGCAGTTGAATAAAAAGGATGGTCTTGTTTCAGAGTTCCTGTGTAACTCTTAGCTCACAAGCAGTCTGCTAGTCTGCTGGCTGATCTGATCTTCCTCTAGGTTACTTAGCAACCTCTGACATCATCACTTGCCAGCCACTAGGTGTGCCAGGGGCCCAGGATATAAAAGGGGCCTACCTGCCACCTTTTCTTTCTCACTCCTGCACTTCTCCCTTGCACTTTCTCTGAGGGTGCACCCACCCTCTCTTTCTACCCTCATGGCTCATTCAGACCCCAAAGCCTCTCCCCTTCCCTTCTTCCCAAATAAATGTCCCCACATTCATATCAGTTGCATGGCTTCTTATTTCATATTTAACAGTAACAACCCTGAATTTAAATATAAACTGTTTTTGTAATAAGTAACTATTGCAAAGGTCTCATTTGTCCACTTGCAAGTTATGTTGAATTGCATTCAGCGCCCATGTATGATGTGCTGGCCTACATAGAGTCAATTCAGGATCCAGAAGAGGCTGATGACCAAAATGTTTGAAGAAATTTGGTGGCACTTGAAAGTTGATATTTTGAGGCTCAGGTCTAGGGGGGGAACAAATCTTTAAAAATGTAGGCTTTGTGGGAATCATTGTAATCCACATTCAAGATACTAAAACTGACTTCTTTACCTTGACTATTTAAGGAGATTCCCTTGGAGTGGCTGGCAGTGAAAATAAAAACCCAACCTTCTTGGTTGTTTTAAAACAAGGTGATATGTAATTATTTAAAATATTATAGCATTAATTCATGTAATTAGATAGCAACATCTTATTTAACGTTCACTATTACTATTAATATTTTTCTGTCATCCAGTGATATAGCCAGCTGGGTAACATAGAGGCTGAAACTCCTCAGACAAATAATGTCAGAGAAACTTACTGTGGTACTTCATTTTATTTTCTCTGATTATATTATTTCTCTGCTTATACTCTCTGCTTATGTTATTTAAAATAGCCACTATCCCTCACCTGAAGGCTGATGCAAAGGGATAATGTTTATGACCAGCATTCTGCTTGCCAACTAGAGATACCAGATAAATAGCTCAGGTGAGTTAACCCAGCTGGCACTATTACTCTTTCTGTAATTTAAAAGCTGTGGAAGTGCCTTGAATTAGCTACACAGTAAAGAAGAAGGAAGAGCTGCACAGAATGGGGCTTCGTGCAGTGAGAGCCCACAAGGCCTGGAGGACTAAGGACAAGCCTGAAGTGGACCCATGTGAGGAAGATTAACAAAAGGTCTTCAAAGAGCCTGAAGAATCCACAAGGAATGTAACCTACCTGAATAAAATGCAACTCTCTCTTTAAAAAAAAAAAAAGTACGACCAATACGCCTTCTGATGTGTCACCAGCAGTGTCCAACATACATAATAAAAAAAAAAATTACTAGACAGCAAAGAATATGTGGCCTGTAATAAGGAAAATAGATAGCCAGGTGAAACAGATCCTAAGATCATTCAATTAGAATTAGCAAGCATAAGCACAAAATAACTACTGTAAATATATTTAACGGCCATATAATGCTAAAGTATAAGTGAAGCTAACTAAGTAGAAATATACGAAGGGATTCTAGAAACTAACTGGAGATTTATAACAATGAAATGCAAATGCCTGAAATGATATGTACTGAGTGGGCTGGAGCAGGGAGGAGGGCTGGAGCAGGGAGGAGGGCTGGAGCA
>OU015749.1:88282627-88293651 GCA_907169655.1 Acomys percivali
TGGAGCAGGGAGGAGGGTTGGAGCAGGGAGGAGGGTTGGAGCAGGGAGGAAGGTTGGAGCAGGGAGGAGGGCTGGAGCATGAAGGAGGGCTGGTAAGAGACTGTGGTCAGGGATTGTACAAAGACCCCCTCGTGTGTCATCCAAAGTGAAGATAAGGAGGGGGGAAAACCGTGTTACAAAGAAAATTGACAGATATGACATTCATGTGTGATGCTCTTGGGTATTATAAGATACCAATAATTACTTTTGACAATAAAAGAGAGAATAGGGGAAATTTAAATAATAAGACAGAGTTTCCTAAATCAAGAATTTTACCTTTTGGCCAATTCAGTGTATAATTTAAGAGAAACTAAGCACATTATATTTCAATTGCTGAAGCCCAACTGTAACAGAAGAATCTTAAACATACACAGAGAAAAAAAGATGAAAAAAAAAAAGATGCATTAGTGAAGGTGACATGGTTGTTCAGCAAGTGCCAAAAGATAAAAAGAGAACATTCTTGGGGGTACTGAATGAAGAAAACAAAATTAAAAACCAAATGTAATCATTACCCAGAATTTTTACGTTTGGCAAAAAATAGTAACAGTTTTGAAAACAAAATCTACTTTTCAATGTGTCTAAACCAAAACAATTTGTACTCAGCAGTCTGTCACTAGGACACATCCTGAATGCAGGGCTTCAACCACAGGATGGGATTTCTAATGTTCACAGACTAAAGAGCACATGGGAGGGAAATACTAATGAGAAAGATAAATGATGGCATTTTTCATTCTCCTTATCTTAAAAACATTTCGTTGTATAAATCATTAGAATCCCAAAAGGTGAATTCATGGTTTAAATTAGAATATATGAAAACAGTAGCATGCAGAGTACAGGGCCTGGCACAGCAGTGGAGCCCAGCATCACTGACACTCCGGAGACTGAGGCAGCATGACCACAAATTTGAATGTGAAGAGGATGGATGAATTGCATGGTGGAACATCCTAGCAATACTGGCACTGGACAGGCTATGGCAGGATGGTCATGAGTTTGAAGCCAGCTTGGGATACCGAGAAAAACTCCTATAGGAAAGAAATAAAGATGTAAGGAAAGAAGGAAGGAAGGGTTAAATTTTTTTACTTTTGTACAATTGTATATGGAAAATTGCAATATTAACACTAAGAAGGTCGAAACCTACGGTTATATTTTAATCCTCAAAGCATTTCTGAAGTAATCTAGACTGGCAAAAAAACACAAAAAACAAAAAACAAAACAAAAAAAAAGTCCCAGTAGAATAAAGATAATTGAATACTAAAATAATCTGATGAGTTCAAGAGAGGAAAAAGATAAACCTGGAAACCAAGGCAAAGATGAAGCAATTGGAAAACAACTGGTAAAATAGTAGATTAAATCCAGGAGCAACAACAATTGCATTAAAAGTCAATGTAATACACACTCCAATAAATATCACAGTCTTTTTTCCCAACTGACTAGAAAAACTCAGACTAAATTACATGCTGTCTATGAGAGGTGCACAAGAAATGCAGATAAGTTGAAAGTAGAAGAACAGAGTAAGATTAATCACTCAAACAGTGATCATAAGAAGCCATGTGTGGCTATATTGATATCAGATAAAATAGATATCTTGACAAGTAAGCCTCCTACAGACAAAGAAAGAGAGATCAGAATGTAAAAGAAATCAATTATTCTAGAAGATATTACAATCCTGCGTGAGGTGCTTATAATAATAGAGCTTTAAAATACATGAGGATGAAAGGACAGGAAGAAGGGAAGAGATACACAAATAAACAGTTATAATAAGAGACTTAAAACTCTCTCACTAAAATTATTTAGAAAATTCAATAAGAAAATACAAAGATTTATTGGGCTAAAGAGATGGCCCAGCAGTTAAGCACTTCCTGCTCTACTAGAGGACAGCAGTTCAGTTCCCAGCACAAACATCACAAATGCCTGTGACTCTGGCTCCCAGGGAATTCTGGACCTTATTCTGCTCCTGTAGGTACCCACCCACATTTGGCACTCATTCACATATACATATGCATATACACAAATAAAAATAAATATTTTTAAAATTAAATTTTGTATAGATTACACTAATATTGTTTTTTTTTACAACATCACCTCCAAACTACAGAATACACATATTTTCAAATAGCATACTTATACAGATAGTACATATAGACCATATGTTGTATTGCAAAGGAAATTCTAATACCTCTAAGGAAATTGAAACCTGGCACATATGTTTGCCAACAATGGGGTAAAAATAAGAAAATAACAAGATATGTAGAAATCTTCAAATATTTGGAAATTAAACAACCTGTTTCTAAATAAACCGTAGGCCATATGAAAATGAGGGATTTAAAAATAATAAACAGACAACATATTGCGGTAGGGATAGTGTTCAGTGGCCAATGACACAAGGGGTTCATCTGCCACCATCATAGAAGGAGGGAAGAAAGATGGAGAGGAGCAAAAGAAGGACAGAGGAAAGACTGGAGAGGGAGGAGATAAAGGAAATGAAGGAGATGTGTGAGTTTATTTCTTGCTTTTCAATTTGATTCCATTGGTCCACCAGTCTGTTTCTATGCCAGTACCATGCAGTTTTTATTACTATTGCTCTACAGTACAACTTGAGATCAGGGATGGATATACCTCCAAAAGATTTTTTATTGTACATGATTTTTTTTAGCTTTTCTGGGCTGTTTGTTTTTCCATATGAAGCTGAGATTATTATTTTAAGGTCCATAAAGAATTGTTGGTATTTTGATGGAGAGTGCATTGAATCTGTAGACTGTTTTTGGTAAGATGGCCATTTTTACTATGTTAATCCTACCTATCCATGAGCATGGGAGAGCTTTCCATCTTCTGATATCTTCTTCAATTTCTTTCTTCAAACACCTGAAGTTTTTTTTTCATAATCCCACACACCTATGGACACTTGACTTTTGACGAAGAAGCCAAAACCATACAGTGGAAAAACGAATCCATCTTCAACAAATAGTGATACATGTACAAAAATACAAATAGATCCATATTTATCACCCTACACAAAACAAAAGTACAAGTGGATCAAGGACTTTAACATAAAACCAGAAACATTAAATCTATTAGAAGAGAAAGTGGGACGGAGTCTTGAACTCATTAGCACAGGAGATAACTTCCTCAACAGAGCACCAACACATCAGGCTCTAAGATCAACAATTAATAAATGGGACCTCTGGCCAGAAGGCTGAAGATGATGCTCCAGTATTATAGTAAATTTTGGGTGACTGTTCAGGCAGCAAACTGTCATCTTCTCATTTGGGAAGCTGCTAACCTGCACTCCCTGTTTATTCTGGTAATCAATTTTATTCCTTCTCAAGTTTCTGATGGAATTGAAGACCAGATAGATTAGTTTTACAATTAAGCTTAGTTGTTTAAGGATTAAGATGTTTTTAGGTCTAGATAGATGTTTTGAGTTGAGAATGATGAGATATGGTAGATATTGATTTACATTCAGGATTTTAGACTCACCAAGATAGGAAAGATGTTTTCTTCAAGGCTGCCAAATACAAATAGCCAAAACACTAGGAATGTAACATATATATAATTCTTGATTGTTTTCTGGTTCTTTTTGCTGTAGGTAGTTTACTGTATATATGTGTAATAATATAAATGTATATGTAAAAAATATTTAACAAACATTTGTAAAAAACAATATAAATAAATGGGACCACATGAAACTGAAAAGCTTCTTAAAGCAAAGGACACTATCATTAAAACTAAACAGGAGCCTATAGACTGGGAAAAGATCTTTACCAGCCCTATATCCCACAGAGAGCTAATGTACAAAATATATAAAGAACTCAAGAAATTAAACACCACCAACAAACCAAACAATCCAATTAAAAAACGGAGTACAGAGCTAAACAGATAATTCTCAACAGAAAAAATATCAAATGGCTGAGAAAAGCTTAAAGAAATGTTCAACATCCTTAGCCATCAGAAAAATGCAAATCAAAACAACTCGGATATTTCCATATTAAACCCATCAGAATGGCTAAGATCAAAAACTGAGGTGATAGCACATGCTCTCAAGGATGTGGCAGAAGAGAAACGTTCATTAGCTAGAAAGGCAAGTTCTATTCAGTCTTGAACTAGTTACTAGCCAGTAAAACAAAGCTTGAAAGCCAAACAAAATCCTTCCAATTGGAAAGAAAAAATTCCAGGGTTATTCAGAGATTTTCTACAAATTCTTATAGAATCCACACACAGAAAAAAAAGAATACAATGAGGTATATTTGTATAATGTATACTGAATATACATTTTTAGGCTGTAGCAAATATACATTATACAAGCAGATATTTTAAAAGATTTAGAATAGCGTCATTAAGTCTAAAATTAGGAGGGCAGAGATACAGTATACATGATGGCATGCTTGACTAGCATAAACAAAGCTCTGGGTTCTGTCTCCAACACCATAAAAAGCTAGATGGTGATACACATCCCTAATCCCATCACTTGGGAAATGGATGAAGGAGGATAAAAAATGCTACATGAGACATGTCTTAAAATAAGTGTTTGGGGTGTGTGTGTATGTGTGTGTGTGTGTGTGTGTGTGTGTGTGTGTGTGTGTGTGTGTTCTAAACTGAAAACTGTAAAACATTGCTGAAATAGATTCAAGGAAACATAAACGAAGAGATCTAAGATGTCCCTAGCTAAGAAACTCAATATTGTTAAATATCAACTCTACAAATTTCTTGTCATTGAAATTGAAGTAATACTTCCAATTGACCACTTTGCCAAAAGTTATTAAATTGATTATTGCATTTATATCTTAGTAGGAATGGTCTACAATTGCCTAAGCAATCCTAAAAAGAAAATTGCAAAATTTGCATTATCTAATTTCAACACTTTGCAATTTCACTGGACTGTTAATTATACATTGTGTATATTTTCAGAGCACATTGAGCTGCACATGAAAGACTTGAACCTTTACTATGTAAATTTCACAATAATTAAAAACAACACATTGCGATGTCCTACTGGAAGGCTACATCAACAGAAGATAAGAGGATTTTTAGCTGTTTCTAAGTGAGAAGTTGAGCACACATATCTCAGGTGCCTTTTCCCGTCTCCTTTAGTAATCAATGCTGACGGATTATTCTGTGGCAGCCTGTATAAACCAAAGCAACTAATCATCCCAAGTTTAAATTGGCCAAAAGAAAAGGAATTTGCCCAAGATTTGGAAGGTTGAAGTGAAACACAATGAAGAAGTTTCTCTGAGGTTTCCACAGTCAGATGTGGTGAGGAACACACAGACACATGCCCAGTCATTCCACAATTCTCAACCTGTGGCTCACAACCCCTTTGGCAAACCTCTATTTCCTAAAATATTTACATTACAATTCATAATGGTAGCAAAATTACAGTTATAAAGTAGCAATGAAAAATAACTTAACGGTTGGGAGCCACCACAACATGAGGAACTGTATGAAAGGGTTGAAGCATTAGGAAGGCTGAGAATTGCTCTAGCCATTCTTCCAAACTGATGACCCCATTGGTCAACAAAAGACACACACTCACTGTCAGCCAAGCTGCAAGCCCACAGAGGACATCACTTTATCTTGTATCTTTCTTGTCAATCCCCTTTGTAATTCTACTTCATAGACTGAGCATATCTCAGATTGCCCACTTGGATACTGGCTTATTTACTGTCCTGCCAAGCCCTCTGCAGACCTTCACTGTGGCATCCCTTTCCCAGCTAGGTAAAGTCTAATTGCAATCATAAGTCTCTTATCCATGTTATTTACAGTGACTCTGATTTCATAACAGAATTCTAACTTAGGATAGAGCAACTCCATCGTCACTAGGTCACTTGGAAAGAGCAAAGGGTGATAGGAGCTCAATGAGTCCCATGAGGTGGAGGAATATTATACAGCCCCATGGCATAAACACCACCAAATCAATGTTGTCACCAAGGAGATGAGATTAAATTACAGTTGATTGTCTGCGTGTCCTCTGAGCATTCTCAGAATCCTAAGAGAAGTATTCAAATGAGTCTCCTGCTGAAATCATCTGGTGCTGGTTGTATTTTTTTAACTGATCCCCTTATGCTTGCCTTCTTAGGTCGTTTAGAAGACCAATATGCATAACAATTCCAATGATGAGAAGGATGGGACTAAGGCTATACATGCATGTGGGCCTACATTTGTATTTCTCCACCAAAAATTAAGGAAAAAGATAATGCACATCATTTGAAACACATACAAATAATCCACGAGATATCAATAACCTAATCTTTAAATTTAGGTTATTGTGGAAACTTGTGGAAATATCATATTCTTATTTTGCATTTTATACACTATAAAACTAGAGGTAAGACTATATCCACTTCTTTATAAAGGAAGAAAAAAGAACTTGATTTATGCTATATGCTAAGCATAATTACTTTTTGTAACTATACTGTGTGGAAAGTATTATTACCTCAATTTTATAGATGAACTCCAGGCTTAGAGATGTGAAATGACTCAGTTAAGACAATACAGCAGGCAGCTATAAGAGTCATGACCTGATCTCATACTCACCTGAAACTCACAGACTCTCTGCCAAACCACCCCCTTTTGCAGAATGGACGAATGTTTGAGGAAAGAAAAAAGGCGGTTTGTAGATATCATTCTTGTAAAATTATTTCAAAATAAGCATAATAGTAACTTTTAAAGCTGAGTATGTACTTCAGGGGTAGAATACACATACTTAGCATGTATGAAATTCTGGGTTTGAATATCAGTACTGAAAAATAAATTTACATGACTTTTAAAGACTTTCAAAAACCTTATGGATTTAGGTGGCTCTATTCAAATCAGCCACTTTGAAAGAATTTACATAATTCCTGAGTCCCAACACTGATATTTCCCAAGATATTTCGAAGTTCCTCTTCCAGAATTACAGAAATGCAGCACAGCTTTTGTGTGCGCGCGCGCGCCCGCGCGCGCGCGCACACCCACACACCCACCCACACACACACACACACACACACACACACTAAATATACAAAATATACATATACAAGTATCATATGCTGGTATGCTCGTACAACTGCTTAAGCATATAACATGTATATCAGCATCTGTGGCTAGATAGTAAGTGTAAGATATTTCCTCTATATTCCCTATGTGTGCACAGCATCTAAAGTGACTTTTTTGAAGAACAATATTTGGAAATTTTCAAGTAGACTCCAGGAAAACCTTTACTAGGCACACAGTAGACAGAAAGTACCATCACAAAGAAAGCTGAACAGTGTGACCTTTGTCACTTTGCTTTTTGTTTTCCCTCACACTGAGATTCACTATAATATAATTTGTTGTTTTTTTTTTTTTAATTGCTTTGTTATATTATGGTCACACCTCATAAAAGGCAGCATGCAAATGGGAGGCAGATTTTGCTATGCATAATATTATGGCTGTCCTTTTGGCAGAATCTCTAATTACTGAATTAATTTCCATCAGTCCCCACCACAAGGACCGACCACCCTCTGCTGTATAATCTTGCAGTGTGCCTACTTTCCCTTCTGCTGAAAAGAAGCCACATAGACAATAGCTTGTTTGATGCCAAAAGCGCCCACTGGTCCTTCAGTTCCTTAAAGACCATGCCCCCGCCTCTTTATCACCGTGAGTTGGACTTGAATAAGAGGAAGAACTCAATAAATATTTTTCAATGAATAATAAATATTTGTTGAAGGTCAAAAGCATAGACTGTGGAATCAACCTGAAAACCTGCCCTGTTCTATCATACCCATGGAAATAATTTATGTGGCATTTCACAGAGGCTTTTCATGTGAGTCTGTGTGAGGTGGAGGGCCTTGGCATGTTGTGAATGGGCCGTTTAGTGGGTGAGCAGTCAACACCCTCCATGCCATGAGGAATGGGGACTGAGGAAGTACACACAGCAAAAGAGATTTCTTCCAGATGTTTTAAATGGTGAGAGAAGAGGGAAGCAAGCATTCCCAGTCCAAAAAAAAAAAAAAATCCAAGTAAAGTCAGAAGCAGGTACATGCAAATTTTAGAATAGAATTGAGCATACCAGTTCGGCAATAGCCTAACATACATAGAGTGGTAGGAAATTATAAATAGATATTGACTTTGATCAGGTGCAAAGACTTTCCTTCCCATGCACAGAAGACTGAATCCTGGCCCCCAAATATATGTGCAGCCTATTCCATGGAGCCCGAGATCCTCACTTTCTAGGCCAAATGTGATTTTGTAAGTCAGAAAAATAGATCATGATGATTACACAGAAGGGCCTAAAATGAAATCATGACCGTCTTTCAAGAAGAGCAGTAAGGGTGGTTTGAAATGCGAAGACAGGGCAGGAAGAACTCAAGATGCTAATGCGGAAATGCTGAGGACAGTAGAAAGGCTGTAGGCCAAGAAATTCGGAGACTCTGGGCCTAGAAGCAGGAAAAGACATGGCCAGGGATTAAGCTGGAGTCTCTGGAGAGAGGGTACCAAGGCCAACCTCTGGGTTTCAGCACTGCAGAACCCACTTAGGATTTCTGGCATGCAGAACTGGGGCAGAATTGATGTGCATTATTTAAGCCACCAGATTTTTGACACTTGTTCCAGCCAGCACAGGAAGCAGGTATCCAGCATTTCTTTCAGTGCTATTTGTCAAGCAATGAGCAATTCCAACACAAGTCAGGAGGAATGTACTGACGGGAGGAAAAACTGACGGGGTGTGGTGAGAAGAAAAGTAAGGAACAGCTGGATTTCAGAAAATCTTCCAGCATATTTTGGTAAGCGAACATTTTTGGGATCCTTGAGGATAAAAGGTACTAGAGAAAATGCAATAACATTAATAAATATTCCATGATTCTCTTGGAACATGTCCTCGGGTGAACTACAAGGTAGCTCTTTATGTTATGATAAGAGGTTTGGGAAACAGCAATTTTGGGGTCTTGGGGTGTCATAGAAACTACAACTTGGTTTGTCTAGATTCCCTGGAGGCTGATGTCCTCATATGTCTTCCTCCCAAAACCACAATTCACACAAGCTCCAGAGAGCGGCAGCAAAGGGCAGGGTCGAGAGCTGCTCAAGGCAACAAAAGCAGGAAAAGACAGCACGATGAATTATTTATCACTCAACCAAAGTATCGCTGAACAGCTTCTAAATGATAAGCTCACGATTGGGTTAATTGCGCTGATGTCTCATGAGTGGTTGGCCTAAACCACAAAAGTGGACGTTGGAGACACTTGTGCATGGTAGGGCCTCCTGGGGCCTATTTCTTTATTTTCCTCACAGGTTATAAATTGGAAATTGAGGCTTACACCTAAGAAAAGTTGATTTTTTTTTTAAATCAGAGGTTTAAGCTCCCTTTTCTTTTGAGTTGTCATCATCTTCTGAGAGTACTTAAAGATTTAACATGGGTCTTGATCATCAAGGTCAAAAGTTCACCTTCTAAAAAAAAAGAGTTCCTACTATCTTCATGTCAATGGGAAACTTGGAAATCATGTCACTGTCACCCAACTGTCACTAATTTTACAACTAAGAAAACTCAGGATCAAGGCTGGTGAGGTGGCTCCCCATTGACAGTGCATGTAGCTTTTAGAGAGGACCAGGTTCAGTACCCAGCATTCTAGTTCCAGGAGATTCAACAGCTTCTTTTACCTTCCTAGGCACCAGCCATGCGCTCCGTGCACCTACATAGATGCAGGCCATCACACATTCACATAAAATAAAGGTAGGTAAATATTTTAAAAGAAAATCTAGGCCAGGCATGGTGATGCAGGCCTGTGATCCTAGCACTCAGGAGGCAGAGGCAGTCTCTGTGAGTTCGAGGTCAGCCTGGTCTCCAAAGAGAGTCTAGGATAGGCAAGGTTACACAGAGAAACCCTGTCTTGAAAAACAAAAACAAAGAAGAAAAGAAAAGCCAGGATCAGAGTAATTAAGAGCCCCAGAAGAAGCACCTCCAGGCTCTCAGCCAGATACCTGGTTGTTACATCTTTCCTATATATCCTCACTGGAGGTGGAGACTCAAATGCAGCTGGCTTGATGGCATGGAAAAAATGTGTACTCAAATGTCCTTGCCCTGCAGAAAACAAAGAGACTTATCTATAAGGACCCACCGTCCCTTTCTATATGTGGTTCTTTCCTGGTCACTGAAGCAGAAGTGCCTTTTCAATTCTGACACTTTCAGGTCTCAGATTGAATGTGAAATCAAAGCCACTTTGGAGCTGAGCCCACCTCTAAACAGAATTTATAGAAGAGCATCCATAAGCACGGAGTCAGAGGCCTGGATTCAAATTCTAGCCCTGTCACTCACAAGCAAGTCATTTGATCCTTCTGATCCCTAGCTTCCTCTGGTATAAATACAAGATAATAATGCCTGCCTCAGAGTCGCTTGAAGATTAAATTGGGTGACACAATGAATGCAAAAGCACCTAATAGAATGCTTAGAATATACTAATGCTGGATAAGCACGGGCTGGATATGAATTTAAATGAGTTTTTAGGAACACAAGTATGAATATGAAGGTTTCCAAAAATACCTTTACTTACAGTTTCTTCAAAAAAAAAAAAAATCCCTAAAATTCTCCCATTAGCTACATAGACCTTAGATTCTAGAACACCAATAGGCTCTGGAAATTCCTATTAAAACAAAGATCTGAGGAACATCAAAGCATAGGAAAAAATAATTACTGGGAGAAATAGTAGAAGTAAGTGGAGAGAGGCAGAGGGCAGGGAGACAGGGAAATAGGTAGTGCTGAGGGATGCCCCACGACAGTCTTTGGGTTTCTTTGGGCCAAAGAAATACAGCACTGTAAAGCTAATGGTGTTTTTAATGTTAGGACTGCCCTAGCCTGCCTAGCAACCTGTGACATCATTGCCTCCTGTCCAGGGGCATCCTCCTGTCCAGGACTACATAAAAGGATGAACACATCTACCCCTTTCTCTCTTGTTCTCTCTTCCTCTCTCTTTGTGTCTCTCTTCCTCTTATTCTCTGTCTCTGTCTCTCTGTCCCTGTCTCTGTCTCTCTGTCTCTCT
>OU015749.1:88293661-88307871 GCA_907169655.1 Acomys percivali
TCTCTCTCTCTCTCTCTCTCTCTCTCTCTCTCTCTCTCTCTCCTTCACTCTGTCACCCTAAGCCCCCCCCCTTTCCTTCTCTCCCCGTGCTCATATAATAAACCTTTAAATATCATATCTGTTGTATGGTGCATGTTTCATATTTCGTATCTCCTATTTCATTGGTATTTCATTGGTGGCCTGTACAGTGAAGGCTCTTCCAGAACAGCTTAACTCTGGGATCCTTTCCACCAGACTTGTTCTACCTGCCACGGTGCCTGCAACAATTTGCCTTCTATTCCAAACTTTACTTTTTTTCTCACTCCAAAACTACTGCCACGGGGAGACACATCCACACCACAGTTGCCACAGGGGAGCACAAGCCCTACCACCAGATCCTGTTCTCTGCTGACTTTAAATTATACTTTTCAAAAAGTCACTGGGTCACCAGGAGGCACCCCGGGGGCTGACAGCCACCACTGCGTGGAGGGACTTGGCCGGGGCTCAGCCACTCTGGTCGCTAACCCTTGCGATGAGATGTGCGCCCATTGCAGCACTAGTCAGAGAGTAGCCTGCCACTTTCTAGGAGACACACCAGAGCGAGAGCAGCTCTGAGGGCCCTGATGCACAGACTGGGGCACAGCTCCACAGCTCCCCGCGCCACCCCCACTGCCACTGCGCCAAGGCTGCTGCTCTGGGACTCTCCTTCTCAGGGACACCCACCCCTACCCCTCATCCCCATTCCCTGCCTCCCGCCTCAGGCACTGGGGATATTTGGGTAGCTTCTTAGGATCCACAGCCATTTGCCTGCTTGGAGTTTGGGTCACTCCTGCCTCATGCAAGAGGCCCTCTGCTATGCTGGTAATAGCGCTATGTCTACATGGCCCTTCCCATACAGGCACAGCTGTGCTGGCTGGAAGCTTGTGGAGGCCCGGGAGAGGGGAGGATTGGGTCAGCAGGGAACCTCAGTGCCTCCCGACACTGAGTCCCTGCAGCCTGATAATATTTTCAAATCTGCCTGCCGCCATCTTTGTTAAGGGCAATCACAACTATCTGCTATCTTTGTTTTGGAAGTATTGTGGCTATACTTGCCATCTTTACTAAGGGCTCCCAGCCCTGATCAAATCCTTGCAAAACTCCAAATACAGCTTCTGTGTTTTACAATAGTTAACCTAATTTTTACTTTTACATTTTCAAGGTTATATTTTTATCCTAATTCAAAATGTTTTTACTTCTAACATGTCTTTACTAATTCCTAAATAAATAAGTAAATGCTGTTTCTCCTGACACCAGCTGCCCTGGATTCAACTACAGGCTTCCTGGCTGATAGATTTGATACTTTTTAAAAATTATTCTATAATGTTCTGCTGTATTAACATTCATTTGCTTACAACGTTAAGACTTAACTCACTAACATAAATATATTTAACCTTGCTCTTATTAAATTACAATATAGCTTAAAACTTATGGACTTTTTATAAGCTAAAACATACAAAAAACTGTTCTTCTCTCTTTATGGACTGTGTTTATAAATTTAAGGCTCCAACAGGGATAAAACCTAAAGTCCTAGTCTTTTATTATTAAGGTCTTATAAATGATCAAGTGCATTAACATATACAAAATGCATTTTTAGTCATGCTAAGAACCAATGTGATTAATTATATTTTCAAGGTCAAACATAGAATAAGATCATAACATTCTATTTTATGTTTGCAAAATATAGTTTAGAGCAGATAATTAGATACAAAGATTACTTAACTCAGATATGTTAATCCTCAAACTTGTCAGAGATCTGCTGAATATGTCATTTAACATGTGTACATTTATTATTAAACAAATAAACAAACAGATATTCTCAAATCATAACAGTTGATTCCCAAGGTCTCAGAAGATTTGGCCACAATGGCAGGTGACATCAACCCTGGATTGTGGTATGCTGGCCACTGGACAAAACTACTCCCAGTGTCCCACCCTCCTGCTAGGGACCAGCCTGAACTGTGGACAAACTGGACACCCAGAAAGCCATTGGCTCACATTGCTGAGTATGAGGTGAGGTCAGTCTCTTCCATGTTCTCCTTCCACAGAAAGGTCCTCTGTACCTGATACCAGACTGTCTCTGACCTTGGTACCATGGTACCACAAGAGACAACTGGGACACTGTCTATTTACTGGGAGATCTCTGTCATTTTTGTTGATACAGGGATTCATTTAGGTTACAATTTATTCTTCTCAGGTCTCTGATAACATTGGCAGCTAAGCTGATGTTAGCTTGGTAGCTAAAAAACAGAAAATTAGATTCTTAGCCCAAAGCAATATGCTATATTAGTTCATTGGTCAATTCATCATCCAGTTAAAACTACTATATACTAAATCTCTTATTTAGAAAGGTAAACAGATTTGCCTTGCTCACAGACCTCTGGTCAAAGATAAACAGCCTTCAGATACCTTCCTAGTCCTCTTCATATGCAGGAGACCAAACTTTAACCGTCAGGTCTAGATACAGTCTACCTTGTTACCAGACTTAAAGGGCAGGTCTTAGATACAACCCTTTAGGAGGCAAGAGTTTTAAGTCTCACTCCTAGAGCTACTACTATCAGATCTAAGCAAAGTCTAGTTACCAGACTTAAAAGACAGGTCTCAGATACAACCCTTTACCGTTCTTCTAGCTAAAGGATAGTGACTGCTCACAGCAACCTCACCTATGTGTTAAAGCTTCCAAGAAGGTGTTTTGTGAATGTTATAAGGTCTAAGAGGGTATTTTATGAATGTCAGAGGGTCCAAGAAGGTGTTTTAAGATTGGTATATATATATGTGTATATATATATATATATATATATATATATATATATATATGTTATGAATGTTAGAAGGTCTAAGAAAGTGTTTTAAGGTTAGCAAATGCAAGTTATGAATGTCAAAATGTTTAAAAGGATGTTTTATTTTCTCCTATTGCTATGCTAATGCTGCCCTGAGACTGTTCAGAGTATTGACACTAATCAATGAAGCTCTGGTTTATTTATCTCTAAACAGAGGAAAGAAGCCCTCTTTCATGATGTGCACTGATGCTGAAAATCAAGATCAAGTAAGCTTTTGTCATTCTGCTCTACAAGAGGTTTCTGTCCTTCCCATGTTACTGGTCCACAGATGTCAAAAAGTTGCATAAGGCTTTTGCCTTTCCTAAGCTCACCTCAAATAGTATTCATGCTTTTAACACAAAGTTCTTTTCCCAAACCTTTGCTATGCTATATGTCTACTGCCTTTTCCTACAATGTGTGTTTGACTGCAGATTGCAAACAATGATGATGCTAACATGTCTAAATGTATCTCCTTTTACAAACTTAAAGGGATTCTTGTAAGCTACAGGAAATTCACCTCTCAGGTCAAATGGAACCCAGATAAGTACTACCAATCAACAGTCTAAGTTTCCTACCTTTCACCTATTTCAGAAGAGTTTCCTACCTATTGCCTATCTCAGAGTGTGGGATTCCTCCCCATTTCCACAGATTTTGGGACTCCTTTCCATAACTACCAGGTTACCACCTTTCTGCACCCAGCACTGGCTGATTAAATAAATTCCCCTTGCCTAGTCAGCATAAATGCTTCCCTTTGTCCGAGAGACCATCAACACCTCTCTGGTTCACTGGGAGGGGAGGTACCCAAGTCCAGTCAACATGACTGTGGCAGATCTTTCTCGCTGACCTATAACTCAGACTTTTCCCACTGGGTAAGACCATCAACACAGCTCTTTTCCACCTCCACAGCTTCCTGTCACTTGCCACTGCTGCCCACTATTCCCACAAAATCCTAGTACTGGGTGGGCTGTGTCCTTGGGCCAGCTCATCTGCCAATCTATGCTCTTTTGGTCACTAAACATTGCTAATGAGCTACTGAACAGTCTATACCTGTCTTGTGAGTTACAATCCATTTCTGGTGACACCCTAATGGATTTCTGACTTCACCTCCCCATGAGAAATAAATAATCGATCTGCTGCCTCTGGGATGCCTTCTAGAAAATTTCAAATCCCTATGCCCATATTAAGGGCTACTAAACTTACACACTTCTACAACCAAATGCAGACAGATCAAAAAATCCAAAACTAAACTTTTAATTACCGCCAGCAATCAGGTAAAATGGAAGGAAGTTCCCCATGTTCAAGACTTTTCTAAGGTAAAATGGAAGGAAGTTCCCCATGTTCAAGCATTTTCTAAAGGAAGTTACCTACTTTCAAGCTTTTCTCTTCTTTGCTCCAAAACTTCCATCTTGGCTCATTCTCCCAGGAGTTTCAAATGTACACCTAAAGGAAATTTACTCCCTAACCTACTAACTCTGCCCTCTGCCCACATATATGTTCCAGTATCCTACCAGACTTCCTACATCCAGGACATAGTCAAAACAGCTATCCACAGCTACTCCAGTCCAACCTCAAAGACCATGCCAGCTGGACCTACATTGCCTCTCCTAACCACAATGTTCTCAGACCCTGGACAGCAAGTAAAACAGCCTGCTCTTCTGGGACCTGGCCAACATTTCAGCATTTTAACCCCTTGTCGCCGCCCTACTGTCAGCAGGAAGCAGTCATAGACTATTGATTTCTTCATCCCTTGTCCAGTTAAAAAAAGGCTGAAATGGTGTGCTCCAGACTGGGGGGCAAACAGCTCCAGGTTCTCCCAGCACTCCTCGGTCGCTATAGCTGCAGGACATGACTGACATACCCTGCCCTCTACCCTGAACTTTCCAGAGCAGAGCTTTTCCTTCCCCTTCACCGTATAGTCTAGATATTTTGTTGCTCTTCCTTTTTTCTCTCTCTTTTACTCTCTCTTCTTTCCCCCTTATATGGCAGCCACAAGCTGCTTTCAATGAACCAACATTCATGTACTTTAACTTACCTTATATGAAAAGCAACCCAATGTCCTCATTTTTGTAATTATAGGAAAAGGTAGGAATGTTAAGATTCTGCCCCAGTCTACCTAGCAACCTGTGACATCATTACCTACGTGCCACCAGGTGTCCCCCTGCTAAGGAGTATATAAAAGGACAAACCCATCTACCTCTCTCTCTCTCTCTCTCTCTCTCTCTCTCTCTTTCTCTTTCTCTCTGTCCCTCTGGGCCCCCTTCCTTCTCTCTCCATGCTCATATAATAAACTTATCAATATCATATCTATTGTGTGGTACATATTTCATATTTCATATCACATATTTCATTGGTATTTCACCTAAAGTCTAAAACTCGTGTTTTCCTTTCTTCTTTAAACATTTTGCAACCCCTAAGATTCACCTAATAGAATTGCTGGAGGCAGGAGAGGTAACTCACCAACTTCTCCACTGTCAACTGCTTTCAGCTTTGTGTAGCGCAGGCAGAGGATGGGCACCTGCCCTCTTCATTTCTTTCTTCCTACAGCTCAGCTGGTCTGATGCATATTTACTGAACTACCAGAGACAAAACCAAATAAGGCAACAGGTCACCATAAACAATGTGATCACTACTCTGCAGAAATAGAGTGCTTCGGGGAAATAAATAAGGAAAGGATTTGGGAGGAGAAGGGAGGGGCTTAAGGTTTACAGAATAGGGAAAGTCTGGTAGCTTCACAAAGAGGCAATATGTGTTAAGGTATCCAAATAATCTGTCAATGGGAAGAAAATTCCAAAGAAATAGGATGACAGCTCCCAAAAAACCTAAGATGCATAGAGGCCATGCATGCTTGGTCATGTGTGCCCTTTCACAGTCTTATCAGTTATTAAGCTATTATTTTCCCCTCTGAATTATCCTACAGTCAGCTGTATGGCACTGAGACTGCATGTATACATATTAAATTGCTTCTTGATCTGCTGGATCCCTTCCAAATTCCAAGAGAGGTTGTTGCTGCAGAGAGTAGAGGTGGGGAGCGAGTGGGATTGGCTCTTCCCCTCTCAGCAGGGCCTCTTTCACAGATCCACATTAGTGGCCACAGATGGCTCCAGGCTCAAGGATTCTTAACTCTGACCTTAGTGAGGCCTCAGATGTTCAATTCCCCCCACAGAATAGTCCCCAGTCAGAGATCTGAGGCCCTTCCCAGGATAGCTTTCCTCTTAATTCCTAAAGTTAGGAGAGACAGAGGAGCCCCCTGCTCTTCAGTGGAATGGGCGCTTTTCCTGAAAGCTGTCTCTGAGCTTCTGAGCTCCAGTGGCAAGGCAATGGTGAACTGACTCTGCCTATCTGTCTGTCTGTCTGTCTCCCCCTCCTCTCCCTCCCCTTCATCCTCTCCCTCTTCCCTTCTCACCCCTACAAAGTCAGTGCATATCCCCACAGAGCCTCTCCTGCGTTTCCAGATCCTAATTACCCCAAATGCCTTCCCTTGGCCCTCAGATTTCAGACAGGCAGCTATTTCTTGTGGTTTTAATGCCTGCCATGCCTGGTTCCTTTCCTTTTGTTTCTTCAACAATGTATGTGCCTTATGGTCAATGGGTGTAGGCTCCACCCTGTCCCCTGAGATTTCAGCAGGTATGGGATCTGCCTTCACAAGAGAAAGGGTCTTCGTCAAAACAAGTGTGACAATGTGGTAAAGATATGAACACTGGGTGGAAATTCTGCTTCCAACACAATCTTGGGGTAGTGTTGTATAAAATCTGAACTCATCAAGTCAATTTCATTACACTACCTACTTTGAATGGGTTTTAACTGCTATGCTTCCCTAAATGACTGAGCATCAGACTTCCCTCATGAACCTTTGAAAAATGTCAAGTCTCAGACCTTGCCCTAGACATACTGAATTAAAATTCCCCAAATATGGGTCCCAGAAGTCTAATTCTTTTTTTTTACACTTCGTAGATAATTCTAGTGAGAAGCTATGTTTAGGAACCATTAGAATGACTTAGAATTTAATATAGATAATGCATGTGACTGTCTAGCCCGCAATTTGCTGTAGCAGACACTGTCGGCAGCTTGCCCCGCCCATTGCTCCTCTAGTCTTTTACTACTTACTCTATGACACGCAGGTGACCTAGTAATGCAAGCAGCTGCAACTGCCTAGAGCTTTCCTTTGGAAACAAGAACAGGTTAACCATCGGGTAAGAGAGCTTCCGGGCATGAGTAACCCCAGGGACCTGAGTTCTAGTTGTCCATAGAAGTGACTTGTTCATGACTATACAGTGATGGCTCACCTATCCCCTTTCTCTGTTTCATTCAAATACTCCTGCCCCAATGTGTCCTGGCATCACATAGCAAGTGTACTACTCACCCTCAAGTGCTATGCTGAAGGTTGATTTGCCCATGAGCCAAGCTAAGACATATCCATGTAGTCACTATGATAGTTCCTTCTTTTCTGGAAGCTAAATTCTTAGGTTCAGAAGATGGGAAATGACAAACACTACCTCCCATTACTAAGGTGCTTGAGACATCATGGCAGGCCTCTGTTTTGTCTCATCCAGCCTTTCTGACACTCTTGATGACAGAAAGTACTTATGTCCTATTTCCATGGGAGAAATTTGAGGTCTTAATGGTCAAATGATTTACACAAAACTATACGGAAAAGAGTAAAGATAAGGCATAATAGCCACAGTTACTGAGTCTTTTTAAATGTATATCATCAGTGGTCACATTAAAAAAAAAAAACAACTATGCCCCCATAGGTTTAGTTATTTGAACACTTGGTCCCCAGTTGGTAATGCTGTTTGGAGAGGCAATGGAGGAATGGCTTTGATGGATGAAGTGAGTCACTGAGGGAGGGCTTTGAGAATTTATAGCTTTTCACTATTCTAGTTTGCTTTCTGTTTTCTGTCTGTCATGGGGACGGACTCTCACCTGCCTGCTCCTGCCCATGCCTGCTTCATGCCGTGCCCCACCCCCGCCCCATATAGATGCTCTTCCTCTAAATTTGTCAAACAAAATAAATTCTTTCCTCAACAGGTTACATATGGTCTTACTCGTTTTATCAGAGAAACAAGATCTTTCTCTGATACCCCACACACAACCAAAGAAAGACGATCCCATATTGTCTTTTCGAAAAAATGTCAGATTATAAGATGTTCATGGCCTTTAAGTGTGCCTAAGGATCCATTTAGGAACAGGATGCTTGGGTTCACAGAACATGTTAAGGAGCCCTGCATTCCTGACAGACTCTGTCTTCTCACCAGCCCCGCCTTCTTCCCAAGGTCTCACAGAAAGCCACACACCCCATCATAGACTCCATTTTGATGTTTCGTGTTAGAACATCAGCAGACAGTCAGGGTTATCAGCTCCTGATAGTGTGTTGCATATGAAAAGGAGGAGAAAGAAAGCCCTTGCTCTCAGAGAGTTTGCACAGTCAGTCAAGACTGACACAAATCAAACTGCAAAGATGAAAAATAATACAAGTCTATGAAGAGATTCCTTCTCAGACTCCAGTCTGCAGCAAGAATGGAATTCACATAAGGCGCTCTTTTAATGCAGGGGGCACTGTAGGAACTCCATCTCAATAAGGATAAATACTTCCCTTGTTCCTCGCCACAGACATCCTCAAGGTGACTACCTATCTGATATTTTAGGTGTGAAAATCTGACAGTGGCCAATTTGTCTTGGAGGTTTTTGTTTGTTTTATTTGTTTACACTCTTTTGTGGTCATTTTTTTTTTTCAACCAGGAAAGAACACAGTCAGGAAACAGAATGTCTGATCTAACTTTTGTCTCTAAGACTTACCTACATGGAGGTTGAGGGAAATTGATTTAAATTTCATGTTTTACTTTGTTTTGATCTGCTAATGTAGATATAATAGTAATAACTGCTTCGTGGTGTCATTGTGGAGAATGAATGATTTAATATCATAAACAACACTAAGAATGGTGTCTCTCTCTTACTCTATCCTACCACAAGGACACTTGCTCGACTATGTTCATAGCAGCTTTATTTATAATAGCCAGAAACTGGAAACAACCTAGATGTCCCTCAACCAAAGAATGGATAAAGAAAATGTGGTACATATACACAATGGAGTATTATTCAGCTGTTAGGGAAAAGAAATGACATCATGAAATTTGTAGGTAAATGGATTGAACTAGAAAAAAAAATCATCCTGAGTGAGACAACCTAGACACAGAAAGACAAACATGATATTTACTCACTTGTAAGTATATATTAGCTGATAAGTAACAGATAATCACACTACAGTCCACAGACCCAGAGAGGCTAAGTAACAAGGAGGCCTCTGGAGGTTGGAGGGACACATAGATCTCCATGGGGAGGAGAAATAGAATAGAATTTTCAGGTAGAACAGTGAGGATGGGAAGAGGAGAGAATCAGGTGGTGGTGGGATAAAGGGAAAGAATACAGGATAAGACAGCAGGAATGGGGGTCACTTGGGGAACAATGTGAAAATCTAGTACAGTGGAAACTTCCTGAACCCTATGAGAATGAGTAATAGAGGATGTTACTAGACTCCTAGTAATAGAGGATATGGGGCCTGAACCAGCCATCTTCCATAACCAGTCAAGGCTCCGAGTTACAGAACTTGGGAACCAACACAGTCACACAACCTCAGAGGCACACCTGTCCTGCCTGTAAAATGTGATGGGGCAATGGTGGCTCAGGTCCTGTGAGAGTGGCCAACTGGTCTAACTTAAGCCCCAAGCCAGGAGAGGGAGCCTATGCCTGACACTGCCTGGATGGCTAGGAACCGAAGCTGGATGGCACAGAGACCTAGGATAGAACCAAAGCAAGTGGCAAAAAAAAAAAAAGTAAATAAAATGATTTCTAATGATATCCTGCTATATTCATAGATTAGTGCCTAGCCCAGTTGTCATCAGAGAGGATTCTTCTGGCAGATAACGGGAGTAGATGCAGAGACTCACACCCAAACAGTAGGTGGAGCTCAGGGAACTCTGCAGAAGAGGGGTGGGAAGAGGATTGTACGAGCTAAAGGGATCAAGGACACACGCAGAACACGGCCAACAGAATCACCTAAGCAGGGCCTATAGGGACTCACCAAGACGGAAGCAGCAATCACGGCATCTGCATGACTCTACACAGGTCCTCAGCATACATACTGTGGCTGTTTAGCTTGGAGTGTTTATGGGTCTCCTAACAATGGGAGCGGGAGCTGTCTGTGACTCTTTTGCCTACTTTTGAGACCCTTTTCCTCCTACTGGTTGCCTCATCCAGCTTTGATATGACAGTTTGTACCTAGTCTTATTGCATCTTGTCCTGCTGTGTTCAATTGATATCCCTGGGAAGCCCGCTCTTTATTGAAGGGAAACAGAGGAGCTTGGGATCTAGGGGAGAGGGGAGGTGGGACAGAGGACTGGGAGGAGTGCAGGGAGAGGAGGCTGTGATCAGGATGTATAAGAGAAGAATAAATAAAAAATGGTGTCTCTCATTTAGCAAGCACTCAGTAAAGACCTATTGGCTCATCCTAGGTTCCTTGAGAAACTGAGGCAAAGTCCTGTGTGGATTGTTGATGGGGAAAGGGGACAAGTGAAACCCCAGAAACAGGAATGAGAGAGAAGGTGTGGAAACACCCAAAAGGAAAATACAAGTCCCTGTATCAGCATGAGGCTGTAGTTGCTCCATCAAAGCAATCTTATGCATGAATAATCCACAGGAAGTAAAGACGGAGCAGTTTGCATCTCCCATCATGCTCTAGTCAAGTTCATAGAGCAGTGCATTTCCATCCTGAGTTATATGACCAGATCCCTCCCTACCATTCTGGACAAACCAGAGCCCATATGTCAACTACTCTGATTTAGACCTAAAAGCTTCCTCAGAGAGGTATCTAGGACCTTGAAAGATGGAACAGCAGAAGCAGCCTGATGCCTTTTAGGCATCCACTTGGTCTGCCTCGGTTCTTACTACTTTCTCCAGACTGTTATTTTCAAATGTGCACATTGATTCACATGTACATCAATTCATCCTTCTCTGTTCACCATGCCGCCTGGTTATTATCCACCTGGTCTTGAACAGAAGTTCCACTCCTATTTTCTGTTCCAATCACAGGAACACTAGATTAAAGCTCCTTCGCTGAATTGAATTTCAATTCCCAGAAAGGATCACAGTGAATCTATGGGAAGAAATGGATATGTGGCAAAGAGCAGATTGTATGGTCAAGATTAATAGGAGATTTTCACTTTGAAACTAAAGATAGACTATTTCCTGCCCAGGATTTCTATACCATGTTTCAGAGCTGGGCAGGAGCTAGAAAAGTGGTCCACAAAGGAGAAAGTAGGCTAGCTTCACCTAAGTCTGGCCAGATGAAGGTCCTCCTAAGAACCTGGGAGCCTCCATGCCAGAGGCAAAAAAGACTCATATTAATAGATGGTGCCACAAGCTGGTTCTCTAGAAGCAGATTGGAGGACACAAATTGGAGTAGAAGATTTCCATAAAAGATCAGCAACTGTGAAAGAAAGGTAATAAGATGGGAGTACAGAAACAAAGATCTGTGATATAGACCCACCAAGGCCTAAGCTAACTGTCTGCCAGGTTCTCTTGTGTTGGACACAAATGTTCAACATGAGTCCTTTGTGATGTCTTCTTCTCATTACAACAGACTATATCAGAAATAACATGGGCCAGATGAGGCTACTCTTTCTATTAAAACATGCCCTAGAGATGAGACCAGAAATTTGTCTGTGTCATTTCTTGGAAGATATTGTCTTGAAGAGGAGCTAGGTTACACATCTGCAACACCTCTAGCATAGATCTCTCTGCCACTTGGATCCATTTCTCCATCCTAACTCATGTAGCATTCAGAAGGCTGGTCAGCCTGTCTTCCTGAGAAGCATAGCACAGGGTGGGGGGAGGGGCTGTTAGAACAACCTATGACCTCTGGGTCTTGAACTACAACTGATCCTCACAATGTCCATCCTCCTCAATCCAGTGTAGACTTCTTTCATTAGCACCTCTCTCTTAGTGACAAACACATAGATGGATCTGTGCCTCTCTAGTGACATTTGGGTGTTTTTGCTGTTGTTATTGTTGTACCTGACTATTTGCAGTTTCAGTTAGACAAGGCACCATTACTAAATCCCATGCATATTGCTCTCTGACCCATTGTTCTTGACAGAACACCCCACTCCTAATTACAGGATGATTTACTTATGCTAAACAGGGGACTCCTCTTCTTGTCCATTAATTCATTAACACAAGGTGCCCAAAGTACCAAGGCTGCAACCACAGCTTATAATTCAGCGGACTCCAAGGTGAAAGTAAAATCAGTAACACCAAGACCTCCAACCCTGCAGAGCCCTGAGTTTCACAGATTTCTCCATAGCCACAAAGTACTTCCTAGTGGGGCCAGTCTCTTACCCACCCCATGTGAAAGGTATTTGATGTGCTGTGTATATGACATCTTTGTCAGCCCACTTTCCATAATATCGCCTCCAGACTAATCCTTGCATGATTCCTGTAGCATGCACAAGTGTTCTGTGAGTTTAGTGACTCTGGTCATAAGACATTTCAACCTATCTACTGGATCCTCTTATCATCCCACATTTATCATAAGCTGGGTTTCCTGCGTTGTCATGGTGAAATGTGGGATTCTAATAGTGCTGACTGAGACCAAAGTGTCAGTCAGACTCACACCTTAGTTATGTGTCTGAAAGTGAAAAGTAGGCTTTTTCAGGGTGGAAAGGACTAATGTAGTGAACATGTACTCTGTACTCTTATCAATTGTCTCTGTCATTACCAGGTTGAACACAGAAGTGACACAAATAAAGCCTTAATAAGTGGGACCCTGTGTTCTTTGTCCCCATGCATGAGCTTTGTTTTTGCCATTGTGGTCATTTCATTCCTCTGTCTGTCTCTTATGTCTGCTTGAGGGGAGATTGTGTTGTCTTTGAGACAGATTCTTCTTCTCTGGAGGGTGGACAGTGAGTGGGGTAGATATTAACAGATCAAAAGGATCTTCATATAGAAGACCTTCAATATACCATTTGCGTACTCCCGCCCTAGAACTCCAAGCCCCTAGTCTTCTAATCCTGGTTTTCTCAGCCTCACCAGTCAGCCAAGATCCCAGGAATTCCTAATCAGGCTCTAATCCATGGAATAACGGCTGCTTATTTGGAGTAGTTAGCAGGTCATTGAAGCTTTCCTACCCCACCTGGCACGTACTGGCTTGGTCCTCCACTTCCTGAGCAAGTCTACTTGAGTTCTGTGTCTGCAACTAAAGATGCCCTCTGGCTTCTACAGCTGGCTATAGTGGCCCATTACTCTCAGTTGTTTACTTTCATCTTGTAGAGTGTCAATAACCTTTACCAACAGCCATCCAACCTGGTATCCTTGAAGCTAATATTCTCTCTGCTTTTCAAATGCTAGATATACTGTACCCACCGGCACTTTCCCCTTAAGCCAGTGAGTATTCATGTGTCGGCTGCTAGAGCCCACTCTGTTCCAGAGGCTTCTGAGGTCCACTAACCTCCACCAGAGAGATCCTTGCATTAGTCAGAAAACAATTTACCTCAGACAACAATCTAGAACTATCACAGATTAGCACCACTAGAGATTGGGTTTCTTAAAACAGACACATGGAGTTTAGGGCATGACTTAGAGCCAGGGGCCAATACCTATGAGAAGATGATGAGAAGGAAGGACTGGGAAGAATGGGAGCTGCATAGTACTTCTGATGAAGTGCCACCCACCTTCAGAGGCCTCTGGAATGGCCATTCCACAGAAGCCTTTCCCTTGGTCAAGCTGCAGTGCTGAGCCTTTATTCTGGGGTGCTGGGCCACAATGCTGCCACCTGGCTATAGAGCTGGCAAAGGTGAGGCAGTCCTGTGCAGATGAGACAGATAACGGAGGGGAGGAGGTCTTGAGGCTGAATATTAAGGCATTCTCCACAACTGTAGCCTTTTGTAAGTTGAGCACAACACTTTCTTACACCTACCATACTGGAAAAGCCTTGTACATACAATGTGAAGGCAGTCAACCTAGAATCCTAGGCTCTTGGTTGCTCCGCACTGATTAGCAGTCCTCTGCTTTGCCCAGCTAGTTATCAAATGTCTCCTCACCTTCAGGGTATGCATTTGCTGTGAATGACATCTGTATACTTTATGAATATTTGACTTTGTAGGTAGCTTCCCCCAGGCTTCAAGCAAAATGCCATGTGCCCTGTGGGTCTTCGCTTAGATAATAATTAACTAAAAGGGAGAGAATGAGGACCTGCTGCGAGGCTCAGAGTTGGCCCTGTTACCCTCTCCTTCCTCCCTCTCTCCCTTCATTTTCCTTCTTCTATCTCTTCTCTCCTACACACACACACACACACACACACACACACACACACACACACACACA
>OU015749.1:88317658-88340060 GCA_907169655.1 Acomys percivali
TGTGTGTGTGTGTGTGTGTGTGTGTGTGTGTGTGTGTGTGTGTGTGTTATGTACTTGAGCATGTGCCAGAGAACAGTCCTGAGTGTTGGTCCTATCTATCTTATTAGAAACAGAGATTCCTATTATTCACTGCCATGTGCAGAAGCTACACTCCACAGCTTTCAAGGATTCGCTCATCTCCACCTCCCATCTCTCCTCTCCATGCAGAAGTACCGAGAATACAGAAGCACACCACTATTGCATAGCTTTAACTTGTCTTATTCCAGGGACCCAAAGTCGAACCTTGGGCTTTCACAAGTCCTTTATTCAGTGGGTCACCGCTGATGCCAGAAGTCACCCTCTTCCTTCATACAGGCCTTCGCACAGCTGTGTGTGACCCACTCACACTACAAAGAGAAGTCCAGCTTATTTAAAGACTAACAATGCAAATGTTGTTCTTATCCAAAATCACCCTCACAGAAAGATCCAGAATGATATTTGCTCATCTCTGGATATCATAGTCATCAACTCAATCACTGAAACTAGCCACTGTAATACTTAGACCCCTCCACCTGCTGAATGAAGGGTCTGCATTGAATTTATTATTGAATTCTCCTTTGGACCAATAGTGTTCCCTATACATAGTAAGTACTCAACTAAATGATTCCTGATGACATTCACAGTCTGACCAGTCCAGTGGCAGCAAATTTGACACGGATGACAACAAAATCACGTAAGGAGTCCTTTTCCACCTGCTGTGTTTGTCAAAAAGGTCAATAAACAGTGCACGCTAACAATTATGTGCTTTTCTGGCTGCATTCCTTGCCCTGTGGTTTTCACAGCAGCAGACAGTAAGTTGGAACAGTGCCTGTCATCAATGTCCCTTCCCCCATCTGTAATGAACCATCCTTGGGGGAGTACTGCCCAAGTCTTATGACTGCTGTCAAAAGTGAGAATAAAATGTCCTGGGAAGAGATGAATTTGTCTGTGTCCAAGATGATATCCGTCATTTTTCATGTGTATTTGTTTTGCCTTCCCTTCAGGGGAAAGTGAGGGGAAACTCAATGAGTTTTTCTCACTTACAGCAGATGTGAAATTCAAAGTGGGGCAACTGTGGGAACCACTAAGGCCTTGATGAGCTAGTGAAGAAAACAAAGGAGCTCAAAAGAGGGCCCGGAGCACAGCATGCGCTCTTTGCAAAAGGGCACCTGGGCCAGGAGCATTTTCCTCCTCTGGCTCCCTTTTCATCCACCATGGTTTGTGGCACAATGGGCCAGTAAGGGATTCAGAACTGCACAGCTTCCTTGGTCCCTAAACACAGGCTTGGTGACATTCGGGAAGCAAGGGTGAGGTTGTTGTTGGTTGGTGGCTCTGGCTCCCTTTTCATTCACCATGGTTTGTGGCACAATGGGCCAGTAAGGGATTCAGAACTGCACAGCTTCCTTGGTCCCTAAACACAGGCTTGGTGACATTCAGGAAGCAAGGGTGGGGTTGTTGTTGGTTGGTGGGGCTTTGTGGTTTGTTGTTGTTGTTGTCATTGTTATTATTATTATTTATTATTATTATTATTATTATTATTATTATTATTATTATTATTATTATTATTATTATTATTATCAATTCATTTTGTTTCTTCCTGGATAAAGACTTCTTAATCTGAGATTCACAACATATAAGCAGGCCAAAAAGTGAATTTGGGAATCTGTGACCTCGAGTGGCAGGCACACAGCCACATGCCACTATCTTCTAGCTGAAATTGAGCACTTCCCAATAATTTCAGTAGATACAATAATCACAGAGGTGTAGCTGTGTGAGTATTCAAAAACTGCTTTTATGTTCACCTGTCCTTCATTGTTGGTCTTGGAAGGATCAACTAGGTCACACGAGTTAACATAACCCTGTTTCCCAAACTACATTTTCCAATAACAAAGAAAATACTATATTCCGTTCTTTCTACAGAGCTGGTCCCTGTTCAGTTGGCATCTCCAGTTGCCCCTCCCCTCCCCAACATTATCCAGCAAATCTCACTCATTCCCTCCAACCTTGCCCCCTCTGAGGAAAGCCTCCTCATTCATGGCATTGCTGAAGACTCCCCCAATCCCCTGCCCTGGAGCCACCAGCTCCCCAAATCCAGCAGGCAGCAGATACATCATCTTTCCTTTACTACAGTCCTTAAAAAACCACCCCCCACCACCACCACCACAGTCTAGGTGCAACTTCCTCTGGCCTTGTTCCTTGAGGCTACTGAACTCACCCAGGAGCCTCAGTTCCCAAATAAACCTGCCCTTTTTATACTTTTAATCTGGCTTGGATTGGCTTATTTCATCAGGGGAGATAACTTATCCTCTTGGTGCAGAAACCCAAGAGAAGCTGAGTCACTAAGCCCTGTGGCCAGGTCTTCCCTGGGCATGTGAGGACTGCTTCCCCCAACACACAGACATCCAGATGATGCAACTTTGGATTCAGTAAATGCCCTGTCCCCCAGCTGCTGCCAAGAAGTACAAGGCATCACTTTCTGGAGCCTGAGACCTCCTGGATTTGTTCTGTGCAGACATGGCCACTCTAGAACAAGGCCAGGCCTTTGTTCGGAGATAATCTCAGGTTTCAGAGACATCTGTTTATGGATTAACCTCACCAAACCAACTGATCGCAGAATATCGAATTGGGACACCACTTCCATATTCTTGGAATTTGGCAAAGGCTAGGAAAATGGGTGCTTCTGGGTCTAAAGTTGATCCCCAGACACCTCTTGGAAGTCTGCTGCGAGATCTACCTAAATTGCGATCATCTCAGAACTTGTGCCCTTAAACACCTGGCTTTACTCTGCTCTATGGCCAGGCCACAACACATTTTAGATTCTCAATGTAAGTGGGTGTCCAAAGGCACTGTGGATTTTAACATTCTCTGTGATCTTGAAAATTTCCGTGGGCATACAGGCAAGTGGGCTGAACTTCCTTTTGTTCATGTTTTTTGAGAACTCTGCTCCTGCCCTTCCCTCTGTAGCCAGTGACTGCTCAGTGGCCCAAGTCTTGTTGACCAGGGTTACAGAGCCCCCAAATTCTCTTTTATCTGGGGACCTGAGTCATCTGTCATGAGTGAGTCACCTGAATCACTGGATCTCCTATTCCCTCCTCAATCCCGACCTGTTCCTCCCTTCTCCTCCCCCCTTACCCATCCCTCTTCTTCTGTCTCTCCTCCCATGGCCCCTCCTTCTCCTGCCCCAGAACCCACCCTTCATCTCCATCCTCATCTGGATTCTCCTCCATGGCATCACACACTAGGCCCAAGTAGTCCTCTGCTCTCCTCTGCCCTTTCAGGATGTAGCGGGAGCTGAGGGGCCTGTTCCAGTTCATGTTCCTTTCTCCCTACAGGACCTCTCCCAGACTGAAAAGCAGCTAGGCTCTTTCTCTGCCAACCCTGCTGCCTATATTAAAGAGTTCCGCTACCTTTGCCAGGCCTGTGGCTTAACCTGGCATGGCCTCTATGTTATGCAGTCTTCTACCCTCACTCCGTAGGAATGCGAATGAGTTCAGGCAGCCTCCAGGCAGTGTGCAGACCAGACCCACCTTGTGGACAATACAATCCCAGTGAGTAACATAGAAGTGCCAGCTACAGAACCCAGCTGGAATTACCAGATGGGGCAGGATGGCCACCAGAGGAGGGACATTGGGGTCCACTGCCTCCTTCAGGGGTATGGAATCAGTCTCAAATAAGGTTGTCAACTATGATAAGCTGCAAGAAATTATGCACCAAGCAAATGAAAATCCAGCAATTTTAAAAAATCAATTATAAGTGACTATGATCCAATATACTCACCTAGACCCAATTCCCGCAGCAGGATCCACAGTTCATTTTATTTCTCAATCATGTCCAGATATTCACAAAAAAAAATTTTTTTAAAGGTTGAGGATGGTCCTCAAACCCTGATACAGGAGTTGGTTAAAAAAAAGAAAAAAGAAAAAAGAAAAGAAAAAAAGGCATTTAAGGTCTTAATGCCCAAGAGAAGACCCAGTCTTCCCTGACAGACTCAGCTACAACAGAAAGCTACACTCCAATCCCAGGCCTCTGCATCTGCCATGAGGCCAATGGCACCCCCACAGAGCCCCACAGGGGCTCGCTCAATTTAAGTCAGCTCTGCCAGGAACCTGCTTCAAATATGGCCAAGTAGGTCACTGCACCTGCCCCAACCATGGGCAGCTCAGCAATCCATGCCCCACTCATAGGCAACCTGGTCCCCATGTGGACTTAATCCTCTGTGCCTAGCTAAGGAGGCTCAGCCCAAACAGCATAGGCACCACAGACATTTCCAGCCTTCAAACTCCTCAGCCTGGCAGCAGATTGACTGGACCCCAGGGTCAGCGACCTCCATCACCCTCACCAAGCCCAGGGTAGCAATGAATGTAGCAGGTAAGTCCACCTCATTCCTGATAGACACAGGGGCTACTTTTTCTATTCTAACCTCATACTCGGATCCCACAATTCTCTCACCAGCTTCTGTCACGGGGGTGGACAAAACTCTGTCCTTTCCTCCCAAGACCCTGACACTCCCATGCATTCTTGCAGGACAAGTTTTTTCACGCTCTTTTCTTGTCATGCCTGACTGCCCAGTTCCTCTGCTCAGCCATGACATCCTCAGCTACATTGGGGCTACCCTCTCTCTGGGCCCCAAAACATCTCCTGACTCTTCATCTTCTACTTTCCCTAGTAGCCTGACAGATTCTCACCCTACAGGAGCCAGTAAACCCCAAAGTATGGGATATCTCCACCCGGTGCTTGCTACCCACCAGCAGCGGGTTCTCATCTCCCTTAAGGACCCCTCTTTCTTCCCCTACAGACCTCAGTTTTCCATCTCTGAAACCCGGCGCAGAGGGTTTAAGCCTATCATTACCTACCTACCTACCCACCTTCAATCTCAGAGACTCCTAAGCCCTACTGACTCACCTTGCCACACTCCCATTCTCCCAGTGCGTAAGCCTTCTGGGGCCTATCACTTACTACAAGACCTCTGCCTCATGAATGAGGCAATTATTACTATTCACCCTGTAGTACTGACCTTTACACTCTCTTCCCTAGCATTCCTTCTATGACCTCTCACTTTACTGTCCTGGACCTCAAGGATGCCTTCTTTACTGCCCCCCCCCCCTACACCCCGACTCATATTTTGTTGGCCTTCACCTGGGAGGACCCTGATGCACTTACTGCAAAACACTTTACATGAACAGTTCTCCCTCTGGTCTGCCAGAATAGCCCTCATTTTTTGGGGGGACAGGCCCTGCCTAGCCCAGGATCTCTCCTTCTTAGACCTTAATCCTAGCACACTCCTTTATTATGTAGATGATATCTACTCTGCAGCACTTTCTTGTCTCTGACTCCAAAAAACACTGCTTCATATCTAAACCATCTCTGTTCCCTAGGTAACCACATCTCTCCTCCTTAATCCCAGCATACTGCCCTGCTGGTTTTTTACCTAGGTGTCCAACTCAGGCCAGGGTCTAAGATCTCACTTTCCACCTAGTGTGGGCTCTGAAGGATTTATAGACACCAACTACAGCAGACCATATTCTTTCATTTTGGGGCCTGGTGGGATTCTTCAGACACTGGATCCCCAATTTTGCTATCACAACTAAGCCACCATACCAGGCAGCTGGAGAGAGATACCCCCATGGGGCCCCTCACCCATGCAGCCACTGTCTGCTGTCACTTCTTTTTATACTAGGATGCCCTCTTAGCAGCCCCTGCCCTGGCACTCCTGGATTCCACCAGCCCTTAACTTTTTTACAGATGAGAGTGTGGGAGTGGCCAGAGGTGTTTCAGCTCAACTGGTCGGGCCCTCCCATCTGGTCATAGACTCCAGATAAACAAAAAAAAGCTAGATTCTACCGTCTGTGGATGCCAGTACACCTGGGAAGCTCTCAAGATCACCCTGCTCCAGCCTATCATGGTGTACTCTACCCATCGCCTCTTCGACCTTCTGGATCATTCCTCTCTGTCCCTCCTCCGGCCCTCACAGGACCAAGCCTTTCACCTCCTGTTTCTAGAAAAACCCCAAACTACTTGAACCCCAGTCCTGCCCTAAACCCTGTGACCCTCCTCCCCATCCCATCCCCCTCTAATACCTCTTTTCACTCCTGCCCAGAGGCTGTGGAGGTCCTATGGTTACCCCACCTAGTCTTCTAGACCAACCCCTCCCAGACCCTCAACTCACCCTCTTTGTAGATGGGAGCTTTCTCATAGACAGATCGGGAAACCCGTCAAGTGGCTTATGTTCTATCACCTCCACTAAAACAGTTGAGGCAAACTGCCTCCTAATGGGGACCTCTTCACAGAAGGCTGAGCTAATTGCTTTTACGGGGGCTCTCCAAATAGCCAAAGACCAGTGGGCTAACATCTACACTGATTCTAAATATGCTTTCTTAATAGCCCACACCTACTCTGCCCTTTGGAAGAAAAGGGGCTTTCTCACCACCAAGGGCACACCCATTGTCAATGGTCCCTTGATAGCCAAATTCTTGGAGGCTCTCCAGCTCCCAACAGAGGTGGCCATAACTCACTGCCAGGGGCACCAGACCTCCACAGACCCAGTGGCTCTGGGTAATGCCAGAGCTGACTCAGTAGCCTGGGGTTTGGTTTCCAGCGGTTCCAGACCCGCAGGGCACATCCTCTTCCTGACATCCTCCTACAAGCCTCATACCAGCTGGAGGAAAAACCACCACAACAAAAAGCAAAACAAAAAAAGCCAAGCTCCTTGGCAAAGGACCATACAGGCAGAAGATGAGTGACTTGGTTTTGCCTAAATAACTGTCTTATTCTTCCTCAGAAGCAGGTGCCTTCCATCTTTGACATCCACCAGAGCCTGCACATCAGCCCCAAGGCCCTGTTCCAATTTCTAGAGTCTCTTTTTGATCCCACTGACCTCCAAGCTCACATTTCACAGGTCCATGCTTCCTGTCACACGTGTGTCAAGACCAACCCACAGGGGACTCTCTAGATACGTCAGTCTCTTCACCAGCTCTGAGGACACCAACCAGGAGAGGACTGGCTTATTGGCCTCACCCACATGCCCACTCATAAAAAGCTACGCTATCTCCTAATCTTTGTTGACATTATACAGGTTAGATCAAGGCACTCCCCACCTCCAGGGAAACAGTGGATATGGTAGCTCATGTGCTCCTTGAACCCATAACTCCTAGGTTTTGTTTGCTACAGACCATCCAAACAGACAACGGTCCGGCCTTTGCCTCCAGGGTTTCCAAGCTTGTATCTGAAGCTCTCAGCATCTCCTGGAAGCTCTGCATCCTCTACTACCCACAGTCCTCGGAAAAGATTAAAAGAGCCAATGGACTCCTACAACAATAACTCACCAAGCTCTCTCTGGAACTCGGGTTACCCTGGCCCTCCCTCTTCCCCATTGCCCTGAGGAGCCATCCCACACTCCTCTACTGACTTAAGCCCTTTTGAATTCCTTTATGGGAGGCCATTCCTCCTCAGCCATCACTTCCTGGCTCAGACCTCCCCACTGGCAGGATACCTACTCTCCACCTTCTCTCTCTCTCTCTCTCTCTCTCTCTCTCTCTCTCTCTCTCTCTCTCTCTCCACACACACACACACACACACACACACACACACACACACAGTCCCTTCTTCACTCCAATGCTGAACAGTTACCTGCCTGCCCCCACACCAGGGCACCCAACTGTCCCTGAGTCCACCCCAATCTCCCCAAGGGACCAAGTACTCCTCAAACAGTTATCTCCCGGGACTCTAGAACCTCAGTGGAAAGGACCCTCCACTGTGGTTCTTACCACTCCTTTAGCCACCAAACTCCTAGGACACCAGTGCCGGTACCACGTCTCCAGACTCAAGAGGGCACCTACCCAAGATGAGGGGTCTTTACACCAACTGGGACCCTCCACTCTCCGGTTCTCCAGAAAGCCCTAGTGATAGGCCTGGATGACCAAACCAGAGCACCTCCCTCCACCTACTTTGAGTTGGTGGCAGTCTCCCCTATTGCAATGGCTCACCCTGATAATAGGACCCTTATTCTTAGTTTACTATTTTTTCTTTTTATTCCCTGCCTCCTCTGCCTTCTCCAGAAATGGATCTATGAGGTCTCCAGGGTAACAGTCAAGCAGATGCTTCTTCACCCAAACTTCCTGTTGGCCACAGACCCACTGACTCCTGACTCCCCGACCCCATGCCATCCTTTTCCAGCCAGAGGCAACCAGATATGAACTCGGCATCCATATACCCAAAGAGGTCGGGGCGTTCTGTTGGCATCTCCAGTTGAACTCCCGGTCCCCAACATGAGCCGGTAAATGGTAAATCTGACTCCCTCTCTCCAACCTTGGCCCCTCTGAGGAAAGCCTCCAAATTCCTGGCATTCCTGAGGACTGCCCCAACCCCCTCTCCTGGGGCCACCAGTTCCCCAAGTCCTTCACCTACAATCCTTAAAAAACCCTGTCTGCCATAGTCTAGGTTCGACTTCCTCTGGCCTCATCCCCTGCAGCTGCTGAAGTCCCCCCAGGAGCCTCAGTTCCCAAATAAATCTGCCCTTTTATACTTTTAATCTGGCTTGTATTGGCTAATTTTGTTGGCAGAGATAACCTATCAGTCCTAATGGTTTAGAGATAGAGAATAAAAAGAATAAGTAAATTCTCTCCCCAAATCTTCAAAGACAGATAAGGATTATTCCTCACCAGGTATGGTTGTGCACACCTGTTTTCCCAGTGCTCAGGAGCCAGAGACAGAGGAATCACAAGTTCTATGCCAGCCTACGTTACATACCAAGACCATCTCTAAAAACCAAAAGGAAGGGACGGAGGAAGAGAGGGAGGGGGGATTATAGAAACCAGTTTTACATGAAGGTTTTCCCTTACATAGCTATAGGAAGCTGTGTGCCTTCCTCAGGCAAAAAACACTAAAGTCAAGTGCAAATCCACATTCATCGTTGTTTCTCGGCTTCTTAAGTCTTTGCTTCAAGTTTCTCTGCCCATTACCTTACATTTCTCAGCTACTTTTCAATGCTGTTGCAACTATCATCCATACTCTTTTTTTTTTTTAAACCGAAGTGCAGACATAAATACCTCCATTTACAACTCCCTAAGCACAGCTAACGTGGTGCTATAATATTTTAATACATACATGAAAGAAAGTACTGAAGGGGGAAATTTCAATTAGGCTCTTCCAGAATCCACTGCCATGGAGGCCCTGGGGAGCCATCGCTCTTCTCGCCCTTTTCGTTGTGTGATCTGAGTTCATTGTCCACTTAGGACAGCAGAGCACACAACTTGTTTGCTTTCCCCAAATTCTAACTCTCAGGCTCCAAGCAAAAGAGTCAATTAAAACTTACTCCCTTCATGGCATATTCCCCAAATACATTCAAGAAGACACCCTTAAGTATTAAGCAGAACAATCAGCAGCTAAATCTGAGTTTAGATAAATTCTTTCATTTTAAGACTTTTTAGAGTAATGTCTGTTTTTACATAAAAGATGACCCACAGGGAGAGGAAGTCCCCCTCAGTCACAGTCATAGGGGAGGGGAGTAAGGGGAAAATGGGAGGGAGGGAGGAATGGGAGGATACAAGGAATAGGATAACCATTGACATGTAATATGAATAAATTAATAAAATATATTAAAAAAAGATGGTCCCATCTAGTACAAAGGATGCTCCACAGGACAAACAGGAGCCTCTGCCTTTGAATATTGAGGCTGCGTATGGTTCACTAAATGGCATGTTTGAACAATGTTAAGATCTATTTTTCTACCTCACAAAATATGGAGCAGTCAAACAGCATTTGGGAAAAGTTGATTGCTGTTAAGAGAGCCTGAAGAAAGAACGTTGAAGACTAGTATTCTCAGGGGAGAATAGGGAAGCCTCCTTGGAAGAGGTGTCATTGGAGTTAAAATGAGGGATGGGTTGACGTTCTCTGTGGAGGCTGCAGAATTGCCAGTCTGTTCATCCTGTGGGTGACAAAGAATTGTGTCGGAATGCTCTGCTAGGCCCATCTCACCTCCATTAGTTTTATTGAACCTTGAAATGGCTTTTGAAGTTAACAATCACCCCAGAGGATACAAAGTTAGATGCTTAAAAAAAAAAAAAGACATTAAAGTTTCCTAAGTTTCCAGTTAATCCATCAAATACACTTCAGTCTTAGGTAGCAGTGTGTAAACTCTATCAAGGGCATCTGAGGTTCCCTTGGAAACATCTATAGCCAGACAAAGAGATAACACTTAATAAAGATAAAGAGAGTCCAAGGAAAGCTAAGGACTCACCTTCCAGGGAAGGTGTGTTCATTAAAGGACAAGGATCTTTTGTTTGTTTGGTTGTTGGTTGGTTGGTTTGGTTTGGTTTGGTTTCTTCTGAGATCCTATTGGAGCTGGGAAAGGGAAGCAGCAAATAAAAACAGAATGAAGAATGATAATGTCCTTTTGTGACCTGTGAAAGGGTCTTTGTTCATCTCACACATGCAAACTGTCTCAAAGACTCAGAAAAGAAGTCTAAACACACACTGCTTCCCTACATAGCAGAATTAGGGTGACAAGACAAAAACAACCAGACGTCCAACCTGCTGGTTACTTCCTAAATGACAGAGGATGGTACCCAGGCTGCCTTCCAAACAAATAGCAAAGAACAAAGTGTTGGGAAGTTCTCCTCAAAGTTCTGTGAATTTTAGGAGAAAAAAATTAAAATTAGTGATGGTTAATGAATTATTAAGACAATTCCCTTGCTAATTAAAAGAATGAATTAGGCTTGCTGGACCTTTCAGCCCTTCTAAAACCTTCTACTGCCAATAATTTTTGATTGAGAAAGTTTTTAACCTCAACTGTGCCAAAAGTTTGAGAGAAAGTATCAGCAAAGATTGGTTTCGCTGTCTGGGCCACTCTTTGGGGTGAGGTTTCCAGGGTGCCTATAGTATGCTTTGAAAGAATGGTATGCTTTAGGTCTATGCCTGTTTGTTCACTGCTGTAGTGGATCTAAGAGGTTCTGATGAATCTGACAGACTGGTGTCTAGCTACCTATGTATCCACACACACACCTATCTATCAAGAAACAAATAGCTGTGCATACACATACATATGGTGAGGAGGAACAGGGAGAATAAATGAATGGATGTACTTCTCTTTAGTTGGCCTGGGGAAGTCTGCCTTTCCCTAATCCCAAGAGTGTCAACCCGAGTCAATAGCAGGTAGACATGGAAGAGATCGGTATTAATCTGGCAGACGAGATCAAGGGATTTGTCCTGTGCTACAAGGACATATCGACACGCAGCCGGGTCAGCACATTCCCTCTCTGACATTCCTCCTGAGAAGACATCTAAAACCTGCCCTCGCTTATGCCCATTTTGGAACAAGGAGAAGCAGCTGGAGAGGAGGTCGATGCTTTGGGTGGAAGGCTCAGCACGGTCTCCTGCAAGCCATCAAGGAAGCTGTCTGTTCCCGTGATGCTGGGCTCGATGCATTTGTCTCAGGCTCCTGGTGATCTGGGACAGCACATTATCTGATGCTGTCCAGGGACATACCACTTAGGAAGTTTTGCTTATGTCAACATTATGCACGGCACACATCTTTTTTTTTTTTTCTTTTGCTGGGGGCAGCTGAAAGTAAGTGACACTAATTTCTATTCTGCAGTTATCCAAATATTGCAGTCACAACACAATCCATAAACATAATGACTACTCATCAATAAAACAGAGGAATGTCTGAGAAACCATAATTGTCACCCCCAAAATTTAAAAAATAAAAAGAAACAACAAAAAATGCTGGCAAATGGTAGGTCCCTTATCTTAATTACAGGCTTATTTGCATTTAAATGAAGGTTATTCTATAATTACTACTGAATGTTTTGTGTTGAAGTTGAAAAACCACTCTGCAGGCTGTCAGCCCATTTCCTTTTCATTTTCTCTTGTCATTCTTCTTCTCTGTAATCGTCTGACACAGGCAGGCGTGGAGGGGTGCTGCCTCTTAATTCCTTTTCCAAAACCATGACCACCTCAGGGCACCTTGTGAATGGTAGGGCACCATGCTGCAGGACTGCAACGTGGTGCCAAGAGGATTAAAGAGACTCCCACACTTGGTAAACAACACACTAACTTCCAACTTGAGAGGGCATTATCTCAGGCTGCCTCTGAACGAGCTGCAATGAAAAGGATCCACACTCCCTCCTCTAAAGGCCAGTGTACCCTGCACCATTGTACCTACCCCTCATCCACAGACACAGACTGTCTTTGCTTGCAACAGCCATGATCTTTAAAGTCCCTGCAAACACTAAATAACAAATCCCGTAGTCTTGCTAGTGGTAGGAAGTAGAAAGCTGGAGTCTTGTGAGACTTTTGCCACATTGTTTGATGAATGTTTCTGTTTAAACAAACTTCATTTAACATACAATGTTGATTCTTTAACATTTAACGCATGCCCAGTAACACTGTAACATTTACCTGCAAGAAGCTCCTTTAACAGATCCAGAAGGCACATCCCTGCCTTCTTGTGCATGAGAGAGTATTTAGCACTGTGCTTTCTTAAACAGCAACACCTCCAAGACAAACACAGGAACACAAAACCCATGAAACTAAAGGCTTGCTTGTTATGCAGGAGCTGAAACAAGAAGGCAGAGTAACTCCTTTCCCCACGTCAGCTAGAGATATAGTCAGTGGGTAACTAAAGGGTTTTTTATGCAGCTCTGCCCATGCATGTAAATCAGTGAAAAAGCACTGACCACCTGAACCAGGGTGAGTGACACAAATAATTATTAATGAGGAAGTGGGCTTTCAAATCTAAATCTATAAGCAATACAGATGACCTATTCTTACCCAGAATGCTTTGTGTCATTTGCAAGCTACTTAAATGCTATAAGATACCATTGTTGTATCTCCTTTTTTCAGATGGAGAAGTAGAACATGAGGTTCATTGATAAAACATAAAAAGGAAAGTTCGAGAGATGGCTCAGAGAGTAAGAGCACTGCCTCCTCTTCCAAAGGCCCTGAGTTCAATTCCCAGCAAACACATGGTGTCTCACAATCATCTATAATGAAATCTGGTGCCCTCTTCTGGTGTGCAGGCACACATGCAGGCAAGACACTGTATACTCAATAAATAAATCTTTAAAACAACAATAGCAAAAACATTCTAAAAAGGTAAAGGCCAATCACACACCATGAAGAATACAGAGGCAAGAATACATCAGCTACCTGATGCAATGGGGAGGGATGAAAGTGGGATCTTCGTTATAGGATTTGTTCTGTTTTACAACCCAGAATGCTAGTATTCCACCTTATAATTTTAAAAGTTTGAAATAGCATGCACAGCTTTAGGTTTCATTATGACATCACGAAACAATTTTGTTGTTGTTGTTAATTTTCCTGCTTCTTCTTCCCCCTGCACCCCTAACACCTTTCACACCACTGTCACATGTTGTCCTCCACAAGGCCCTTTTTATCACCTTTGTGTGGCCTCCTTCCCAGTTTCATAACCTACACACACACCCTCCAATTGTGTATGCACTTGGAAGAATTTTCTTCATTATCTGGCAAACCTGATACTATTATTATGTAAGTCTCCAAGAAACCGTTACTCTTTACTACTCATTCGTTTCTGGCTGGACCACACGTTGAAAAAAGAAGCACTGCATAGAAGTAGCTTGCTTTTCTTAAGCCAGGAGAAGCTCTGTAAATGGTTAGAAGAGAGATCCAGCTGGAGGGAGGACATTACGGAGAGAATACAGAAAAGACCCTGCCCTCAGAAGATGCTCTTCATATACCTCAGCAGCATGACCAGAGCCTCTGTGAGGGAAGAGGAGATGATGTGATAGGGGGTGGCGAGAAGCTGGTCTGAAAAAGATTCAGAGCGCTAAGGAAGACAAATGCAACTTAAGTGCCAAGATTCATATCTTGAGGGAACAGATGTCTCCTGGTGCCCAAGAAAGGAGAACGCCCTTCACTGAGTCACTCACTAAGTCCCTGGACACTGTGATGGGTACTCATCATGTTTGTCCACATCAGCATTTCTTGCATGTAACAGAGAGCTCTGCAATATGATAACCTAAGTGAAATTAATGTTTGTGGGTTTTTTGTTTTGTTTTGTTTTGTTTTCACTTAACAGGAATTTCCCATGGGGCGGGTGCTAGCCCATGTTGACTGGCCCTGGAATGTCAAAGCAAAGACTTAGTTGGTCTTTGCATCATGGTTGTACCACTGCTGCTCTTGCTCCAGTCACTATAGCCCAATTCCAGGATCAAGGCAACACAAAATACACGTGCCAACTGAGTCTGGTCCCCAATCCGTTTAAAGCTTCACCAAGTGTCCTTCACTGACAATATTGTTACCTCTTGTCTGTCTCCCTGTGGTTGCAAAGAAGACCAGGACGTGTATTTTTTCTGGAAGAGCAAGGATTGGAGCTGTCTACTAGCAGGAGGCTTCACACACTCCGGTAGAGCATGTGGTCCAGCCAGTACTTTGAAAACGAATGAATAGTAAAGGGTAACTAATGGTTTCTTGGAGACTTACATAATAATAGTATCAGGTTTGCCAGTTAATGAAGAAAATTCTTCCACAAGGAAGGTGTGTATATAGGTTATGAAACTGGGAAGGAGGCCACGCGAAGGTGATAAAAAAGGCCTTGTGGAGGACAACATGTGACAGTGGTATGAAAGGTGTTAGGTGTGCAGGGGAAAGAAGAAGCAGGAAAATTAACAACAACAACAACAACAACAAAATTGTTTCGTGATGTCATAATGAAACCTAAAGCTGCACATGCTATTTCAATTATAAGGTGGAATATTAGCATTATGGGTTGTAAAACAGAACAAATCCCACAACAAAGACCCTACCTTCACCCCTCCCCATTCCTTCAGGTAGCTAGTCCTTATTATCGGGATAAAAGACATCTCATGAGCCGGTAGCAAATGCCCAAGCCTTAAAAAGAAAAAAAAATCAAGCACTCACTTTTAGCCTATACAAAACACACAGCCACGTTTTGCAAAGAAAGTCCTCTCTTACTGAGGACACAAGAGAGTTGGGAATCAGTCAGCTGAGCTGAGAAAGGGTCTTCTGAAGGAGTGACCCTAAGCTCTGACCTACAGGATCAATGAGTTCAATTAAATAGCAGGGTGAAGGAGATCAAGAAGAGTCCACTCCCAACATCCTTTGCAAATGTCAACACATGAAAATTAAATCAGGCCAAATGCCATGCTTAAGTGATAAGGGGAGCAAAGAGACCATCTCGGTTGTCTTTGTTAATTTACCAGCAACTCGAAGCTATTGGAAAGCTCAGTGATATACCCTTGTTGGTTAGAGCACTCTCTGGACATATGCCAATGCCAGTGCCCTGAGTTGCCAGGGGCCCTCTCCACTCTGTACTTGTGTATCCTTTGCTTTGGGCACTGGCCACTGAAACCAAACGGGCAGGTAGCAAAGCAGCCTACTGGGCAACTTGGCTTGTCTGTCTTAAATTTGCATAGAGCAGGTGGTTCTCACCCAGTGTAGGACAGAGAGGCTGCTACCCTTTGCTAACCTCTGCCAAGTTTGCTCCTCCCATGCTCCTGCCTGCTGTGCTTTGTCACTGCCCAAGCTCAGGTAGTCACCTGGTGCAGCAGATGTCCCCAATGGCCATAGTACAGATGTCCACAGGAGGCTTTCTGTACAGGCGTCTTCCACATACCTGATAAGGAAGACTTTCCAAATATAGATCCGCCATGCCCTCCTCCTACTGAGGAACTCAGGAGGCTGCCCTATAGAATATGGTCCAAACTCTTTAGCATGACATAAAGAACTTCCCCAATCTATCTTCTTCCCAATTCACCAGATTCTTCTTCCACACTTATCTCCCACTCGCAAGCTACACTTGCTGCTTAGCGTTTTCTAAATGCATCATGTTCTTTTCCAGCTCCCATGAGTTTGGACAACCTATGTCCTCTCCATGGCATCCTAGCAGCCAGGTCTTCTGGGGCCTCCTCTGATAGGCTTCACAGTGCACTCAAGAATGGCTGTGTTTGCTCTTTTCTTTCCCTCTGGGAAAAGGCTTGCCTTTCCAATCTTCTGTCGTAATGGCCAGTGTCATCATCAGCTCCGTGGATCTCAGAATCGCTTAAAGACAAAGCTTGTGAGGGAGCTTCTAGAGTGAATTAATGGAGAGAGGAAGACCAACCCAAAGTGTGGGCAGCCCCATTCCATGAGCGGGTTCCTAAGTGACTATAAAAGAGAAAGCTAGGTAAGCTTGGTGGCTCTCTGCTTTCTGACTACACATGCAAGGTGACCAGTGGCCTCATGCTTCCTTGCACCATGCTTTACTGAGGGTGATGACCATACCTCAAACCATGACCTAAAAATAACCTTTCCTCCCTTGGTTCGCTTGTGTCAGACATCACAGCAATGAGAAAGGTAACATATACATCTATTATAATACGTGCATATATTTCTTTGCATGTCCAACTTTTCTACTAGGCTGCAAATATCATAAATGCAGGGGCTAATTATAACCCTGGGTGGACACTACACCTAGCATAGTCTGTCACATGTCAGCTGTCCAATTTGTGAATAACCAGTGGGTGATGAGTGTATATGAACTTGTGGCACACGGTAACCTCTGTCTTTCGTGGAGCAATCAGCTCAGACTCTCTTTCTTTCCAAAATTCGTGGAGACACTATTGGATGGCTTCCTTCCACTTGGGGATTCCCCAATGCCAACTCCACCCCCTGCCTTTGTTTTGGTTTTTATTGAACCAACCTCACTTTGGATATTCTTGCCTAGGCTTCCAGGATGCTGGGATTGCCACACTGGGCCACCTTACCCTAGTTAGTCACTTCTATAGTTACATGTGCCTGCAAGCCTAGAGACTGCAAATTATTGCATAGAATAGACACGAGCATCCTTCACAACCTCTTCTCCCCTCCCCCCACCCCAGCCTCAGCTAAGAATAGTTCTACACTGGCTCCTCAGAAAGTCTGTTGCTGTCCCACCCCACTGTCTAAGGGGAAGAGGGCGGCTCTCAGCAGCAGCTGAGGCTGTGTTCCTCTGACACTGTCCCTCCTCTTTCCCATCAGTCTTTCTCCCCCTTTCCACACAGGCGCTTCATCTGCTCCTCCTTTGAAAGAAGGCTCCGCAGCACGTCCTCTCCACCCGACAGGTGTGGGGGGGAATGACCCGGACCCTCCACTGGGGGCCGTTTGCTTTGATGCCGTGGCTTTATAGAGCATCATTTGTATGCAGCCCTTCCCTCCTGCTCTTGCCCAGTGTGTTTTGATGAGCTTCTCTCTGCACTCATATTGTCTCAGTCGTTAACCACCCATTTGCAAGTCCGTAATTTACTTTTGATCATTCATTTTATGAGGCACACAGGGTAAAAAGCCGATTCTGCGCTTCCCTTCCTCCTTCCCAGCTTCCACCGCCTGGTTCACAGCTAAAGTCTCTCTCCCATTCACATACCCCCATGAACTTTATCAGGTCACAGAGCCCTGAGCCTCCTTGACCTTCCTAGGAGAGGTTTACTTTGTGATTTCCCCCTTCAGAGGTAGGTAGTTCAGTAGCTCTCCCTCACCTGCTCTGTAGGGATTAAGCTTCTCTGGGAAATGGAGTAGTTGGTGGAGGCAGTTATTTGTGGGTTTATGGATATGACAGTCCCCACAGCAGAAGGAATGTGTAGTAGAGCAGATAGGATTGTTATGCCAAGAGCTAAGTCCCCAGAGGAGCTACAGTGCCCCGAGGCACAGCATCTCCAGGCCAGCTCATATTCCATAACCATCCCCTGCATGGCCAGAAACAGCCTCAGCCCAGGATAAGAAGGCAGCTGCCAGCCCTGCCAAACAGGAGCTCTGAGGGCACGGCTGCATGCATTTCTTTTCAGGGGACAGCAGCAGCGGATGAAGTCCACCCCCTTCTCACAGACCAGGAAGGCCCATTTGAGCTCAGCTCCTGGGGCTTTGTTCCGCAGGGTTTGTTTCCTGCCTTTTCCCCCCTCTCATGGCAAACTTTAGCTAGAGTGGAAATGTGCCCTCCTATGTACTGCCCATCGCAAAGGCTTTCGTGGAAACATTTCTGACGGTGTGGCCATGGGAAGTCTATGGGACTTTGGTTCAGTGAAGGGTCTCCCCATCACACCCGCCCAGCAGCCTTCCCTGGATGTCCAGGCACTGTTCTGTCTGTAGGCTTCCTTCCTTCCGTAGCTCTTACAGCCGCCTAAGCAGAGGCATTTCTGTAGCCACACATCACATGCTTTCCCCTGTGTAATCCTAACTGGGCGCTTCTGAAGATGTAAGGAGACTAACCCTGCGTACACAGGGAGGCAGCCCTAAGATCACGTCAACTGCCTCTGCTCACCATTTGCCAAGGCCCTACCCAAAGGGGCTTTTCTCAGTATGAAAAGGTACAGAGGTTTCCCCCTCTCCCAAGATGGTACTTGCATAAACATAAGTGATTTAAATTTAATGTGACTTTCCATGCAAAAGGTAACCTAAGTGTTGGCTTGATTGCATATGCCACAATACAGCCGGAAGTCAATGTTTCCTTTCAGAACGTGGTCAGAACCCATATAAAGATTGTTCAACAAGACACCATCTGTGGCTATGATGCAGCAGTGCTGTTTGTGGTTGGTTGGTTGGTTGGTTGGTTGGTTGGTTGGTTGGTTGGTTGGTAGTTTGGTTGGTTGGTTATTTGATTCTTTGGTTCTTTGGTTGGTGAGTTAGTTGCTTGCTTCTTTGGTTTTATAGACAACAAAGGTTTGCTCCAATTGTCGCAGATGTGTGCAGATCATGTCTGGGCCAACACCTCTCTCCGTCAATGAAAATTTTAAATCCATGGAGAAGAAGACAAAAGGGGCAAGGCCTTCTCCTTCGAGGGATTGGCCATCTAGGCTTCTGAGATGCAGTTCTGAGCTGCTACCAGCTCCAGATTAGAGTCCTAAGCCACCAGCAATACACAGCAGAGTCCTTTCAGCCTAGGGCGCTCAGCAGCAAGGTGTCTCACTGCAATAAGAAACCTGACAACACTTCTCCAGGCCCCTGAGCAGAGCTGGGACTTGCCTCAGAAGATGCCATCCATGGTCTTCAAGCAGATCTGGAGCTCCTTCTCAAGCCCTCTGTGTGGAGCCAGACAGCCTTCTCAAAAAAATACACTGGAAGAAAATCTGGAAGCAAATCTGACACATCTTCATTATCAATTAGTATCCTTAAAGGGGAAAAAAATCTAAAAATGAAAAACTTACTGAGAACATTTCTACCTGCATCTAGAGTGTGGTTACTTTAGTGACTATGAGTTTCAACTTCATGGAAGTGCCAGTGTCCCCTAAACTTACAACAGCCACATCAAGAAGATACCCTGAGGGTTGTCCATAGCTGTCCTGTGGGATGTGGCCCTACTCCCTTACATCTTGTAGGATCCGGCACCATTCCTCTGTAGGGCCCTATTCTTTACAGGCCAGAATATAAGTTCTCTGTTCTGCTTTTGCCTGTTCACCATTAGCTCAGGGCTTACTGTTCCATCCAGCGTCTGAGTGTGCAATTCCCTAACATAAAGCCATGACCCATTTTCTAGACCCACAGTGATCCCTCCTACCTAGCCAGCTAACACCAGCCACATGACATTCTACAGTCCTACAGTGGTTGTAGTCAGTGTTGCCTACATTCTCCTTTTTCTCACTGCATGGTCACTAAGCAACTCTAACACACACACATACACACACACACACACACACACACACACACACACATATATATATATAATAGACAGAATGGCAATTTCAAAAAAAATCTAATAACTGGCTTCTTCTTCCCCACACAACACGTGTGATGTGTGCCAAGTCTGTTGCAGGAAGTCAACGCATACTAGTTAATGAGATCACTCACTAGTCACTGTCTGAAAAGATGCTCCATCCTGCATGCTCATGGGCTTACCTGTTTAGTGTGGACCGAATACTGCCACACAGCAACAAGATAAATGACAATCCAACACATTCTAATTGATATGGATCACTTGACAGCTGGACCCTAGGAGGGAAGCAAGTGCTGTGAACACCAGATGAAAGGCCCAAGCTTCTTGTTGAGGGAGATGGAGACTGGACAGAAAAGAATGGCATACTGTGGTAGCTGAGGTAGGCAGTGAAAGCTTGGTAAGAAGAACACTGGAGTTCAGCCATGAGGAGCTGGTCTCCCTCCTGCTCTGAAGCCTGAGTATTTGTGAAACATAAGCAGTGTGATGCTCCTCTGTCGAGTACCTGGTGACTGACAAGGAAAAAGGCAAAGCGTGACCCCTTCCCTTGTTGCTCTTTGCATGAACCATGAAGACCACAAAACTTTATTCAGTGGGAGAAAGGCAACAGAAGAAAAGAAATGAAAGATGTAGGGGAGGACATGTTTGGTTATTTTTTTTCCTAGGGAACATAAGATGTTGGAACTGGGTCTCAGAGGACAAACAGGTGTTTTCCAGATGGGGAACCAGAATAGGACATCTCAGATAGACAACAACTTGGGTATAGCTAGAGACATTGAGCTAAAACTGGAACAAGAGGAGACACTAGACTAGCCCAGTAGTGACCCAAGGAAGCTGAAGAAAAGCTTAACTGGAAGTGAGGGGAAAGGATTAAGAAGGAAAATACAGGGTTTCAAGGAGCCAAAGGGGTTTGGGGAGGGAACATGATGCTCTCAGGTGACTACAGAGCCCTGATGGAGCCTCCAGCCCTCATGGTACCTGACTGTCAGGCTAGGCCCTGTCACACTCAGTGTGTGCCAGTGTAGAACAAGCAGCACAAATTAACTCCAAGTCCTAACTACCCTGGGAAGTACTAATTTATGGACTAATTATTTAATAAGTCTCTGCTATATTCAAAGCATGCACTACAACTGGGTCTCTAAGTCAAGAAGATACAGCATAGGTTTCAGTATTGTTCAGCCTTAAGTTCCAGTCCAGAGATGGAAAACAAAACCATTTTATGGGAGTTACGGTAGGTTAAGGAAATGATAGTGGTCTAGGTAACAATATGGGAAGGAGCCTAAAGAAGTTCATGAAGTTTTCATTATCATGTTGCATATTTGTTGCTATTAGAGACTTGGGACTTGAGAGATGGGTAAAGAGCTCATACTGATCTTGCATAGGACTGGGTCCTTTCCAGGTCAGGAATGCACCTTGTTTCTTTAATCCAGAAGCTTCCAGGGTCCTTTACAGTCTACAGTATTGGAGTACCTCAAGAAGACTATGTTTATGTGTGGTACGCCTATAGTTGTATACCATATAAAAACTCAAAATACTTGGTTAAGAAATGATATGAATATTTTAATTCCTTTAATAAAAAACAATAATAAAGCAAATACAGGCTAGCACAAATACCATATTTTTTATGAAAAATAACTGCATGTTCCAACACAATTTGGTGAGATGAGTGACATCCATCTACACTTCCGTAAATGTCTTTAATGCTCCGCTTAATGGAAGCCAGTTGGGTTCGCACTGCTCTCTCCTCACTTAATCAGTTGCAGTTTTGTTTTGGTTGAAGTATATGAAGAAAACCTTGCCTTTAATTATGTAGGTATATAATTAAAAAGAGAGAGAGGAGGAGGATTTTCTATCCAGATAATTGTGGATATTCTTCTTTGATATTTTAAAACTTGACAAGTGGCCATTTAACTTAGTTATGAAATGGATTCTTAAACTAAGTCAATAAACTTCCCATACGCAGTTTTGTTGCCTTGCCATGATTTATTGTGTTTGGGGATGGATCATTTATTCCTGAGTGACTTTGTAACTGCGTGTCTTGGTCATTTGGAAACTACTGGCTGACTGCTTTATTCAGAACTTCCCCCTGATGACTTGTCTCACTGTATCAAACACAAACATGCACACATGCACGTGCATGCATGCACACACACCTGCACACGCACACGCACCCTGTGGGGCTGGAGGACTGGCTTTCACTGTTTGCTCTTGCAGAGCGCCTGAGTGTGGTTCCAGCATCCATGCCCAGTGCCTCACATGCACCTGTTACTCCAGCAGATCTGATGCTTCTGGTCCCCCACTGGTACCCAAACACAGGTGCACATGCCTACACACAGACACAAACTGTGTACAATTTAAGAAAAAGTATTGTTCACGTCACCAAGTTTCATCAGCAAAATCTTTACATATTAAAAAAAAAAGTCAAGCTAATACAGATAGTGTTTTCAAATTTCCACCTCCCATTTGAAAGCTCAAATTGTCTCATTGGCAGCAATGATTCACTCACCCCATTCATTCTGAGAAAATGTCTGCCAAATCCCCAAGTCTGAATAACCATCATTTGTCTGTTGTTCTTTCCAGGAACGATGATGTTGTGTGAAAACAGTGAGTCCTTCAGTTTCCAGTTAAAATAGTCACCCAAGTGTTTTGCCTCACGATAGCCAGCCATCACACTTCAGAACACACACACACACACACACACACACACACACACACACACACACACACACA
>OU015749.1:88340070-88393248 GCA_907169655.1 Acomys percivali
ACACACACACACACACACACACACACACACACACACACACACACACAAATTTCAAGCACCCACCTTAGTAGGACACACAAAGTATTAAGATATTTTTGACATTTACTCAAGTGATGCAAGCTAATGAAACATGCATTCTGTCTCTTCATTGAGGACATTTTTAAGGGAAGCTGGCATTTTTTTTCTCTGCTGTGAGCACATGGCAGTGATGTATCAATACATGGACATCAGTGGGTACCACTGCTCTGAGCTGTGCTAAGGGCCCAGCTTTCTACCTACAACTGCTTTGCACATTACTGGGTTTATCATGAGATTAAAAAGGTACAGTTGGCTTGTAACTAAGCTGTTGAGAAACTCCTTTGAAGGCCTCACTTTAATATATGTATATGTATTATATATGTATATATGTGCTTTTATAGATATTTATATATATTTAAAGATAAATATACACACATACTTTTTTTCCTCTTTTGGTTTTAGTCATTGTCTCTGAAGCCTGGATCTTCAGCAGCCATCTTGAAGCCATCAAGGAAGAGGCAGGACCATCACAGAAGCAGATCATAGAACTGGGAAGTAATGTTGAACCAGAAAGTTGATTGGCCAGAGTCACATGCCATCACAGAATTATTTACTATATGCAGCAATGAAGTGTCTTCCAGACATGTTTAGCTGGCTTCTGTTTGCTGTGGAATCATGAAGCTCTTGGTCTCCTCTTATGTGTCATCTTCCAAGGTTAAACATCAGCAAATAAGTTCTTGCGTATGTCCAGTCTTACAAAGTCATAAACTCATTGAGGCAACAAATACTTAAGGAGAATCACCTTCTGTGTGATGGGCACAGAGACAGGAGGAGACCATGCTGAGTGATCACCTGAAACTCAGTGCTTTCTCTTGCTCTGAGGGATTGCTGTGAGCATGCAGATAGACTGCCTCCATTCAGCACAGCATAGATTCTTCTCCGTATGGGGCCCTTCATTCAGATTGGTTTTGGCAAATTCCCTCCATTTAATTAGTTTTGTAAAATATTACTTTTCACCTGACCTAAACCCTGCATTGCCAGCCCTGATACTAAAATAACAGAGAAGTCAGCTCATTTTAAAACTATATTAATAATGAGACCAATCATAAAACACAGCTAATGGATAATAAAGAAATAGATTAAATTAATACAAATATATCTTGGAAGAATCATACCTGCAAACACATTTAAGCATTTGTCTTTCTTTCTTGACTAAACTTTTCTAAAGGAAAAAATAGGATATTTGATTAGACTGGCTTGCACAATGTATTCCAGGTGGTCCAACAATGACCATTTCACTCTAGAGAAGACTAAGAATCTTGGAGCTGCTCAGTCCAAAAGGATGGATGTCTCAGCAGTCCCAATCTGCCACTGAAGACCTAGAGAATTCCTGGAGAACTGCTGGCACCTGGTCTATGTTGGAAGCGTGAAGAAGCTGGTCCCAACAACCGTGAAGGGGTGCATCAGCAGGAGGGTGGACGAACTTGCCAGCAAGAGTGAGGATAAGCAGCCAAAAGTGAAACTTCTTCCTTCCATGCTCTGCTTTGCCATCAGAGGGCGCCACTCACATTGGAATAGATTGTTCTATATCAAGTAATGTGATCAAAAATGCATGTCATAAAATCGAGCTGGTGCTCAACTGGAAGCTTTAGCCCTACTTATTAGCATTTATAGTTCTAGGAGGCAGGACATGTTATATGGTGTTATACCAAAGAAGAAAAGTAATCATCAGTCTCACCTAGCTACAACCCCTGCAACCTACACCAAAGGCCTGGCCTATAAAATTAGCCTGGTGTAATAGTGGTAGAAATGTTTGGGAATAATCTATCAATTTTTGCTTTAAGATAAGATCTGCTCTATGAGACAGAACCCATACGTGTGATACTGATAATGAGGCCAAGAATGTGAGGGTAGATAGGCCATGGGCCTTATAGGAAAACCTGCTACTATTATTCTATTAAATAAACATAGCAATAAAACGACATATTACTGCATCCATAGCTCAACACTCAACCGAAAGACTTCTTCTTGCAGTAGAGAGTAATTATCCCAGAGACACACAACTGGACACCGTGCAGAGAGTGAGAAACCTTGGAGCACTCAGATCTCAGTGGGATTCTTCATGAAACCCCTCCCCTCGAGGCTTTATATAGAAGAGGAAGTGTAAATATTATAAGAACCAGGGATAATTAATGATTCCAATAGCATCTTCCAGATACAACAGGACTTATGCACATAGGACTGATATGACAGCATGCACAAGACCTGCACAAAGCCAGAAAAAAAGAAAGAAAGAAAAAATCTCAGATGGAGAAGAGGAAATGGGCACAAAGTCACATCCCTTACCAAAAAACTACTTCAATTGATAGCTTCTGGGAGATGGAAAACCAGTTTTCTTCAATATAGTGACACTGGGTCTATTAGCCACACTCCAGGGCAGGCCTCACACTCAAGAGTAGTTGGTGAAAACAAAATAGATTCCATGGTTGGTTTGCTTGTTTATGTGTACTTTTTTTTGTTAATTTGTTTTATTTATTTATTTATTTATTTTTAGAGAGAGAAAGAACATAAAGCTGAGTGGGTAGGGAGGATATGGGAGGAGTAAGAAGGAGAGAAAAGAATATGATCAACTATTTTTATGAAAAAAATTCATAAACAAACAAGAAAGGAAATAAAGAGCCTTTCCCAGGGCCTGGAAAGATGGCTCAATAGTTAAGAGCACTAGGTGCTACTCCAGAGGACCTGTGAATGATTCTCATGGCCAACCTGATGGCTCCCAGACATGAACAACTATGGACCTGATGCCCTCTTCTGGTCTCTGAGGTCACTGCATGCACATGGTACACAGACACAAAAACAGAAAAGACACACACACACACAGACACACACACACACACACACAGACACACACACACATATGTATATATAAAGTATTTTTAAAAGCTAATGGTTTGCATTTTAGTTAACTGATGATCCAGTTAAGTTGTCAACCAAGTTAGCCATCCAAGCCAGGGTCTAAATAGGATCTCAGGAATTTTCTGGAAAATCTCACTGCACACATGTACTTTTGGGATGTAGCCAAGAATTTCCTTTCAACCAGTTGTCTAAAATGTAAAATCTCTACATTGTAAAGATATATGGCTTGAGCAACCAAGTCCCAGTTCCACCATTTATAAAATAAGAATAGCAATGTCTACTCTATACTGTAGGAACCAAAATTAAATGGATCAATAAATATAGTACACTTCAGAAAATGCCTGGAACATCTTAAGAGCTCAACAAGAATTAGCTATAATTACTATTTTTATCATCATTAGCCTCATTGTTACTGTGCTCAAACATGCTGATTCTGCACTGTTCTCTAAAGGGCCTGCACTCTCCCATTCCCACCTTCTGGCACATATCAGAGCTATTGGCAGTTGCTGTTTTCTCTTGTTCTACCCTTGATACATATGAAAAAGGCATGAGGCTCATACAATTTGGAGGTGTGAGTTTTTTCCTAGTACTTTTCATCATCATTCATGTTGCAATTCTTTTCTTTCCTCATTCTCTCTCTCTCTCTCTCTCTCTCTCTCTCTCTCTCTCTCTCTCTCTTTCTCTCTCTCTCTCTGTGTGTGTGATGTACATATGTATATACATGTTCACGTATGCATGCAAGTTTGGAGGTGGAGTTCCTTCATATACACGCATGTTCACATGGAAGCCAGAGGCCAGCCAATCCCAGAGACCCTCCTGTCCCAGCCTCTTCAGCACAGAGATCATGGGCTTTTCTCATGGATGCTCAGGATCTGAACCCAGGTCCCCATGCTTTCAGAGCTGAGCCATATCCCGATCCCTAGCCTTTATAATCCCCTGTCTCCACCCAACCCAATTGTGAGCTTCTGCATTGTAGTTTCACTCCATTTATGTTCTAAAAGCGTTTAGAGGAAGAACAAATTTATCCTTGTCACTCTTATTGACTTTGTGGTCAGAGTTGGAATCTCAAGCAATTGATTTTTGTTTGCATATAGTTTTGATATACCACAGTTCAGTAATTTTCCAAAAGGACAAAGGGCCTCTGGCAGATGCTGGCCTTCCCCTCTATGATTGACACCAACTCAACTCTTATGTTTGAGAAATTAACAATTCCCACAAGAGAACTTTGAAAACGGAGAGTAATGTATTTTTCCCTTCCTTGGCAGCACTCCTGTTTGATCCTTCTTTGTCTCTCACCGCCCTAAGACAGCCTAAAGAAAAGGGCAGGGGAAGAAAATGCTGGCCTGTGACAGCCTCTGTCTAAACCCCAACTGGAAATTACAACTCCTTTCTCATTCAGGATGCTGGCCGCCCAAAGACCCTCCTTCCACTGTGTCCTGATGCCTCTGAGGACCGACCCAAGCTTTACTTCCCTGGACACCCTAGTTTCTTTCTCTCTGCTTCTTCGTCTCCTGCATTCTGCTTTGGTTACACACTCTTCTTAGTTCATCCATTTCCTTGCCGCATTCGTTTTCCAAACTCGTCTTTGCTTAGACATAGAAATCATTGTCCCTAACCTTCAGATTTGCCCATCCCTACCCCACCCACTCCAGGAGTTAATGGCATCAAGGAGTCTATGGAGAGTGTGACCAGTATAATCTACCATGCCAAATTCACCAGAAAGTAGAGAGAGATAGCAGTCGTACTGATCAACGCAGACTGCAAACTGGGATTGCCCTCACAATACCAAAAAAAAATAAAAAATAAAAATAAAAAAATATATATATAGTCATCCTCTTCTGTGCAGATGGATTCTACAACCTGCAGCGTGTATGTGCACTGACGATATATAGCACAAGGCTTCTGGAATTGAGCTTTCTTGCCCCTGTGCCAATCTCAGACAGATTTTGAAAGTTCAGTAAATGTACAGTCAAGGCCTCGATGCTGGCCAGTATAACAACGCTTACATTTGCAAGGTGGTGTAGAGCCCCTTTTTCTACTCTCTGCTGCCCCCGTGTGGTGCACGACAATTACAAAAGCACTAGGAGTAAGAACAGCCTCCCTTCTAACAAGAAGAAGAAGAAGAAGAAGAAGAAGAAGAAGAAGAAGAAGAAGAAGAAGAAGAAGAAGAAGAAGAAGAAGAAGAAGAAGAAGAAGAAGAACAAGAAGAAGAACAAGAACAAGAACAAGAACAAGAACAAGAACAAGAACAAGAACAAGAAGAACAAGAACAAGAACAAGAAGAACAAGAAGAACAAGAAGAACAAGAAGAACAAGAAGAACAAGAAGAAGAAGAACAACAACAAGAAGAAGAAGAACAAGAAGGCTTAATTTTTGACTTTGCAGAGGAAGAGGATGAAGCAGAAAAGGTGTGAGAGCAATGGGAGCCCAAGACTAATCCCCATTATGAACAAGATAACCGCCACCCGCCCCTGTATCTCTTCCCAACAGTCACTGCTGCTCTGCCGTTGCTCCCATTCCCAACATAAAAATGGAGAAAAGGCCAAGCCTATCCCAGAAACAGAGCTTCACAAAATCATGATGGACTAGTGGGGGTAAGCAAACAGTTCATTTGGGGGTCACAAAAAGATGTGTGAGCTTCTTGAATTGGTAGGCGGGTGGCTGGAGATGAGGGAGGGCAAGGCTGTGGGCTGAGTGGGACAGTCTGGGAAGAAATTGAATATGAAAAAGGCAATGCTGAGCAGACTCAGTGCCGAATGATCTACAAGACAAGGGATCAGCAAACAAGGGGACAAGCCAAAGGCCACAGCGAGGGGGAGAAATCACAGACAAATGTGGCTGTAGAAGGGATGGGAAAGTCACCTGCATTCTTCATGATCACACAAGCATTCCTGGGCATTAAAGAGCTGGCGCCCTCCAGTGGCAAAAGACTGTACGGTGAGAAAACCCTGGTGTGCCCAAGCAAGCTCTGGCCATTTAGAATAGAGGCTTCACGTGTCTACATGGTTAAAACTGTCTTCAAAATAGAGGAACAGCTCCTGCCTAAACTGATTCATTACTTGGCACTAGATGCCTAACGCAGCTAGCATGCAAAGAAGGAGAGGCCAAAGGTGCTCACCCAACCTTTTGCAGACTTTGTTTTGCAGTCTAGCAAGCTCCACTTTCCTGGTCTGGCTACCTTAAGGGCTCCCACCCAGAGGGCAATGTGTATGTACTCTGGGATTCATGGTGTTCAGGCCTCCTGGAAAATGGCTGGCTTTGTGACCGGCTGTGATACACCTGCCAAATTCCGCATATGGCTGAGATCCCTCTCCTGTTCCTCCTTTCAAAGAGCCTTCTTCTGCTTCAAGTACTATCTGAGCTGTCTCTGTGGATTAGTGTTTATATGCAGCGAGTGCTGCAGCTAGTTAATAATGTCAAGATCGTTGAGCCTCCCTAATGAAAGAGACACACAACATCAACTGTCATTTTAAACAAACATGCAATCAGGATAGCAGTGCTGGAAACATGAGCAGCCTAATTTCATGGAGGTGATGCAAGAGCCGGGCTGCTTCCTGGTGCTTCCACTGGCAAGCTCCATTTCACAGGATTTCAGGGGAAAGCGATGGATTTTCACAAGAACCACAAAATTGTCGGTTCTGTGAAAAAGAAATTGCTTTAGCAGCTGGAATCCAGGAGGACAAATAGGTGCACTGATTATATCTTCATTGTTCACCAGAGCCACGGTGCTCAGCAAGTTGTAATTATGCCGTGAAGAGCTCTGTTCTGATACTCAAGACTTTCCCCATGTGCATATAAACAGTATTATTCTACTTGTTATCAAAGGCTTGCAGACAACCCTGCAGCATATATATATAAAGCTCTGGTCTGTTTGGGCCAAATAGAGTAACACTATGAACACATAAATGCTCTGTCCAGTCCCTCTTTAACCCAAGGTGTTCAGCTGACTCACCAACACAGAGAGAATGACAGAAAAAAAAATAGGGTAGAAAATAAATATATGTATAATTCCATTAGATAATTGGATTATGCAGAATGATAGAAAAGCCACAGACAACACAGACTGGAGACATCACCCCCTGAGGTTTGCAAAATATTAATTAATCACCTTTGAGCAGCTTCCCAATATGCCACGAAGCAATGGCACCTTCTGGCTCATCTCATTTGTTAGTGATACTGACATACTTTTCAAATCTCATCCCATGCACACATCTCTGGCAGTTACCATGGTGTTTGTTTCATTGCCATTGTCCATTAATTTCAAGTTTCTCTTGATTCCTAGAGTCTGACTCCTTCAGGCGTCATCCAGAGAGAACCTCTGGACGTTTCTGTCCCCCTATTTGCTTGGAGGTATACAGATCTCTTCGTGGTTAAATGTTACCAGCCTGGACTGAGAGATGCTACTCATCTGGTTTAGAAAGTATGTCTTGGGGTCATGTTAAGCCTGATGAAATGATAATGTTGCAGAGTTAAGTGACAAGGGGACTCCTAAAGTTCAATGAGGAGGCCCAGAGCAGAGTCAGAAACATGCGAAGGCATTCCCTCCACTGAGGCTCTTGAATGGGACTCTGATAAGTCAAGTGTGGTTATCAGATTTCATACTTTCGCCATCTTTCTCAATGAAAAACATGACTCCTACCTGAAGGAATTAGGAAGCCAAAATGGAGCAAAGTTATAGATTAGAAGCCTGTAGACATGCCATTAGGGCACAGAAATAGTTAGCAGTCTCAGGCTTTTCAAATCCTACTGTAAAAGAGAATACCTTCGAGACAAACAGTATGGATAGCAAGGCAGAGTCTGCCATAGAATCATCACTGGTACTCCACAAGCAAGAACAACAAGCCAGCGTGAAGGAGAGGCCAGAAGAGGTTAGAAAGAATGTGCGTGAGAAGGGCTTGCCATTTTCTTTTAAGGATGTTAGGCCATAAGTATTTAGGAATTGTTCAAGAAAGGATTTGGGAAATATTAATAGTTACTTAGTGATGAATATGAAATATTGAGAAGAAATAAATGAACTTGAACTGGTTAGCACACAGAATTGTAACTGCCCTTTCATACCTAGGGGGGAAAAGAGACTGAGTTTAAGAAAAAAATAAGGAGAAAATGAACCCAAGCCAGAAAATTAAGGGTAGTAATGGTGCTTAAAGTTCATTAGCAAAATTGCAGAAAAATTATATTTATATCCTGGGACCAAGAGCAATTAATAAGAAAAAGCATCCTGAGGTCATAGGCAGTAATATAAAAACAATTATTCAGAGAGAAAGCACCCTGAGATCACAGATAGTAATATAACAAATGACTCAGTGGGAAAGGGGCTGCTGACTGTAAGGAAGAGCAGCAGATGGCCAATGAGAAAACAGGAGTCCCACCTCTATATGTTACCCAGAAAATCACCCCCACCCTGCCTTTCTCTGTGAAGCAAAGAGAAAATCAGGTTAAGCTATCCTAACGAAATTTGTAACTAGACTTTATTATACATGTGATATGACCATTTCAGATAAGTAGAAATCCAATAAATGCCCCAGTGATGCTGAGAACAGGTGGGATGCTAAAGGCATGCTGACACAGACTAAGGAATTAGAGAGATCAAAGGCAGCCTGCTCTTACAGTTGTATCAAAGCAGAGTCCACACTGATTGGCAGCTGAGTTACTGCCTGTGTCTGAGACTCAAGCAATGTGATAGGATGGTTAGGATCCAATGCCCATAGTCACATCCTCTACATCTCCATGATTCCTTTCCCACAGACACAGTGTTTGCAGAAGGACCAACCTGGCACAACACTTCTGCATATAACCTTCCTTGGGGGATTGCCCTCTCTTTCTTGATACAGAAATAAGGAAGGATATTCTTATAGAGTTGTAGGGTGAGGTAAGGCCGAGATGGTTGGTCCCCACTCTCAAAACTCCTTCCTAAAATGAGAAAGATCCAGTTTTATTAAAGATGCTGACTCCTCTCTGTCTCCCCACAAAAGTCTCTTCCAGCATATCAGTAGCCCCTGAGTCACCACTTTGTACATAGGTGGCTTAGCTCCCATTCTATTGCTCTGATAAACACTATGACCAAGGTGACTTATAAAAGAAAGCATTGAATTTTGCTTATGTTTCCAGAAGGTGTGGGGTTCATGATGGCAGAGAGCAACCCTGAGCTCACCTTTTTTAAAAAAATATTTCATTTATGAGTGTTCTGTCCACATGTATACCTGCATGGCAGAAGAGGGCATCAGATTCCAGTACAGATGATTGTGAACCACCCACGTGGTTTCTGAGAACTAAACTCAGGACCTCTGGAAGAACACAGTGCTCTTATTGGCTGAGCCATCTCTCCAGCTCCTAGAGTTAATCCACAAGAACAAGGCAAAGCCAGATAAATGTGAATTATGTGTGCATGTTTGAACAACTCCCAAAGCTCACTTCCAGTGACACACCTCCTCTAACAAGCCACACCTCCTAATCCTTCCCAAACAGCTGCACCAAATGACCAAGTATTTAACTATATGAGCCATTCTCATCCAACCCACCACAAAAGAACTGTGCTGTCTACAAAGGCAGGGCTCGTTGGGGGCACAGAAAGAAGGAGAGCAAGAAGTCTGTGCCCACTTAGCCTTTTAATTCTATTAGAAGCAGAGGCACGTGTCAAGGAGCCATATTTCATTTGTGACTTTGATAGAAACATTGACCACAATTGCTATTAAATTCCCTGGACTACCATACCAGAAGAGAAGAAAATGATCTACTTCCTTCCTTAGTCATCCTAGCACAGAAGATGGCATGGCATGCATAACATGGAGCTCAGGCAGCAGCTTGAACGCTCTTTTCCGTAAGCAGGCAGGTCAGAAGCACAGAGAGAAAAAAAGTACTGTAATAATAATAAACATCTAATAATAATTACATGAGGCCCACTAGTCCTCATACTGTGTATGAGCTGTGCTTAGGGCTGGCTCCATGTTTAGGCAGCTTATGTGGCTGCCCACAACTCCACACACAGGGAGCCTCTAAGCTTGCTTTAACTAGGGGCCCCATGAATGATGTGTACAATTCTGACTAGACTCAAAGGCAAGGATGATAAAGTCCAGTCTCCAAGAATCTGACATCCTAAGCCTAGGCTGAGCTAGACCACTGCCAGGCAGCGCTCTCCAGTTCATGGCCCCTTCCATACTTTTGCTTCTCTGCTCATGTGCCTTGAAGGTCCTTCTTGGCACCTAAAGTCCTGACTTTCTTGATGAGATCATGTCTTCCCGCCTACCATATGAAATCATGTCATTTAAGGGTTTTTGAGGCAGGAATGCTAGATGTTGTAGAGACCCATAGGCACATTACTAGCTCTAAAGTGGCCGGAGAGCATGACATTTTCCACTAGCAGGGCTGTCAGCAACAAAAAGAAAAGCAGTTGAGGCCTCTGAAGGGTCTATGGTAACTCTCCTTCAGGGCCTCTTCTATCATGGGCATCGTTTGAATTGTCCATCGAATAGAAAATTTAAGAAATCATTACAATATTGAACAGAAAACCATCTTTTAAAATGCTTTCAGAGGAGGTGGAACAGAAACATGGTAAAAAGCAGACTCATGTCGGGCCTACCAAGCAGGCTCTCCTCTGAGCTCTTCACTTTTTACAAGGGTGGGGACTTTGCACAAATTCCTAAACCTGCTTTAGTTTTCCATTGGGGCATAACAACTTGCTGGGAACCTAGTATCTACTACAAGTATACATTATCTTAGAGCGTCTGTGTGCGAAGAACAAACATGGCTAACATAACTTCTGCTCAGGGCACACTTCTATTCAGGTATCCACACGTCTGGTCCTAAGTGGATGTTTAACTGGGGGCCAAAAATCTAATTCCGCTAAAGTTGACTCACCTGTGGCCCTCGCTATGCGCAGTCCACAGCTCTTCATTCCTTTAGGTGAGCAGAAGCCCTACTCCCTTTGTCTCTCAGGCACCACTCTCTCTCCCTCTCGCATTCCGTCCCTCCCTTCCCCGCCCCTTTCTCTCTGCGTCTCTCTGTATCTCTCTCTGTATCTGTCTGTCTGTCTGTCTGTCTGTCTGTCTCTGTGTGTGTCTGTCTGTCTGTCTCTCTCTCTCTCTCTCTCTCTCTGAAAGACAAGAAGATTCAGTGAGTAATGGTGTAAAGGTCCCTGCCATCAAGTCCTGCCAAGTCAAGACCGACATGGCAGGAGAAGAGCCCCGACTCACAAGTTATCCTCTGACCTCCTCTAGTAAGTCATGGTTCCTGCCATCTATCCCCCATAAATAAAGAAATAAATGTAGTTTTTTAAAAATGTAAAAAGATGAATCTTATATAAAGTAACAAAAGCATGGGAGCAACATCTCACCTTTGCCTTATCCCATCAGCTAAGGCATGTCAGACCCTGAAGGGAAGGGGGAGGGGACAAACACAGCAGCAGGTGGAGGACATTGGAGAGCTTCCTCACTGTTCTACCTACCACAGCTCTATAATGCCCATGTGGTCAAAATGATGAGTGAAATCACCTTGGAGCACAAAATAGTGCTTATGAACGTAGTAGATTCTAGTCAGATACCTTGAATCCAAGCCTCGGCTCTTCCATTTTCTGAAAGTAGAAGTTCAGGTGTGTTTCTAATCCTAAGTCTCAGCGTCTTCCCCTAGTTGAAGGGGGTTGCCATAGTTACCCACTAGTTATTGGATGGTGAGGGGACCAAGTAAGGTAGCGCTTTAGGAGTGTAGCTGGCACTTGGTGACTGCTCTGCAAATGTGACCCTAGTCAGCAAGCACCAGCAATGATGGCTTACCTTTCTGCCATCAGTGCCACAAGAGTCACTTGTTTTGTGACTGATTTTAACCATCTCCAGGGTCCTCTCAGTTTAAATGAATGCACTGCCCCTACATGGGGGTGTGCACATCTACCCTGAGAGTCAGCCCATACTCTGAGGCTTCTCTCCCAGGAAGTAGGCGCAGATAGAGACACAGGTATGACAGCTCAGCATTTTCACAAAATATGGCTTGTCAGTTCAAGGATCTTAGCAAGTTTTAAAGAAATGTCTTAAAAGTTCACCTTCTTTGGAGTAGAAATTAATCTTTTAGATTGATGGAGGCCACAGGGAGAAAGAGACGAGATAAGCAGCTCCCTCCACTAAGAAGAAAATAGAAATGGTTCCACATTTGCAAAACAATTCGCCACTAATAAAATGCTTTCCCACATATTGTTCCTTCAGCCTTCACCCAAACAGGTAAGGAAAACAGAGCAGATATTACCTGCAAATGTTTGCCTAAGCAAAAGCAAGCCTCAGCAGATGGGAGATGCAGTAAGAGCTCCTGCCTGCCTTTCTCATTGTAATTCCCATTCTTCCCTCTAAATCTGGAAGGGGCTCAGAAGGGCCTTCCTTATGGCCCCAGGTCTGTGGGAAGGTGAGGGTCTAAGTTCAGGCTGGACAGCTTTATCCAGGCACTTCCAAAAATACAAATATCACCTCAAAATTCCAGAGCCATGGTTTCCTTATCCATAGAACAGAGATAATGATAATGTTCACCTAATTGGGCCATTTACATGTTAAATAGGCAATAATTAGAAATGGTATAGGAAAATGTCTTTACATGTAGGTAGACTCAATATTAACTCTCAGTTAGAGCCTCTATCCCTACCCACACATCCCTACTCCAAAGCACTTCTTGATGAATGAATGAATGAATGAATGAATGAAAGAAAGAAAGAACCCTGGGGACTGAACAGAGCTGAGAGGGAACAGAGGTAAGAAAGTAAGACACCCAGGGAAAATAGGGAGTCATTTCTTGGTTTTATCGATTGATATCCCAGTATAACCTAATTACAGCCCAAACCTCAGGTTTAAAGCACACTTACAGCATACACCTCAGTTTACCAGGGCCTTGGTGAGTTTTTCTTTCCGTTCTCTCCAGTGTCATCAGCTGATGGCTGATCACACAGCACTGCCCTTCACATAGGGCACAGAGTAGTTTTAAGGGCTCCTACAATACCCTTGAGCCCTCTGCTTTTATTTGATCTTAGCCTCGGTTTTCTTCCTGGCTGTCCATGCTGAGCTAGTGACCTCACTGGGCTGCGGGGCGGCCCTAATTTGTAGTGTTTGCTGGTGCTTATGTTGTAAACATTCCCACTATGACTGACTTCAAGCTACCTTGGGTTTAACAACCTGCTGGTAAGTTCCTGGATGCTTAACAATTGGAGCTTGCACACAGCTAGTCCCCTCCCCACCCCCGCACCCCCCCCCCACACCCCCCACTTCCCTCCTCATTTCCATAAGAGGATTTAGTCCGTCTCTCCAGCTAGGTCCATTAAGCCTCATTGGGGATCCAGTTTCCCATCCTGATCATCACTGTGTTGAGCTTCCTCTGTACCTGGGGACCTTATTGTGCAGGGTAAGGAAGAAGAAATCTCAGCATTCCAGGAAAGGAAAACAAATAAGAAAGAGAGCCCAGGAGTTGCGTTCTAAACCATGGCATTAATAAACGGTTTGAACTGAAGACAAGCCAAGTTCACCTGGTCTTATTTTTCTCCATTCACTAGAAGGCGACAACAGCGACCCCAGCCATAGGGGAGGCAGGAAGCTTCATTAGCTCATGGCTTGAAAGGCTCACATACAAAAGCCACTGTAATAGGAGTGTGAAGTCTCATTATTAGGTAATAACTCTCATCTGGCTGATTCAAATTGCACATCTCTTCGTGTCTAACCTTTTCCCAATTACGTTGCTTCATTTTTCCCCCCTTCTGGATATTTTTTTAAAGTCACTTTGAAGTGCCATAATTACTATTTCAATTAAATAAAAAACTCACAAAAATCATGGGTTTTAAGTAAATAAAGAAAGGGGCAATATACCCTCCTACCCACCCCACCCCCCAAAATTAAATTTTCATTCCCTGCTTTATAAGCAGCGAAATAAGTGCTTTATTTGGAGGGTGCTCATTCAAGGAGAGAATCTTTTTTATGTGGAAATGATCATTGTACACTTGCCAGATAGTTAATTACATTAGGTTGTTCTGCCCATGATTGCAAGTCAGCTGCATACAGCAGGGACTTGTGGCCAAGATAATAGCGAAGGATAATGCAGTAAAACAACTGTGAAAAGAAAGCAGGGCATGGCGTAAATGTTGAAAATTATTGTTTGTTTGCATGAGTTGGAGGGTGCGTGTGCACATGTATGTATGTATTTTTAGGAAGACCGTACCATGCTCTTTGCTGTTATCACAAGCATTAAAGTTTAATAGACCAACCGTGAGTTCTTTACTGCTCAGAAACACCTGGTCAGTGTGATAACGTGGCAGCTATCTTTCTAGTTTTAAAATTGACATTCAGCCAGTTATATTTCTGGTCTCTCTCTCTCTCTCATCACTTAGATGGTTGTTGACTTTTCTTAAATGTCAAAGGAGGTTTTTAACTTAATTTCGTTCCTCCCTCTAGTTTCTTCCGCTGGGCTCTCCAGAGGGCCTTCTGCTCTGCGGCCTCTGAGTCAGCCCCAAGAAAGGGTTCCTAAAAGGGAATCCTTCACCTGAAAAAAGCGAGTGCAACTCTTTACACGCATTGTAAAGAAAAAAGAATTGCATGTAAGTCGTGCATAATTAATTACTCCTGCTCAGTCTGCCTACCCTGTTTCTAGTTTGAATGACATATCAGCCAAGTGCAAGCTCTGTCACATTCAGAAGACCCTGTTGTAATTACATTCTATATGGCCCTATGCAAACAGCGTCTTCAGAAATGGTCTATCTTGAGACCTGTGTGGTTCCTCACATCATTTCTGCGTAACTCCCCCATTCTTCATCCTCTAGCGAGTCTTTGTGCTGTGTGAGCCAGTTTCTAGAGGACCAAATAGAATCTGCACGGCCCTTCCCACCCCCAACTCAAGTTCCTCATCGGTCATTACCTCATAGGCAAACATAGACTCTGACAGAGACCTCTTGTGGGACAGGTGCTCACGTGTCGTACATCAGTGGGTACGTCCACGCAATATGGTTTATCACAGGTGGCAGGGAATAGGTCAGCAGTGCCAGCCCAAAGGGGATTAGAAGCACAGTGTGCATGCTGATTGACACCCTGATCACACAAGGTGCTGACAGAAGAGGGACTCTTCAGAAAGGGCCAAGGTTCAGGAAAGAAATGAGCCAGGAATTTCAAACAATGTATCTTGGCAACTTAATTCAAGTGCTATCTTGGCTACTTGATGCACTTAATGTCTGGATGACCTTGGGCAAATGACTTCATCTCTCTAGGCCTAACTGCCTCATATGTAAAAATGGATTCTTACATTGCATACCCTGTAATGCGTTCATCAGGATAACTGAGATGGCCTATACAAAAGCCCTTGTCTGTCCACGGTAAGTGCTTAATGTCTGATTTATCTCTTTTACTGCTTATTTTGTATTGCCTATGGGTACGTATATATGTGTTTACCTCAGTGACTAGATTTGAAATGGGTAACACAGTTCCATCATTTGTCTGTGCAACTCTCTTTAATTTTATATTCTTCCTTACATGTGATATAATTAAAATCCAATGTTCATCCACCTGCAAACTTCAGATTGTCTCAGCACCTTCCTCCTGTAGAAACTGCTACCCCATGTAATACCTGAGTCCCTCTTAGTTTTCTCATTTTATGCTTAAATTCTTAAATATATATATATATATATATATATTGCTTATATATATATGCAAAACATTTGTTTTTGTCGCTTGGAATTTTATTAGAACAACCCCATGCAACATGCAGTCTTCTTGGATCCGTTCTTGCCTCCCAACTCATGTGAGTAGATTCACACCTCTAATTAAACAGACACAGATTCCTTCATCTTCACCTTGTGATATCTATTGTCTCGCCGAATTCACAAAAAAAATAATTAAGGGCTTGGTACATGCTACATTCTTTCCAGTTCTGACTTGGTCTCCTGGTAGCCTTTTCTTGCCCACTGCAAAATATTGCCCGGCCTCATTTGACCCTTGACTTGGACCTTTTGTGGATGGAGCATCACCTCAGTCTCGAGCTGCTCTTTTGACTCTCAGAGGACCGAGGTGAGCTACATGTGGTTATTTTTCTTGAGTTTTGAGTCCCTGAAATGCATCGCAGCCTTTCAGTCAGCCGTGGAGAAAAGAGACCCAGACAAGCAAGTGATGCGAAGAATGAGTTGGTTGTCACTTGTTAATTTTCAGTGAGAATGGAAAGAGTTCATTGACAAGGCTTTTATGCAACTATGAATCTATCAGTGGACACTATTGGTGTTCTTATTATCTGGCACCTCTGTAGTCCGCCCTCTCTCAGTGCTTGCCCCTGCTCACCTGCTTTTAGCCTTTCTCTGGTTGTTTTAGTGAAAACACTGCAGACTCCAGTACTGTCTAGGGTCCTGGAGAGATAGCAACCTGAAGATGCTTCCTATGTGCTGCCTAAATGCAGAAGTGGCATAGCAAGTGCCATCCAAACTTCCTTTCTAGAAATCACTTTGGGTCCAGGAGAAAAATTATGAGTGATCCTTTGTGGCTTGGCCACAGCCCCTGTGGGGCAATTATTGCAGCAAAGTTCAGGCAGTGAATTCTGATGAATTCTGGAAGATTAAAGTAAGAAAATGAAGCCACCATAATACTATAGCCAGAGAAGCAACCTGCCTTCAATTCATGCACTGACCTAAATGAAAAAGGCTCAATGCCAATATCCATGCCAAGTTACCTATGTTACATCACTTTTTTTTTTTTTTTAACATGTTGTGTTTGACCTTTTCCTATTTCAGGAATATATAATCATGCTTTTGATTAGAGGTTAGACGCGAGGAGTTGTAATTTGGTTTTTTTCCCCATTCTTCAAGTTGAGCACTTTTCTCCTATCTCCTTTAGAGTAAGAGGCAGGGTGAGTGGACAGGAAAGAAGGGCGAAGGGCAGGCAGCTAAGTGTGAATTACAGCGTTCCTCTGTAAGGGAACCAGTTGCTGGTGTAGCAAGCACATTCAAAAAGCTATCATTCACTTAGTCAACAATATCCTCAATGTTTATAGGTTTGAGCATCTGTAACTTCTGTCCTGTCATCCCCTCCAGCCCAGTTGCTCACTCACAAGGGCCCACAGGCAGAAAGACTCAGATTGCTGGTACACAAGGGCATGCAGAGCAGCATCTGTGATGGAGGGAGAGGCCAATGTTCTATGGTTGATAAGAACCAACACTTCTACACCCAGTCAGCCTTCACCCACAGGGTCTGACTCTACCGCATCTTGACTAACACAGTTCCACTGCTCCAGGAAAGTCTTGAGCAGGAAGATGAACCTCAGACTCAACTAAAGCTTCTTTAAGACACAGAAGGGTTCAACATTTCAAACTTTCGCATCAGCATTAATGGTCCACCCAGATCGCATCCAAGATTCTCAGAGCCTGCAATCTCCCATGTCAACCAATCATGATTTTGCCAATCCTAATAAATGTCTGCCTTTAGGGGCTTTTCTCACAACTACGTAAGTGTCTTGAGTTTACCTTAGCCTATCAAAGATGGTGCAGGTGCCCCGTCTCCATAGCAGGTAATCACTCAGGAGCTATAACTGACCATCAGAGCAGGTGGCTACAATAAAAGACCATAATAATGACCATAACAGGTGACCATAAAGGGCAAGGAAGTGTTCGACTTTTCACAGTGACCAATAAATTCAGCTTGAACCTGCTGAAGGTGACTTTAATGCCAATGTTTGACAGTAAGGCGGAAGAATGAGCAGGAAGCTGACAAAGGGTGACTTGAATGGTGCCTAGGACATGGCCAGCTATGAAAGAGAGCGAAGAACATTCCATCAGAGCACATAGGTGAACAAAAGCAGGCTGACTTGCCAAGCTGCTAGTCCCACGTCAGAATGGAGCCTTAACCGCACCTGTCTGAGAAAATGCTTTCACTTGCTTGGTCCACACAGCAAGGTCTTGGTGAGAGTCTCCTGTGACCACAGACTTCGGGCCTATGATGCTGTCATGGGAGTGACATTGGACACAATGAGCAATTCCAGGCCACACAGAGGCAAGCTGGTTCCCTCCTTCATGGTAGTTCTCCCACTAACTAGGCTTTGCCTCCAACTTACTACTGGTGAAGCTTTCTTCAGTTCTCACCTCATGGCATCCTGAGAGATATTTAGTTTCCTATGAATCAAATTCCTCCATGCATCCTGTGCCTCATCCAGCCAGAAGCACTGTCATCACACCCTTCCTCACTGTCATTGTCATCTTAATCTCCACATCCTCAGAATCTGTGCTGAAGAAAGGATCTCAGCTGAATGCACATGAGCACCGCACACTCAACTCTGGACCCCTCAATCATTTCCCGTTTTTTTTTTTCCCACATTCCTTTCCTCCCTGCAGGCTGCAATAAAGTTATGGCAAGATTCTTGAAGGAAGTGTTCTTTCTGAAAGTCCCAGAATGCTCTATATGAGGCCAAGTTTTACAGCCTGGGCTCAGACAATATTGACTTGGTATATGATTTCCCTAAGGGAAGCAGTATAGGAAATTGGTCTAGATGGTATCTTTGACCCCTGGAAAGAGGCCATGACCTGCCTTCTTCTTATTGGCATTTTCCCTATAACAATCTGTCTTCCTAAGGCAATCTACTTTCCCTAGGACAGCAACTGAACTACCTGATGGCTAGATTCTGGTCCTCTCACATCCCAAGAAATCCACTAATAGAAGCAATCATGGCTCTGCTGGCAAACAGGTTGGAGTATAGTCTGGCTATAGCCCAGACTGTGACCCCAGGGACTCCTTCAACTCCCCTAGGTTTACTGTACCATGAAAGATGAGGCAACATCCTGGTATGATGGGCTATGGGCTGCTGAGGGACAACACAAGACATTGTAGAGCCTCCGAAAATGCTCATTGGCACCCCTTACCTACAGCTCTGAGCCACAGAGCCTGATTCTGTTCACTCTATTATGAAGAAAAGACTTGACCTTTACAGCAAGAAATGCAAGATTCATGCCCCACCACTCACCCCCGCCAACAGCTGTCTAAGGTAAGTACGGCCTTGCTTTCCACGAGCACTCATATGGATAGCTGAATACCATTACTGAAAGTTGAAAAGTTGTTTTCCAACCTCTCTGGGTCCAGGGTTAATTGCAGATGTGGGAGGTGGTGACTAAGTAGCACCTTCGAGCATACAGAGTTTAACTCCCCCAGCATAAGCCAGCCTGTCACTCTCAACATTGCCTATGAAGTTGTTATGGCCTGGAGCATGTAAGTCACCTCCCCTTGGCAGCAATCCCAAAGGCTTCAGCCTTCATGACTGCCCGGCATTTCTCAGCATTCTCCCGTGAGCAACAATAATCTCTGTTAGCTTGCTGTCGAGTGAAAAATATATTACTCCCCTGTCTTCTCAACTGTCATTTCCCTGCGTGCTCAGCTAATTTAGTCTGAGACGTGTGTTTCCCCAGCACATGCCATACTTAAGCAGGGTTTGCATCCCCCAATATTTTTTGCAGCTTGCAGAAAATGCGTCTGATTTCAAAACCAAGCCTTCAAAGAGAAGGGAAGCTAGGCCTGGGAATATAGATGAAGCTGTTTGCCCTGAAAGCTTTCTCGTCAGTTGTAGGTTCAGCCTGTCCCTGGTCTTTGGTTAAAACTAGATAGAGCTCCCTCCATTGTGAAAAGATGAATATTTCTCAATAAACCTTGAACTGTTGCTGAAACCTCCGATCTGGATGCTTTCCCAAGGTTATGGTCAGCAAAGCTGGGTTTTAGAAGCATTGACAAGAATAAAAAATTGCAAGGCTCAAGGGATGCCAGAGCACCCAGGGAGTGTCATATAGGATGATAGCGCCCTCTGCTGGGAACAAGCTCAACAACACCCAAAATGAACCTTAACGGCAGTTCCACTGTGTTGTGTTCACACTTTCACCCTCCAAGCCTCTTCCCCTATCATCCGGAACCAAGGACAGAATCCTTTGTGCTATACTTTCTTCTGTTACACTTAACTTTAGTTAAACTTGGATACGTTTTGAGTACAGGACTCATTAGAATTTGGATTTTGAATTGCAAGATGTTTAAAAGTAAAAACCGCTTTCAGAAAAATGCAATAATTATCAGAATATCTTGTTTATTCATGCAGAACATTAATTTGTAGTTTTGTCTGGAAAGCTTCCTTGATATAGGTAATCCTGGGGGTAGTGAAGGAAAGCAACCCGAGGGATGCAAGGAGAACACTTCAAAGGCTGCCGTGAAATTTGCCATCATTGTTTAAGCAATGAGCCCATTAGTGCCCATTGCTAAAGCTTTTTAAGGAAAGACAGAACTACCCCCCACTTGTCCACAGATGCGGATCTGATGACTGGAGTTCTGGAAGCAGAGAGATCACTGGCTAATACTGAGTTGCCCCAATGAAGGGGACTTGGATTGACAGCCAGAAGACTTGAGATCTCTCTCAGTTGACATGTCTGTGAGCCTTGCTAAGCATTTGAAAAAAAACAGCCGAACAAAGAAGTTCTGTGACACAACTGAATGAGACAGAGAAAATCCTCCTTCTCAAGGGGTAATATAATCAAACGCAGTAGCTCCCTGGATCAGTGGAATCAAAGGCTGAATCCAGGTGTCACTGAATGGCATGGCATACGGCAGACACAGGAGTCACGGCAATGGGGCGCAATTGGTATAAAGGACTATCTGGGTGAGTTCTCCGCCTTCTGCTTCTTCTTCATCGTGGTAATCCATGTGCGCACATATATTTACACATAAAATTTATCATTTTGGCTAAAATTCTTGAGTGTAGAATTTAGTGGCATTAAATACATTCACAGTGTTGTGAAACTATCACACATCCATCCTCAGAACTTATTCATCCTCCCAAACAAACTCTATCACCCATTCAAAGCTGCTCTCACATTTTATGCAGCCATAAAGAACAAAATTTTGTCATTTGCAACAAAATGGGTGGAACCAGAGATCATGATGTTAAGCAAAATAAGCCACACTCAGAATGACAAATATACATTTTCTCTCATATGCAGATTCTAGATTTTTTAAAATATGAAAGAAGAAGAATGGGACTAGCAAAAGATTGAAAAGATGGCCAAAGAGTAGGGGAGTGAAAATGATCAAAATATACTATATACATCTAGAAGAATGTTATAGGGAAGTCCATATAACTAACACACCCTAATAAATAAATATAATAATAAATGAAATAGTCAAAGTTTAAAAGTTTCCCAATTACTTCGCACCTTATCATCTCTGTGACAATTTGTTTTTAAAAACTTATTTGCTAACGTGTATGAGAGTTTTGCCTGTGAGCCACATGCGTGCCTGGTATCTAGAAAAGCCAGAAGAGGGCACTGGATCTCCTGGAATGAAGTTACAACCAGTTGTGAGCTGCCATGTGGAAGCTGGGAATCAAAGCCAGGTCCTCTGAGAAAGCAGCCATCCTCTTAGCTGCTGAGCCACCTCTGCAGCCTGTGTGAGACCTTCCATCTCTGCTTTTAACAAGGAGATGTCTAGGACAAGTGGCGCCATGTGCCATGTGTCCTCCACTTCCAGCTTATTTTACTTATAATATCATCAAGGTTTATGCACGCTGTGACTTGTGTTAGAATGCCACCTGTTTAAAGATGAGCAGCAGGCATTGCACACGGATTCCTCCTATTGTTTACCTTCTCCTGTATTGATGGACATTCAGACACTTTCCACCGCTGAGCTATTATGAGAAATGCTGTCAAAAAGCATCTTTTCTAGCTCTTCCTTCCCATGTCTTTGGGTTTATAACTAGAAGTGGAGTTTCTGGACCATGGGGTGATCCAGTATTTAAATATTTGAGGTATTACATGTGCACAAAATCAAATCTGTGTATATATGTGACACAGAAGCAGAAACAAAAGTAAATAAACTAAGGGACTAACGGGAGGGTGGGGAAAACAGAGGCTAGAGCAGTTTAGGGAATGTTCACGACTTAAAAGAATCTACGAGTATTGGGCTGGAGAGATGGCTCAGAGGTAAAGAGCACTTGACTGTTCTTACAGAGGCCCTGAGTTCAATTCCCAGCAACCACATGGAAGCTCTCAATTGTCTATAATGTCTGGTGCCCTCTTCTGGCATCCAGGCACACATTCAGCAGAACACTGTGTACATAATAAATAAATATTTAAAAAATAAAAAGAATCTATGAGTATGAAAGTGTACCTACGTAACACAGTTCTGTGTGCCCTGAATGCACACAATGAGAATTTAAAAATAAATAACTTCTGAGGGAGTGACCATACATTTTCATGGCAGCTGAATCATCTTCTGTACTCACAATGACGCACACACTTCTGGTTTCTCCATTTATCACTGACACTTGTTATTCCTTGTATGTTTTTAACATACATGATGCTCATCCTAATGGGCGTGAAGTATGTACTTTCATTTCTCTAGTGAAGGCTGATGTCAACTAAGAATCTTTTCGTGTCTCTGGGAAGATGTCTACTTGGGGTAACTGGGCCATGCTTAAACTGGTCTTCTGGGTTTTCCGGAGTTCCATAGGTTTGTTTTATGTTCTAGATATTAATCTCTAGTCACATGTGCCCTTGCCTGTTGTTCTTTTCGTGATGCCGTTTGATGGAAATGCAGATGGTTGTGAACCGTCATGTGATAATGGGGACTGAAGCCAGTGCCTTAACTGCTGAGCCATGGCATCTCTCCAGCCTCTGCATAGCAATTCCCTTTAAAAGCTTCCTGGTGTTTGGTAAGAATTGCAGTAAACTTTTATGTCAGTTTGAAGAAGCTGCGGTTGTTACTACACTGAGCCCTTCCGTGTTCACGAACAGTATGGATCTCCACTCTTTAGGGCTCCTTTGATTCCCTTCATCTGTGCCACAGTGTCTTCATTTCTGTCCCATAAATGCTTTTAAGATGTGGAGTTTACTGCAGGAAGTATGGCATTGGTTGTGGGATTTGTGGGATGGTAACCTTCCCCACTTCCACTTTGCTCTTTCTGCTTTCTCTCTGTGTGTAACTTGTTAAGCTGTGCTCTGTCAGCTTCCTGTTGCAGTCAACATGTCTTTCTGGGTCTTATGGGCATTTAGGTCTTGGCCAAAGTAAATTCTTCCTCCTGTTGCCTTTAGTCATGGTAGTTAATCTCAGCAACAAAAAAATAACAGATACAATTGATAAATTTAAATATTAACAATCTTACAGCCCAGAAGTAAACTCTATTTGATCTCAATGTCTTACAATATTCAGGATACTATAACAAAAATCCATAAACTCAGTGCCTTGTTAACATAAATTTGTTGCTAGCAGTCCTAAAGGCTCAAAACTCCAAAGTCAAGATGTTGGTAAGTACGGGCTTGATAACAATCCATTTCCTGGCTCATACTTCGTACCTGAGGTCTGTTTTATAAAGGAGTGAAGCTAGATCTTTTTGACAAATGCCTACCTCCTAATATATTAATCTTATTTTGATAACAATATTTCAACTTTGTAATTTTGTGCAGTGCAGATCATAACATATAGCATAAAATTCTTAAATACTGCCAATGTTAATTTGTGGATATCTTACCAATAATTTATTTGGATCTAAATTCATGAGAGATGTTGATGGTTTCAGTATTGAGTCTTATTTTGTGTCAAGACAATATTAGATTCATTAAGTGAATTTGTAAGTGTTTTTCTTCTTTTATTTTCTATACTAGACTTGTAGCCCTTTCAATGAGGTGTTAATTGGCAAAGGTGTTAATTTTTATTTAAATGTGTGGCAGAATTGTTCAGTAAAGCAATTTGAGTCTGGAGATTTCTGTTGCCAGGAGTTTTTACATTATGAACTCAATTTCTCCAACAGTTACAGGGTTATTTTCTGTAATTACCCATTTCATTTTGAGAGAGCTGTGGTTGTTTGTAGTACATCTATAGCTGTAGGGTTGTTTGTACCATTGGTTACTTTTCCATTGCTATGATAAGATACCATGACCAAAACAACTTAAGGAGGAAAGGGTTTACTCTGGCTGAGCCTCCAGAGAGGGAGGGGCATCATAGCAAGAAGGCATGGCATGGCAGAAGAACAGGGCACTGGCAGGTCACATTTTTATCCACGTACAGAGATCAGAAAGAGAAAAAAAAAAGCAGGAAGTCAGGCAAGGCTATAAGCCCTCAAAGCACACCATCAGGGGTATACTTCCTGTCACAAGGTTCAGTTCCCTAAAGGTTCCATAACTCTAGCAAGCAGACTCACCAACTTGGGAACAAGAGTTCAAAGGCATGAGTTTACAGGAAACATTTCTCTTTCAACCCACAGCAGCTTTCGTTCCCTTCCTGTCCTTTTGATATCTGTTGAGTCTACAATGGCATCTGTTCCATTCCAGATACTGATTATCTGTCGCTCTTCTCCTTTGTCAGCATTAGTCTTGCAGTCTTTTTGGAAAGTGTCTTTTGATTTTTCTTTTTGACTCTCAAGTCTTTGTTTTCTGATTTCAGTCTCCACCACCCTTTCTTTCTTTCTTAGAACTCCATTAGAAGTTGTCCTTATCTTCATCTAGATAAAATGAGAGTTCATACTATTCATTTCACACCCATTTTCCTGCCTGAACACCTTCAGTTCTATACATTTTCTCAACACCAGTTTTCTTCTTAGATTGTTGATGTTATGTTTTCCTGTTTGTGCAGTTCAATGTCTGCTTTTTGTCCTACGGTGTCTTTAACGCATAGATTTTCTTCCTTAGAAGCATTGCATTTGGTTTCCAGATGTTTACAAATATTCTTATGTCTTTGTGCTTTTAGTTTTTACATAGTTTCATCTTTTATCAAATTTAAGTTTGTTTTTTGGTCCAAAATATAGTCTAACTATTTTCCATGAACATTAAAAATTTTATATAATTGCTTGGGATACTCTATAAATGTTGACTAGATTCTGTTAGTTGATGGCAACACTGAGTTCTAGATGCTAATTTCCTGCCTTCTATCAATTAATGGAAAAGAGGTTGATCGTCTCCACTATCAATGTAGATTTGTCAATCTCTCCTTTTAGTTCAATCTTTTTTTTACTACTTCTTTTCATACTTGTGTCATATTTGCAGCTGTGTGCTCTCATGCATATATAGCTGAGTAGTTATTATATGATGTCTCATAATTTTTTACATCCCGAAATCTCCTTTATCTAATAAGATCTATTTCTGCCTTCCTTTGATTAATGTTTGTGTGATTTATCTATTCCTATCATTTGGTTTTCAACTTGCATATAGCATATGAGTTCATTATAGGCAGCAAATAATTAGGTTGCACTTTTTAATTCAGTCTGTTAATTCCTTTTCTTTTAAAAAAATGGGTGTCTTTAAACCATTTAAACTTAAAGCAATTATTGATGTGTTAAGGATAAGTCTACCTTTATTTTTTGTTTCTGGCTCTCTAATTTTAGTTTTCATTTTTCTTTCTCCTATTCTTAAACTGTTTATAATTCCCTTTTTATTTAGTGTTTCAAGTAGATACCTTTGTATAGATTTCCTAGAGGTTTTTGTAAATACATTATATTTACATAACTGTTCAAAATCTGTTCATCATTTTTCAGTTTGACTAAATACAAAAAACTTTATGCTTTTTATGTTCATAGACCTTATCTTATAGATAACATCTTAAGTATTTCTTCCCTGTATATTAGAATCACATCAATACTATGATAATTTGTGTCTGTTATGAGATATAATTTTGAAAGTCCTGAAGGAAACCCAATATATTTGCTTCTTTCTTCTTGATGTCCAAAGTTTCTTCTTCAGTAACTTGATGTCCAGAGTCCATTTTAACCATGATGCATCTCATGGGAACCCTGCAGTTCCTGCCACTCTCTGTCTTATCAAAACTGCCATTTTTCCCTCTCTTAGGAACAGAGAGTGTTAGAATCACCTTTATCATTTGTCACCTTTTGTCATTATCCAACAAATAGAGTCATCACTCGCAGTGACAGGCTAATAAAGGGGAAACGTTACTTAAAACTGTCTGCCCATGCACCAACCTTCTTCACATGAACCTGTCTTGTTTGGTGCTGCTGAAGCCAGGCAGTGGACAGAGACTTATGAGGGACAGACAGAACTGTGCTGCCATGCAGCGGTGAGCACCTACACTACCAAGGGCCCCAGGAGGGGAGTGCAGTAAACAGAAGTAAACTAGAGAGAAAGAAACAGAACACTGTGACGAAGTCAATACAGCCAATCCGGATCCCACTGCTTCCTTTATTGTCACCGAGATTAGTGGGATGAACTCCCACTGTTTGTTGTCACTCCAACTCTTTTGTCTTAAAGATCACCCTCTGTACATTTTAACCCTGTTTCTCCTATTAAATGTGCCTCAGGCCAAACTAACATAGAAAAAAAAAACATAAAAACTTGAGGCAAGGTAAAAACTGTACTCAAGAGAAAATGTACAATGTAAAACACTGTTAATAAGTAGAACTTAAAAAATGAAAAGAAATTATTAAGGGAGTTAAGTCAGGAAAACACAATGGAAGCTATTTTTTTCTGAGGAGAAAGCAGGTATTTCATAAATAAATAAAAGCTTGTACTATAAAAAATGAACAATCTTTCACAATATGGTATTCTGTAAATCTACATTTAAAATTATAGATTCATTTTTACAACTTACAGAGCTAGAATGAAATGAAGATTTTAAAGAATTGATCACTGTTAATCACAGAGGCATCATTAATGAATATATAGAAGGCATTGAGGAAAACACAGAAAGTTTTGCTTTGGTGTGGTGGCCATTGGAGTGACACTGTGGGTCTTCTTCCAAACTTAATACTCTTCCCCCAGAAGGGTAAATAGTTTTCAACATAGAAAGAAAACATACAGTGTAAGTAATTTACAGTGTAAATTACTAGGACCTCCCTATTCTCTTTCTTGTACAGCCAGGCTTCTGGCAGGGAATATATAATCTGATATAACATCTATAATGCAGTTTGACCATTGTGTTCACTTCATAGAAGACCACCTCAGCACATTATTATCTATTGATGGTTAATTCTGCCTAAATTTGAGGTTTGGTGTCAAGACATTTACCTGTGGATATTAATCTCATTCACTAAACTTCAGGGAATTGGTAGCAATAAAAACAAAAACCAAAAAACTCCATTTTAAGTCAAAACAAAGCATGCATGAAAATCAATAAGTAAAAGAGAATAATTGAAATTGCAAAATAAAACACTTCTAAATAACCCAAAGATCAGAGACAAGATTTTAATGGAAACTTGAAAGTGCTTAGCTAAAACAAATGAAAATACTTCATGTTAAAACGTGAAATATGGCAAAGGCAGTACTTAGAATACATTTGTGGTCCTAAGTCCTGGTATTCGAAATAAAGACTAAAAATGTAAAAATAAGTATGAATCTTAACAGACTAAAATATAACATCAGAATGATATAAATTGAATTAGAATAAAGGTTACAATAAAAATCAATAGCTAATGAAATAGATTATCAGCATGGTCAGGTATACCTTGGAAGACCAACATAATTAAACATTCAAGAGGGAGGGAAAAAGAAAGGAAGGCATGAAGACAGGAGCGGGAGAAAGGGAGAGAAACAGAGAGAGACACAGAGAGAGAGAGAGACAGAGACAGAGACAGAAAGATTGACTTTACTCTATGACATCCCCTAAAGTAATTAAATTTAATTTAATAAATGTTAAGTATCTGTATTAGTTAATTTTCTCTTTAATGTGACAAAATACTGACAAAAGCAACATAAGGAAGAAAGCTTGTGGACATGCGTGTCATGGAGAATAGAAACAGATTTGTGAGGCAGCTGGTATGTGTACCTGAGAATCAGAAGTGAAAGCTGGTACCCAGTTCCCTTTGGATTTTTGTCCAGTTCTATCCAGACTGTAGGTTGCTGCTGCCCATATTTTAGGAGGGGTTTCCCTGCTCTGTTAAAAGCTTCTGGAAACATCCTGATAGACACACCCAAAGAGATGTGTTCACATCATGATTCTAAATCCCATCAAATTACCAGTGAAAATCAGCCATCTCAACCTCATCTTTGTCAACTTGATACTCAAACACATCAGTTTAAATTATAACATGTCATTGTCTAAAGCAGTGGTTCCCAACCTTCCTAATACTGTGATTCTTTAATACAGTTCCCCATGTTGTAGTGAGCTATAACCATTAGATTGTTTTTATTGATACTTCATAATTGCCATTTTGCTACTGTAATGAATCATAATGTACATGTTTTTGGACATGTACATATCCATTGAAAACCAATGCTCTAAATCCTACTTTTCATCTTACAATATAAAATACCTTTACTCTACCTCTAAAAGTCCTTGTAAAAATAAATAAAAATAAAAGTCCTTGTAGCCTTTAACGGTCTCAACACTGTGTTAAGAAACACAAAGTCTCTTTTGAGACTCGAGGCAATCTCTTAACTGTGAGCCCCAATAAACTAAACCACAAGTTCCTGCTACAGAGTAAATATTCCCAGATCAAAAGGGAAGTATATAGACACAGCTAGAAATGATGGGGCCAAAGCAAAGCTAGGCCCCAGAAGAGAGAAGAGCAACTCTTTTAACTCTATACCTGCCCTCTTTGGTTCATGAAAGAATCGTCATAAATCCAAAGGACTTGGGTAGTCCCACAAGTCCTACTGTCCACGCTACATATGTCTTCTTCCTTGAGCCAGCTCTACTGTGTGCCTGCAGCTTTCCTCAATCAATATCCTACGGTCCTGGCATCTCCAACATCCTGGAGTTCATTCCTGTTTACAATTAAATTTCTGTTTCTCAGAGACTCAGCTATGTCTCCTGCATAACCTTGACTACAAGTGATTCTGTATTGCCTGTATAGTAACTATGCCACTGTTTCAGGAGGATCCTTTGACCCTCCTGTTTTGACCATCTTATTATGACTACCTCACAGCCATGCTTTTGTTTCAGAAGATTAGTATTACTAACTTGTTAGGCTTATGTCCAGCTTCTGTAGTTCTGCTTATTTGCCTGCCAAATCCCACGTTTGGAAATCCCCTACTCCTGAGCTATAAAAGCCTTATCTCCACTGTATCGAGTGCTGATCTCTTGAAGCCCACCATGGATGATGGCTACATGCATAAAGCTTGCTTTAATTTGACCATGATGATTTGGGTTGCTGGCCTTTCTCCGTCACATTTGTTGGATTGACACAGGGACTGTGATCTGCCACACATTGGAACGTTGGGAAAAGTTTCCTTGTAGCACTGCAAATGCTGACAAGTTCTACTGTAAACATACGATGTATTCTGGCCACTTAGATCACACTGTATCACCACTACCACCCATCCCACCCATCCACACTGACATTCACTCCCACCACCCACAAGTGCTGATGCTGGTAAAACACATTCCCTTAAGTGGTTGATTTTGAGCAGGGAACCACTTACACTGTATGGTCTGGTTAGACTCTCTCAAATAAATTTGCATTTTCACAAGCTGCCACCCTTGATGAATGAGAGCTTGCCTTTGGGAATGGGGAATCATTCCTACTGTCCCAATACAGAGCAAGAGGTTTGGTGTAGCTAGTCTCTTTAACAATTATTAGCGGCTTTCTCCGCATCTTCCTCCACAACTTCAGACTTATTTACTTCCCCTACTAAAGGGCACCTTTTATACATCTTTCTGCCTAGCTATTGTTTCCTTGCTATAGACCTGGTTAAGAGCAGTGAACAGTAGCCATTTCACATCCTAAATGATTCTGCCTTGAAATGTCTTCTGAAAAAAAGGATCAGTCCATTATCTTTTAAATTCATCCCCATTCAAGTTCTCAGGGCACAGGCAGAATGCAGCCACATACTTTACCAGAATATAACATGAACAGTCTCTAACACAAGTCCCAATAGAGTTCTTGTCATCTCTAAAACCTTGTGAGCCAGACTTCACTTTTTGCATTTCTCCCAGAATTCTGGTTTTCTAAAATTCTAATAGGATATCCCACTTAATTATCTTTACAGTATTCGAGAACTTTTCTAATCTAAAGTTTCAATTTTTTTTTTTCCCACATGAGATCAGGGGTGTGAGGCATCCAGTCAGGAATCAGACAAAGCTGAATGCTGGCACTCAGCCCACTTTCTCTTTTTTCACTCAGTCTGGGCCCCCACCCCATGGATTTATGCCACCACACCTATGGCAGGTCTTCTCTGTTCTGCTAACCCTTTCAGAAACATTATTGTAGACACTCCCAGGGGTGTTTTTCCATAGTGATTTTAAATTCTATCAACTTGACAATGAAGATTAACCATCCATATTAAATATTGAGTGCCTAAATAGAAATATAGCAGATACTAGAATGTCTATAAATACGGAATGTCACAACATCCATGCCACTAAATTATGAAGAATGAATTTAAAAATTAATAGCACTGCAAAATAAATAGAAATTATTGTGGAATCCTGTGCTCAAAGCCTTACACTTATTACCATCCTAATCAGAACAGCTCTGATTGACTGTGAGACAGTCATTAGCCCCTCCTCTAAGATGCCAGCACTCGTTTCCTGCTGCATCCCATCTCCCAGATGCTTGTGTTTGGGGAAGGGTCCAGAGAATAAAGAAGGTGGAAAGTTAACTAATGGGGTTCCATCTACAGAGCAATGTGGAAGTCATCATCCACACAAGGGTAGGACTTTCCATTTATGTGACTATTTGAGGGTCACTCGCACTCCTATTTGTAACTCCTCACTCAACTGGGGTGAATAAACATTTGCTCCCACACCCCAAGAAAGGTTAATATAACAAAAATGCAAATGGAAACTGTTTTTTAAATTGAAATTGTGGCCAATTCTTGGTCAAAGAAACCCCTCATCTAGATATATTAATAGAAAAGTTCCACCTAAATTCTATTAAAGGGAAAAAATAAAACAGTTGGAAACAAACATATGCAGGGATTTTTTTTCTTTAAAGAGAAAAGCATATCAACTTATTGGTGAGTTTATCAGTATGTACTTTATTCAAAAAAACTTATAAAGATTTATATACTAAGGAAAGGTTATCAATTTTAACTTGAACTTCAATGTTAAAAGTCCTAATTAAAACAGCAAATACAGACAAGTATCATATTATGTTTTAGAAATGGCCTTTCTTAGGAATGTATTACTAGCCTAAGCTGCATCATTAATAAAGGACTATCCCAATTTCTGTTGTTTAGTGTTAGGGGTTCATAGCTGTGGCCCTATATCTTTAGCTATTTATTTATTTATTTATTTATTTATTATTTTTAGGATTACATATTAATAAAAACTTACAGTATAACACATTTTATAAAATTAAAATGTCCCATAGCCTTTGTGGTAGTTTGAATAAAAATGGTCCCCATATACCTATAGGAGTGGCACTATTGGGAGCTGTGGCCTTATTGAAGTAGGTGTGTCACTGGGGATTGGTTTTGAGGTCTCAGATGCTCAAGCACACCCAGTGGGACAGTATGTTCCTGCTGCCTGCTGTCCAGATGTAGAAATCTCAGATATCTTTCAGCACTATATATGTCAGCATGGTACCATGATTCCTACCACGATGATGTTAGGCTGAACATCTGAACTATAAGCCAGCCCAAATTAAATGTTTTCCTTACAAAATTTACCATGGTCATGCTATCTATTTACAGCAAGTGAGACCGAACTCATACAGACGTTGATTCCAGGGACTGTAGTATTGCTGTGATAGGCCTGGCTATGCTTTTGTTTGGAGGAATGTGGACTTTAGGTTAAGAAAGCGGTAGAAAGCTTTAAGCGCTGCTTAATAGGCCATCCTAGTAGAAGCATGGAAGACAATGGTGCTGGGGGGGATTTGAACTGTGGGGGCCTGGCTCAAGAGGTTCAGAGAAGAGGACTTATATGTGGCCTGGAGACTGTTCTTATGATATTTGGGGAAGAGTGTGGCTGCTTTTTGCCTTTGTGCAAAATATCTTCATGAAGCTAAATTGAAGAGTTTTGTATTAATTGCTTTGGCAAAGGAAATTTCAAAACAGCCTAGTATAGACTCTGTTGTGTGGTTATTAGTGTCCACTCTTATACAGATCTATAATGAAAAAGAGCAAGCTGAGCAAGGAAATATAAAAAATAGACAGACTGAAGAAAAGGGGCACCAAGAAGTGGGGTACAGAGAAAAGCTGGACATGAAATGGAATTAAGAGAGTGGTGACCTAAGGGCAAGACCCGACTCAGCTAAGCTCCCAACTTCTGAAAAGGAGTTAAAGAACAGCTTATATACTCTGTTGTAGAGGGATATGCCTTTAATCCCAGCACTTGGGAGACAGAAGCATAGGGATCTCTAAGTTCGAGGCCAGCCTAGACTACAGAGCAAGTTGCAGGACATCCAAGCACAGGCAGTGAAGGGAACCATTAAAAACAGAAAACTGGTAAAGATGTACTAAACAGATGGGGACATGTTCCAGCCCTAGAAAGCAGAAGGTACTTGGCAGCTTCAGACATGTGGTTCTGTCTTTAGAGTCAAGGAAAGAAGAAAGGACCTATGGAAACTCCCTCCATTACTAAGAAAAATAGCTGAGGCCAGGCATGTGTCAGGGCTGTCCCTGTAAGGAGGCCTAGGGAGATCATTGTGTGAAGCTGTGAAGGTGAAGCCTGGATTGCCTTGGAGACACCAAAATGTTGGAGATGCCAGAGCCATGGGACACCTGGCAATGAGAGATGCTAACAGGGAGTGAATTCAGCCCAAGAGAGAGAGGTGTGTTGCAGCCAACAAAGCTGAAAGAAGTTTGAGATCTGAAAAGCACTTTGACATCAGCCATGGAGATGAAGAGTTTTGAGTTTTCAGATGGTTTTTGGTCTTGCTTTTGTCCAGTATTTCTTTAGAAGAGTTGCTGTGGCCATGCTGTCTCTTCACTGCAATAGAAACTCTAACTTAGGCAGCCTTATAAATTTAAATATTTAAAGAAAATATTCCGTTTTTAAATTTTTTTTAGATCCAAAACTTTCTCTTAAAAAAATTAGTCTAGAAATCTCTCAACTATGGGCTACTACAATATCAAAAATAAATTAAGTATTTTGGTTTTTTACTTCAAGAGGGAGGAAACAGGGCACAACCACAGTCAGCACAAGGCAAAACTCAACTCCAACAGTGCAGACATATCAGTGCTCAATATGTGGGACCCACACACAATCCTCTGGGCTTCTTCAAGGGGGTCAGGTCATCTCTCTGGCTCCACCTTCAGCAGCAACTAAATCCTACTTCTGGCTTCAGCTGGCTCCATTTCATTGTGGCTGCTGTTCACAGTGGCCATCACATGGCACTGGTATCTCCAAAACTGCTGAGATTCCTCTAGACACTCCAGCCTCACACACAGTGCTACACTTCAGCTCTTCTCCATGACTCCTTCATGTCTCTAAAACCAATACCACCTGAGTGACCCTCATGTTACAAAGCTCAGCTATCAGCACAAGGTTCATTCTTGTATATGAAAGCATGAAGGGGCAGCTTTAATACCTTATTAAACAGACATTGTTTTTAATCCTATTTTTTTAATAAACTTTGTTTTTATAACCTTGTTTTTAACCAAAAATTATCATACAAAAATCCATCCTAATCCAAAATATCTTGGAGACCTGTTGATGCCTCCTTGTTGGTTTATACCATGTGGGTCACCTTCAATCAAGATGGCGGTGACGTCACATGGCATCACCCTTTCCAACCTTCCTATGTATAGATTTTAATTTATCAAACCCCTGTGCTACCAGTTTTAACCTTTTTTTTTTTTTTAGATTTTAGAGATTTTTAACCATACCCAATAAAGTTACAAATCTTGATGTACAGAAAGTTCACAAATAGTCTTACAAATCTTGAGATAAGGTTTATATCTTAGCAAAAGTTTTAGGCCATTAAATTAAACCTATTGTCCATTTTTAAAGCTGTTCTGCTTTGCTATATTTTCCCTGTCACAAAATCAGGTGAGCAGCCTGATACAGGACAGTTGGAGGTTAAACAAACATGCTTTAGTCTGGAGGAGGAAGAGTCATAACCCAGTTTTTCTATGAGCCAGCATAAAACAACTTTAATATTATCCACTCAAAAGGCATTTGACCTCCAGTGACCAGAAAGCTCAGAGAAGAGAAACTCAAAGCAGACATGGCAAATGGTGTTAGCAGTGGCAGAGACAGAAATTAATCAACAGGAAGACAAAGAAACAATAAACAACAAACACAGAAAGTTTGCGAAATCAAAGGAGACCAGTCAGAAACAGACCATGTGGCATCCAATTGAGCCTGACCCACCCATTTCCATCTGGACTCCCATGCTTACAACAAAATGTCTACAAAGACAGGATAAACAGACCAAGAACCTCCCGTGAGCCATGCAATGTCTCAGTTTTTGCCCTAGACAGGAGAGTATTGGGTCCTATCAAACCTCTCCATGTCCCAGATCAGGACCCTAACAAATCCAGATATCACAGGAAATTGCTGACTTACCGGCAGGAGGCCTCCATAAATGATTGCTGCTTTTTGAAGTAGGGCAGCTCACTCTAATAGTCTGCAAAACCAAAGTTATTCCTCAGCCTTGGAATGTCTCAAGGTTAGCACCTCCTGAGGTGGCTGTTTAGCCCCAGAGTCCCAGGGTAAATGTCCATAGAATTTGAATGGATGGTCTGATCTCACTAGGGCCTCCAGAAAAATGTTATTTTCGAGCCAAATTTGAAGCAAGCTTTAATAAATACTCACCAGGAAGATGGATGATGACCAGGTCCATACCTGAGATTTCCAGACTATAGTACTAAATTACACTGGCTAGGAGTTTATAAAGGCAAGACCCACAAGGCTACATACTAACCACATTCATCCAATCAGGGGCAAGCATATATCCAAACATACTTCCTGCCTACATGCTTTTCACCTATGTGTGAACATGTAATTAAGCACATCCTGTGCAGTTGGGGCAAGCAAGCATGTTTACAGAAGTAAAAACCCATGGCTTACTATCTTACATGAACAGCAGGCTCCTGCATTCCAGGAATGAAGGAATATATATATTCAAAATTGAGATTAAGTTTTTGAAAGAAGAGAGATTTCTAAAGAATCTGGAATTTAAAAAAGAGGTTAAAATGGAGAAAAATCAAAGACATCCCCAATTTCATGCAAGAAACCCTTTAAAATTCTTACCTAACCCATGCTCTGCACATTCTTGAAGGAGCACTGAAAAATCCAGCTGAAGCAGGATTCAAATCCAATTAAAAAGTGGTTGGTTACTTATAAGATTTTGTGCCATTATTGCACTTGTGGGCATATCTTACTGGGCATTAGCTCGTATGGTTAATAGATAGAATTTGTTATTGAACATTTTCCCCTGTGTAACATAAATAGAACCTCCCAGAACAATAAAAAATGCTAGCCATTAGGACAAAGCTTCCAAATAGTACCATTTTTACTTCCCTGTGTTCTATAACTCAGGAAGGTGGTGTCTTCAGGAATAGGAATTTGCCACCAAGTTCTAGATGGAAATCAAGGACAGTGACAACAGCCTGTTCATCATAGGCTGTAAAGAAAACCTAGTATACAATTCACTACATGGACAGAGTATTAAACTGTCTCCTACATTCTTATTTTTATATCATAGATTAATGCATCTCTCATCCCTTATCAGAGTAAGACGCTTCTTTTTGCAATAGATTATGATTAATACAGAAATTCACAACTGGTCCACATGCAGCAGATAAGAGACCATGGAATGTCCAGCTCTAAATGGCAAATATAGATCACATACTCCTCCCCTGGTCCAACCCCAAGGCTTGGGGATCATCATTGAAGAGGAGACAGAGAGATAGTCAGAGTCAGAGATAGGATACATCAGCATAGAAATAGTATTTGAGGAACATAACAAAGCCAGTGTACACAAAAGCTTACACAGACTGTGACTGATTACACAAAACAAAAAGTTAAGCCCATCAAAAATTCAGTATGGATGAGGAGGTTCATGAAGTCTTACCACTAGCTGAGAAGCTATTTGCAGTTGACAGTTGCTGGATAAGAAAAAGCAAGTTCTCCCTGTCCCCCCCCCCCCCCCCGGGAATAGGGGTCCTGACAGGTTAGTCATATTCCAGTAGATGGTCATATGTCCATGCACATACAGCACAAACTGGACTCAGTGGTCAGGGAAGAGGTAGGTAGCACTTGAAGTTGAAGGAGAAGTGGGGTAGGAGCAGAAAAAGAACTGGATAGGATGGAATGGAGGTTGGATTTGAACAATATATGTTATATGTATATATGAAATTCTCAATTTAAATTTTTCTGTTAGAAGTAATGGCTGAAAGCAAAACCAGAGAGTTTCACTGTTGCTCCTTTTAAGGTACATCAAAATTAAGTAATTTCTCATTTAATAAAATTAAAATTTAATTACACTATATTAGAAGAATTTCAAAACATCTAGGATTGCTGCATTTTGGAGTAAAGGCTACCTCTCAGAATAATGTGTATTCCAACACAAGGGACAGATATATACATATGCTAAAAAAATCACTCTGAAAAGAATATAAAATAATATAGAGTAGCTATAACATAACATGTAGAGTATTCAAATTCTAATAAAAATTATTAGACAGGACAAGAGACAGTAACCAACACCCAATGTTATAAGAAAAAGAAGTAAACAGAGATAGAACCAAGATGTTACATATTACAAGTAGGTAACAAGATCTGTAAAAAATTAAATAAAAAGATAAGCACCATAAGTAAACAGATAAGAAAAGGCATTATAGAAATACAGAATATAAACAACTCAAAATGGGAAATCTAGAATTAAGATGTACAATTTCTGGGGAAGTAATAAGAAGACACTTGGTGGTTTTAATTCTAAAACAAGGAAAAAGAAAAGATCAATTAGTTTAAAAACAGAAATAATAAACATACTTAATATAAAGAACAAGAAAAATGAGAATTCCCCAAATTACCTGTAAGAAAATATTTAGTAAAATCAATAGCTATCTAAATGAAATAGACCAAAAGGAAAACTAATAAATGAATAGAAACACATTTGAGAGATAATTGCCCAAACATCCCAGATGCAATTTTTAAAAAGAATTATTAATAACTTATGCATGCAGAACTCAGTGGTGAAGTGCTTCGCTTGCACACTGAAGACCCTAGGTTTAACTCTCAATACCACACAAACATGAATCGCTGATAAAACCAAAATGATTAAAGAAATAAAAGAAGAATCCCCTCCCCCCTCTCTCCCTCCCCCCCATCTCTCTCTCACACACACATACACACACAGCTATATCTTACCAATCATTATGTTTGCTTATGAAGAAGGTTATACATGGGTAGAATGCATCACACTGATATTCTCAGGGACCATAAGCAGGGATGAAAGAGAGAATGCAGGGAGAAAGGCCCTAAAATATCTCCACAATAAAAATATGAACATGATCACTTCTTTAAAATAATATGTAGCCACACATAATGTGGAAAGAAATGCATGCAGAGGCAGTAACCAAAATGTTAATGGTAAATGTTTCAGTGTGACCTTTTCTTTCTTCTGAATATTTAATGAACTAATGGAATTTATTACAATGATCATTTATTATTCATCTAATCAGCATTTTAAAGATCTTTTAAAGATATAGAACCAAGCTTCTGTCAGGGGCCTGAGCTTTCACCTGCCGTAGTGATGTTCCTTGTAATGCTCACCCCATCTTTCAGGGAAAGCACCTCCCACTGACACTTACTGCAGAGTTCACTTGTACAACACAGGAATAGGGGATGTGGAGATAGCCCACAGTTTAGGACAAGGATCAGAGTACATATTTAAAAGCTATCTTCATGTAGGTTTAATGAACCCAGTCAGCTTGCTTCTGAGAAAGAGCACGCTTAAATATAGCCATAGATACTTACAAACCTCAGCTTGTAATTTTTTAAAATAAATTTTAACATCAAAAGGAGTAAATTATTCTGTGTGACTCTAGTCAATCACTCAAAGATTTATTTAAGTCTGACTTTTCTGGGCATTTGCCAGTAAATACATGGCTAACAAAACAGCTGGATATTTCTCTCATTTTGAAGGTTATTATCCTATGGAGGAAAAACACATACTAAGCCAATGAAATGAGTAAATCACAACACCATTAGAAGGTGATCAATCTATGGAGTAAATGAAAGAAGACATCAAGATAGGGAGAATCAGAAGAGGAAGGGGAAGGCGTGAACAGGTTTCAGAGAGAAAGGCGTACAGAAAACCCAGAAAAGAGGTCTGAGAGGCAACCGTGTGGATAACTGGGGAAAGCACTTGAAAGCCATGAAAAAAAAAAACACATATGCAAAAGCCTTGAGGGGCATTGGGGTCATGTCTCAGAACTGCAGAAGATTGCAATGAAACAGTAGGGTGAAAATACAAGGGTATGTGGTCTTCTATATCATTGTGAGACTTAGGTGTTAAATGGGAATTTAACTCATGGTAATTATATAATATAGCACCCCCAAATCAGTGATGAATAAACAGGGCCCTTTTTTATAGGAAAGAAAATAAATATGAACCTCTGATCAATGTCTCACACAATGGTCAAATCCAGACCTTTAGTTAATGAAAGATAAAATAGAAAAAAAAAAAAGCAAAGGAAAAATATTGGAATATGTACTGTGATATAAAGGCATCCTTTTAAATATTTTAAAAGAGTCAATCCTAAATTATAATGTGTTAGATATGACACCATCAAAAATAACTGTTTGATTAAAGTTAATGATAATACGTTAAAGTTAACAGTAATGGCAGGTTGTAAGATAATATTTGCAATATCTAAAATGACAATTTACAAATGCACATTGAACTCTTTTAAGTCAACAAGAGACAGATAGCCCAAGAGGCAAAAAATCTGGCCAAAATATAAATAAGCAATTAAAATAGAATAAGCTCCAGGAGCAAACAAGAGAATTAAGAGACGGTCCTGTAATTACAGACCACAGAAGCAAGTGGAAATAATTACATTACCTTCTGTTAAAGCAGAAACCAGTACTTTCAACTGTGGGTGGGACACATGGAAATAAAAATCAGCAGTGTAGACAGTCCCAAGAGCTATCTATAGACACCTACATATGTAACCAACAGGGTTACATGTGCTTTATTACCCATTAGTTAAGCATAAATAATTTCTCCCATAAGTCCATAAGTTGCCTACACACGAGTGTCCTTTGTAGCCTCATTTACCATAAATGACTCAGAGCAGTCACCGTGTCCATCATCGACACAGGGAAAATACAGACAATAGGTTTGGTGGGAACACATGAGGTTTGTGGAAACCCTAAGGAAGGATGAAATAAACCAGGCATGGTAGCACATGGTGCACAAATGGAGCAAAGGTGCCAGCACTCAGGAGGTAGAGACAGGTGGATCCTCTATGAGTTTCAGGCCAGCCAGGGATGCATAGTGAAAGCCTCTCTCAAAATAAATAAACCAGAAGTAATGACCTAGAAATGCACAGAATACCAGGGCTGGCCCTCCAGGGCTAAGTAAAATAAGATGTGTAAGTGTGCTGGCTAGATATGTGTCAACTTGACACAAACTATAGTCATCTGAGAAGAGGGAACCTAAATTAGGAAAAATACCTTCATAAGATCAGGCTGTGGTTCATCCTGTAGGGTATTTTCTTAATCAGTAATCCCTGGGCTGATGTGATCGTTCAGGGCTCTTTAAGAAAGTAGGCTGAGCAAGCCACGTGGAGCAAGCCAGTAGGCAGCACCTTTTAATGGCCTCTGCACCACCTCCTTCCTCCAGGTTCCTGCCCTGTTTGAGTTCCTGTCTTGACTTCCTTCAGTAATAAGGAGATATATGGAGTCTAAGCACAATAAACCCTTTCCTCTCCAACTTAGTTTTTGGTCATGTTGTTTTGTTGCAACAATAATAAGCTACTATTATTTCAAATTGTTACAGATACAGAGAAAAATATATTTCAAGGGATGACATATCAACAAATAACAGAGCAAACATAATAGAGTAGCTATTGATAGTTAAATAGAAGAATTGAAGTCGGGCACGGGGTAAAAGGAAAAAGTAAGTCAATGAAAGAATTGTTCATTCTTGTTTTAAAATCCTGAGTGGAAAATGACCTCAAACAGAGGTAAGGAAACATACCCAGTCAGGGAAACAGAAGTTTGTAAGAGTGAAGGCAACACTAAGAACTTCAAGGGAACTTCCGTTTGTCAAGAGGAAGCATGGACACTAAGCCTAGAATGTAAATGAGTTGTCTGAATTTGAAATATTTTTATTTCTATCTAAAATATTAGCTGTAAGCACTCTTAGTATTTAATAAATAAATTGATGCTAGGATTCTGGATCATAATCAAAGAAATGGTAGCTATGTGGGCTAAATTGAAGAAAACGAATCAAAGTTTTGAAGCCTTTTGTCCTAAGTATCTTCTATCAAGCACAACCACCATCTCTGGGCACTTCCTGTGGCTCTGTGATGTCATTTCCTTTTTGTGGCTGTTTGTTCCCTGTAATGTTTGCACTTTACTCAATCGAGACTGCTTCATAACAGATGTGATTTCCAGCTGTGTCTATATACCAACCACAGCGGGTTCATTAATAACAATTATTAAATGCTTTATGTTACAAATTGAGCCTTTGGCAACAGAGAAAACATCCAGCCATTTGTTTTATGGCCTCTTGTCAGAGCTAACTATAAATTCACATTATCTCAACATTATCAGCCCTGCAAAATGAATCTAAGCATGAGTAATAAATAAACCTCCAAACAGCTCAATCATTCTGGAAAGAGCAGAGCATAAATTAACATTTGATGATCTAATGTTACATATGAACTTAAATAATAGCTCAGGCCTTCCTGTCAGCTAATTATGCAAAGTATTATTTTTAAGACTTAGATTTGCCACAGCTTGGCTGGTGTATATATTGAGACCTACAATTAGAGCCCAGTAAATACAAAATCTGCACATTGCTTTTCCAGAACCCGGGAGTTTCAATGATGTGTGAGGAACCGTGGAAATAGAGAAACCCGTCAAGCAAGAGAGTGCCCCATAGGATGACAGGGAAAAAAAGACACCCACGCATTGTCTGAATACTATGTCTTGCAGAAGTTGTTAAACTGAGAAAGACTGGTGGAAAGAAATGACAGGCTGCACGTGTCACAGGAGCCTGAGTGGAAGTCATATATCTCCCTCTATGTAGGATGCAAAGTATCTCACGTGATGAAGGCAGATCAGAGAGAGAAACAGGAGAACTAAGTTGTAAGAGAAATAAAGACCAACCTGAAAATTATTGATAGTCTACTAGAAATCAAGTATGTACGTTAGTGATGAGACATCATTTTCATTGTTTAAAAATGAATTTTTAGTCCTGAGAAGACAGTGAAGTAAGAAATCCAACTAGTTTCTGCAAAGATTATGAAGTAGTCCAAGCCTAATATGCTATTTGGCAGTACAAACAATAACCCTGAAGATGCCCATTACTTTTAATTAGTAACTCGAATGCTGGAAACATTTCTGAGTTATAGATTTTATGAGCATTAATGGCAATGAATTGTGATAGTAAAATAAAGAAGTGTCAAATATCATAATCCATTATGAGAATTAGAGAAAATACTGTCTGAAGGAAATGGTTAAATACGTCATAATAGATGAATGATGAGCTTCTATGCTCATGTGAATTTTTATTTTGTAGAATATACTTAGAATAAAAGTTCTCCCAGAACCAATTCAAGTTATAAAATGTTTGTATAGCACTCAGAGGAATGACAGCAGGTCACCGAGAAGAGACTTGATACCGTATGAGCATATACAGGGGGAGGTAATCCCTCTCAGGAACAGTCATAGGGGAGGGGAATAAGGGGAAAATGGGAGGGAGGGAAGAATGGGAGGAAGCAAAGGATGGGATAACCATTGAGATGTAACAATAATAAATTAATAAAATTAAAAAAATAAAAATAAATAAAAAAAGAAGACCAGTTTAAAAAAATGTTTGTATAATATGCTTGTGATCATTAATTATATTATTATAAACTTTAGACATACATAGATGGTCAGACCCATGCACAAGGCTAGAAAATACACTCATACTAAAAGTGCTTTCCAATATATGAGGTTGCAAATTTTTTTATTACCTTAATAATCACATTTTCTAAAAGGTCTCTCCGTGGATGAAAGAAGTCGTTTACAAAAAGTATGCCTTGTATGAATTCCTGTTCACATCATTTCCAAGGCCATTGGCAACCAGTATACAATGGACTTTCCTAACCTTGTTTTCCACAAAATCCAATATAATAGCGACCAAATCTATTTCCTTGGTGCTCTTGAATTGTGCCCTCTTTCTTTCCAAATCAGCTTTCCTTCAAGTTTGGTTTTCTGTATGTGCTCAAGGCAAAAAAGCCTGGTGAACTATGTCAAAGTTGGAACCTTAATGAATTCAACCTCTGCCTGGAAAAACATAAAAGCAAGAATATTCCATAAAACATTACCTCTCCCCACTCAATCCCCTGTCTTTGCCATCCAACTCTTAAAGCACATCAAATGAGATATAACTCACCGTTCATGGCCACGTGGATCAAAGCCTTTTGTCCCTCCTCCATAGTCACTTTGGTTCCAGCAGCCCTAGTGTGCCTACCAACCTTTACTTTCAACTAAATCTCCCCTATTTTCTCTAGGTGCATTTTCCCTTTTGACTATCACCCCCAACTTTTACATCATGCCTTCAGACTACGAGGCCTTCCAGTTCAGTTCTCACATATGCAAAGAAGGAAAAATAATAAGCTCAGTCCAACCGACATAGTGAGGATTCAATAGTCAACCACTGTAAAAAAAGTTGTGCCTGTCACATGTTATAACTTCTGCACCCCTGTGTTCCACATTGAGATAACAAGTATTACGTGCTCTGTCAGAATTGTTCTCTTTCTTTCTTTTTGTGTTTTGATTTTTGTTTTTTTGTTTGTTTGTTTGTTTTGTTTTGTTGTTTTGTTTTGTTTTGTTGAGACAGGCTTTCTCTGTGTAGCCTGGGCTGTCCTGAACTTGCTGTGTAGATCAGGCGATCCATCTGCCTCTGCCTCTCTGAGTGCTAGGATTATTGGCGTGTGCCACGACTTCCAGCTTGTCAGACTTTCCTTAAACAACAACTATGGAAATTATGGGTTTTTTTCCTGAATACTTACCTGAACCAAACCATCACTAAATTCTATTTTACTTCCAAAATATATCTTGAGCAACACACAGCTGTTTTTCTTCATTAGCACCAATTAAGACAAGTGGCCGTGATCTCTCATCTCCTAAAATAACTTCTAACTCTTTTTCCCTATCCACTTAACCCTTCATCCCATTACATACACAAAAGCCAATCATTTTCTCAAAACAGTCTATCAAAAATAATTAGCTCCAAGATCCAGAATCGCTAATGGTTTCTTTAATAGACATAGCCAGGTTGGGTATTTGTATAGCACACAGAGAATGAAGTTCTACTTAAGGCTGTGAAATTAGAGAAGAGAAACAGAGTTCATATGAAGGATGTTTACACCAGAGGACCCTGAAAGCAAGTGTAGTTAAGGGTTGGAGGTGATTGTTACTCTTAATTATCAATTTGGTGCAGTCTACAGTCACCTTGGAAGGAAGTCTTAATGAATGATTGTCTAGGGGAGACTGGCCTATAGGCATGTCTGTGGTGGATTGGCTTGATTATGTCAACAAAGGTGGGAAGAGCCACCTAGGATGAGTGGCATGACTTTTGGGGCAAGAGATACTAGATTGCATAGGAGTGGAAGAACTGAGGTGAGCATTCATGCATTAACTCATTGCTGTCTGCTCTTGACTGTGCATGTTCTGTTACCAGCTGCTTCAGCTTCCTGCTGCCTTGACATCTCTGCAGCTGTGGACTATAACCTGGGATTCTGAGCCAAATAAACATCTTCTCCCTTAAATTGCTTTTACCAGGCTATTTTATCACTGCAACAGGAAACAAGACTAAAAGCCTCTTTAACTCACAGACCTAGATTTTTTCTTCCTAGCTTTTATAGTTACAGGAGATGTTTATTAAAACAATGCACTGAACACACTGCAATGGTTAATTACATACTAAACTGAAAAAGGGTATCTGAACACACCTGATATACCTCTGCCCATGATGATCGAATTAGTTCTGTTTATAGACCAGGCATGCTTGGGGTGTGGCTCAAGCATCTTCCGCATCTTATGTCATCTAGACTAATCTCCCCAATGTTTACCATATGACACAACCCCTCCCAAATCTCTCTGACACAAGTATGTGAAACATCTAGTTTTGTTTGTTTGATTTCTTGAATCTTTCAGCACTTCTCTACAATTGTGTCTTGTTCATCACCCGAAAAATGTATGCAGGGATCCAGCCATGTTGAAGTGAGTCTGTCAGACTGACGATGGGGTTTGGCAGAAATGAATTTGCATGAGTAGCTAGGGAGCCTCCTGAGAGACTACTCCCTAGTACAGTAGAAAGAATGTCAGTGCTGAAATGAGCTCAACCCATTAACATTATTCATTGAAACAAAAAAGCTGATTCTGAGAAGAGCTGGGCCTGTCACTAGCATTTATTCATCCCAATTCCACAAGCTGAAAGATCTGTGATTTAGGGGCCATTGGTTTACAAAAAAAAAAAAAAAAAAAAAAAAAAAAGAAAAGAAAAAAATCAGTAATTGCTTTTTCACTTCAGGGAAAACTGTTTCACTATATAGAGAAAGCTAAGTCAGATCCACCCAGTGTTAAACACTATTAGTCACTTATCCAATAATTATTTCCCTCTTCCTTTTTGTTCAGTGAGCTTGGGGAAGTTGTCTTTTGGTTTTGGTTTTGGTTTTTTGTTTTGTTTTTGTCTGAAGTGGCAGTTGTCAGGCTAACTGCTTGCTCTTCTTCCTCCTTGGAAGCTCTGGGATCTCTGCTCCACAGATGCATTTATGGTAAATGACAGATGCGCAACATTTCCAGAAGAGATCATGCATTCTTGTGGAAAGCAATGACTATACTTCACAGCCTATCTTACCACTTCCCTCTTTAAATAAGGACATACTTCCTGGAACCCCAAAGGCTGTCTTCTAACCATAAAATGATAAGATGAAGGAAGGGACGAGACTCATAGAGATGCAGTCCAGACACCAACAAGATACTGAACAACTCCTTCAGATACTATTTCCAGCCCAGCTTGAGCCTGCTCCACCTCATGTATGAGAAAATCAAGCATGTTCATGAAGTCTGGGGATTTTGTCTTTATGGAGCTTTGTTCACCACCAAAGCTACAAAGTCCTCAAAGTTCCACAGCCATGCGGTGGTTTCTAAGGAGGCAGGGAAGCATCCCTCAGTTTAGGACTTCATGTATTGTGTGTGAAATGTAGATGAGATATTTTTTTTCTCCATTCCTCCTCATTTCCAACTAAGCACAAGTCGAGGGAAAAGCAGCAAGAGCAAAGTGACTGGATTACACAAGCTGAAACACTGACAGAAGATAACGAGGAAGCGGAGGAAGAGTTTTAGCGTACACTTCTCAGTCTAGGAAAGGTCACGCGATATTAATGTGCCGAAGAACAGAAGCGCTGGGAAATGTTGTTGTCTGCCAAGCTCTTTGCTCTAAGACAAGGGAAAGTGCTTTATTCTTCAAGCATCTATGGAACCATCAAGTGGCTCACTGTTTGAGTCTTAAGGAGCTAAGGAGGCTTAAAATGAAAGTTGATCATGCAGTTTTACCAAAACCCAAGAGCTGTTCTGTCAACTGTAGCGGCCACTAGACATAGAAGGCACATTACATTCAAATAAGTGAAGTGACATGTAAAATTCTGTTGGCCACCTTCCCTAGACGCTTGTAATTGTTGACGTCACAGACTCAGAACACGGCCATCACTGTAGGCAGTCTTATTGGACAGATCGCTCTAGAGCAGTGATTCTCAACCTGTGGCTCATGAACTCTTAAGAAAAATCTCTATCTCCAGAAATAGTTTCATGAAGATTCACAATGGTAGCAAAACTACAGTTATAACCTAGCAACAAAAATAATTATATGGTCAGGGTCACCACAACAAGAGGAACTGTATTAAAGGGTGGCAGTGTTAGGAAGGTTGAGAACCACTGCTCCAGAGGGTACAGAAAAGGCTGCCTGGCTTACATAATCTTTGTTAGATAACCCCTGGGTTGACATAGCACTAGAAAGCAACTCCATAGGATAGAGATTTTTGTCACGTTCATGCACTGCTGGGTTTCTAATGCCTGGTCAGGAAGTAATTGCTTGGTGAAGTCCATTTTCTCATCTCAGGTCGGTACAACTTAAACTTGTCCTCTCTCCGCTTAGACAACTCCATCTGCCTGGGGCACATATTTAGTTATCTTCTCAATGCCTTCCTATGCCAATTTTAGCCCAGCCCAAAGATTTCTATAACATTCTACATATATTAACATCCCTGGATGCTTCATGAAAGTTCTTACAGGTACCATATGCTTATGGTTCATGCTAAGACACCCCTCCTTTTTCTCTTTATGTCTGGCATTCAGCTTCCAGTTAGAGCTCAGCTCTCAGAAACTGTCCTTATAATCTGCCTTATCTAGGAGAGAAAGGCAACCCTCTAGATATCTGAGTGTCAGCGTGAACAGAGCTCCTGCTCCTCAAATCTTACTGTTTGATGCTGCCAGAACCAGTAACTGATTTCACTATTGTGACAAAACACATTATCTTAAAAAGCAGCTTAAAGGATGAAAGGCTTTCTTTTGGCTCACAGTTGAAGGGTATGGTGTATCCTCGTAGGGAAGGCATGGGAGATGGGGGTGGGGTGGGTTGAAGTGAGGCAGCTGGCCACATAATGTCTGCAGCTGGAAACAAAGAGTAATGTATGTTGGTACTCAGCTTGTTTTTCTCTTTGTTATTCAGCCTAGGACTTCTGTGGAACAGTGCAACACACATTCAGATATATCTTCATTATTCAGATAAACTTCTCTAGAAATGCCCTCATAGGCATACCCAGAAGTGTGTTTCCATGGTAATCCCAAATCTTTTAAAGTTGACAACCAAGATTAACTACCTGTATTAGGCAGAGTTCTCTAAAGGAACAAAACTGATAGGATAAATATATATTAAAAGAGTTTATTAAATCCACTTATGTTAAAATAGCAACAACCGTTGTCTCACACCTGGGAGGCTGAGAATCTAGCCGTTGTTCCATCCTTGAGGCTGGATGCCTTGGCAGTTCCAATTTGATGCTCCAAACCTAGAAAGTTCCTGGAGAGCTGCTGGTCCTTAATCAACAATGCAAGCCTGGAAACAGTGGTTCTGATATTGGCAAGGGTAGCAGCAGCAGCAGCAGCAACAACAGGGTGAATCGCCTCTGCAGCAAAAGGTAAGGCCAAGCCAGCAAAAGGAGAGCCATCTTTCTTCCACTACCCACTTCTATATTTGGACTGCTACTGGGAAGTGCTGTCCACATCAGTTAAGGTGTCTAATCAGGATAACTCTTCAGCTAAGGCTCCCTAATCGGGTGATACTAATTCGTGGTAAGTTGGCATTAAAAACAACTGTCACACTATCACAAGTCCATCCTTCTCACCCTGACAGCACACCATTTTTAAATTAAAGCATTCCACCTCTGACTCCATAGTGTTACAATGATCATGAACTGTGAAGTGCACTCACTCCAACTTAAAGCATCTCTGCAGTCCCATCACTGTTTGAAAAGTCAAACGTTCGGGTCTCTTCTGAGACAAAATACAATCCTTGAACTTTGAGCTTTTACAAATAAATAAATAAATAAATAAAGCATCGTGCTTCTAATACATTAGGGCAAAGCATAAACATCCACATTCACGAAGGACGAATGGAGGCATAGCAAGAAAATACTGGACCAGATCAAGACTTATGTCTGGCTTCATGTTTGGCATATGAGGCTCATGATGGAATCATAGGGGCTCAAAAGGGCTCAGGCAGCCCTACCTCTCCAGCTCTGTTGCCTGACATTCTAAAAGCTAGTGCAGCCATGCAATATAGGGCATTGTCAGATTCTCTGACAAGAGACCATGAAATACCTTTGTGAGAGACTGGGAAGGTGAAGGCCAAGTTTCAATTGAAATCCCAGAATAGTGGAAACGTCAGGGCCTTGGATCTAGTGGAGTCTACACCTCTGTGGAATGGTGGAATGACGGGCCTTCCCTCTTCGGTAAGTCCTTTCCTGAAATACCATCACACCCATCCAGAGGTGGGTTTTCATGTTAAGCCTGAATCCCATAAAGCTGGCAATCAAGCTTAAGTATCCCCCTGTCTCAGTCTACGTGGTTGAGGTACTCTTACTTTATATTATCCTGGGAGAAAGTTTGTTCTCTGCGTGGATGGCCTGCATCTTGGAAGTGATTCTTTAACGTCCTCCTCATTCTACTATAAAGATAAGTGTATCGTTTAGTTCACCCCTGGTAAGCAGGGGTCACATTGTTCAGCTGAGCATCCATCAAATCTCCGCTACTTCGCTATTGTGCTCCATCATTCAGAGCCACAGCAATCACGAGGCTTCTTTTTCATCCTGCTTAGACATTCATATGTCCATTCAACTAAGCCTTCATATTTTATATGAGTTCAGCACAGCTACTACTAACCCTCCCATGATAAATATAAGTTATACTTAGGTCACAAGCAACCCTCTTCCTTAGAGTCTTTCTCCCATCTCCCTTGTTTTTTAGATACATAGTAAGAAAATAGCCTTTAAATCACCTTGGCCTCTCCAAAAACTATACTTGGAGATTATTTACTCTATCATCCTCCAGTAAACCATTGATATCATTTTCAATGAGACTCTCTCATCCCTCTTATTCCTGGCCCATCACCTTCTACCTTTGTATGACACATACTAGAGGGACAATGTTTTTTCTCCCACCTTATGCTAGTCATCTATTACATTAGTAAATACATGAAATCCATTAGTATAGAGAGAATTTATTTGGGCCACGATTTCAGAGGTTTCAGCCTATGACTAACTTGTCTTGTTCCTTTGTGACTTTGGCAAGGCACATCATCATTGTGGAGGCATATGTGGAACAAAACCATGCATACCATAGCTGGGAAGCAAAGAGGAGGTAGTGAAGGACTGGGGCCCCATATCCACTTTATAATGACATTTCCCAATGACCTAAAGACTTTATACTATGCCTCACCTTACCACTGTTTCCCAAACCTCCCAATAGCACCAGGATGAGGACAGGTTTTAACATAAGGAGTTCGGGGAGACACTTAAGATCTAACCACTAGATCTTAGAGTGCCAGACCTTCACCTGAAGAGCCATATGATAGCATCAGCCCCTGGGAGACAAGACAGATGTTAACAGAACCTCATGAGCTCTTTTTTTTTGTGTATGTATGGAGGCTGCCATGGCTTCATGTATTAGCATCATTAAAATCTTTGGCCTTTCTTTTGTATTTCTTCAATCCATAGTCAGGAGATGGATTCACTAGGAGTCAATGCCAAGAGCACATTTGAGGAAAGAAGAAGGTGGGCACCCTTGTTGGCTGCAACCTTTGTTTGCTTTCACAGAAGTTCCCTGTGTCACAGGACAGAAAGTGACTGCCTTGTGGGCACTCTGAGCTTTCATTCAAGATGCAGAAACAAGTGTTTACTCTACACAGTGACATCCCACCCCCAATTACAGTACTTCAGTCTTTAAGGAAGACAGAAGAATATATATGTAGAATAGGCGACTGAGGTGCTCCAAGGCCAGTAAGGCATCTGGGATGGTTAATGACTATCAACTTGATAGAATCTACACAACAAGCTTTCTGGATAGATCTGTGATGAAATTTCTAGAATTAAAAAAAAATTGGGATTGGAAGACCTACTCTAAATGTGGCCATGTGGATGCCACCATTCCATGTGTCTGGGTCCTAGACTAAATAAAAAAGAGACAGGAGCTAAGGATCCGCATTCATATTTCCTGATGACGAATGCAAGATGATCACCCGCTCCTACTGCCATGTCTTCCTTGTCGAAAGGAGCTCTATCCTCTTGAATTGTAAGCCAAAGTACACGGCTGCTCTCTTAGGCTGTTTCTGATCAGGTATTTGGTCACAACATCCAATGTTGTGCTTCACAGGGTGGACTGGTGCAGTACTACATCCTGAACAACACATCCTTCCATGTGGTCCATAACACCTTTGTGTTGTGCTAACTTACTACGTAACTATGGACTTTCTACAATTCTCTATTTTACCCCATTACTCACTGCTCTGTTTTTTAGATTAGTGTGATGCTGTCATTATCTTCTTTTTAATGTTATTAAATATCTTATTTAGAACTTATTGGATGTTCTATTCTTTCAAATCTGCCTTAGCAATCTGTGATTACGTTTTAGTATCATTGGATCCATTTATAAAAGAAAATATACATAGAGTTTGTTATTATTGGTGAAGAAAATTCATCTTTACAATAAAAACTTGCTATTGTGTGATACACCTTTTATTTTTGATGCTATGTTGCTGAAGATGTTTGTAATTACCATATCGTCTTGTCTCTAGTCTGTATATTTTCATGAGATTTTTAAAACTACATTATATTTCATATTTTATTGTTATAGCTCAGCCTCCATTTCATGTAGTTTCAGATTTATATTTTCTATCTTTATGCTTCTAGCTATTCTAATTATTTGTTTAAATGGTGTTTAATAAAAAATGTTGCTAGATCCATTTTCTATAAGATATTCTAAAACTATGTTGTTGATCAGTGAATATAAGTTTTACATTTATTAGAATTAATTTCTATTTCACATTCTCTGCCCTATTTTTTTCACTTTCCTGCCTTATATCAGACAAATGATTTTTACTGGTTAGATGTATAAAATCTGTATTTACCTTCTGGTGAGTCATTATGTTAGCAATATCCATTTTTTTGTGTTTATTTTCTTTTAAAATCAACAAAGATAACTTCTCTTTAGAGAAAAATTCAGGTGATTTTTAATATATTCTATTCCTACTATTCTACACATTTCTTATAAACTCTTAGAATATGTGGAAGCTAAAAATCAGATCTTTTCCAAGAGTTCATTTACCATCACCACCCATTACTATTGTTTCGCAGAGGTTTCTGAGCTAGTTCCCCAAAGTCTCTGTCTGTTCTCTCCTGCCATTGCAGTCTAAATATGGTTAGCTTAGTGTTGAGCTAATAGATGGACAAAGATATCATTAAATGCCAATAGTCACTACACCCTCCGGCATTTTCCAGCTCTGATAATAGAGTCTAAACATAAGGTCCAATAGTGTGTCTTGACAAGCAGGAGAAACTGAGAGGGCCTCAAAGGGCTCAACCTCAGGTTCCCCTCCCCACTGTGCTTCCAGAAATAAGTCTGCTATCAGACAATCACTCTCATCGGGAGCTTGAGTACAAAGCCTGCTTCCAGTGGTAAGTTGGGTTCTGTTCCCTGCCTGTAACACCTCAGCTATTGCTAAAAGAGCCACTCCCAAACCCCAACAGGAGCCAGTAGATACAAAGTCTGCATCCCCTGTTCCTACTTACCCTGTTCCCCACTGGGATCCCCGTAAGACCCTGTGTGGTGTGTCATGTTCTGCTGTCAGGGTGTGGGTAGATGGCTGATAAACCACCACCGCCCTCAGCTGTCCAGTGTGTGGTACTGTGGTTAGCCATGTGCAGAATTCTAGGATGAGTCCTATGAGCAACGATATAAAGAAAAGAAACAGTGACCACATGGATCAGTGTGCAAATTGGGGCACATATTCAACACTCAGGCAATTATAGCTCAGGCTTAGCTATCATTTCTTGTCCCTCTGTGTCTCAAGGCCAGAAAAATATTTAAGAGATTTTTTTTAGCTCTTTCCCTGGGCATGAACACTTGCCCTATGTAAGCATCTAATTTTTAGAGTTATCTAAAATATAAGAGTAGTCCCAAGTTCATATGAGCATCCAACATGCAGCCCTGTAGGAGAAGCAAAGGTGAGTCCCAGTAAGACCATCTAAACAGAAGCCTTGCGACAGGGTTCTTCCTAGAAACCATGACCCAGATAAAGTAACAACCTCTCCTTGAAAATGATTGTTTTAAGGAGCACCAGGTCTTGCCTGCCTCACTGGTACTAGGAATACAGGTTATTTCTCTTCAAGGCTACCTTTGGGTAGAAGAACAGTAAATGGGTAAGAAACAGCAAGTTAAATTAGGATAAAGCTCTTTTTTTTTTTTTTTTTAAGATTCAACCATCATTTTTTTAATCACCAATAGCTATTAGCCTTTGTTTAATTTCTGTAGTTCATAAAATGTTTATTCTGATGAATTTTCCAGGGTTTTTTTCTTTTATAGAAAGCAAACTTTGTTACATCTTCCTTGATCAATTCACTAATATCATTCTGGCTTTTCTTAATACGTACTTGTTTCTACTTTATGTTTCTAATAATTTTCTTTTATTTCTTTGCAAAGACTTCTGAGACCTTATTAAAAAAAATTTTTTTTTTTTTTTGCTGCACTAATCATTCCAGGAGAGTAAGGGTTAATCTCTCTTATTAATCATTATACCACTCAGAAACCTATTTGTATGTATTTCTGTGAGCTCATATTCCTCTGACAGTATCAATTCCCCATATGAGAACAGGGTCCTAGACCCAAAGATATAATGTGGAATACACACACACACACACACACACACACACACGCACGCGCGCGCGCGCGCGTGCGTGTGCACATGCACATACATGTACATGCACATATTCATGCACATAATCATGAGAATGGTTGGAATCATTAAGGACACAATACACAGAGATAAGAAGAGCTTGGATGAATTCTCATATTTAAATGCTGCCTTCGCTTCTCCCCACATCTTTGTTAACATTTGTGATCATTGGCTTTCTTGAATTCTGACTACAGTAAGATGAAATTTCAAAATAGTTTTATTTTGCATTGTTTGATGGCTAAAGATATTGTGCATTTAAAATACTTAATAGACATTTGTATTTCTTCTTTCGAGTATTCTCTGTTCAGTTCTGTGGTCCATATTTTTTTTTAATCAGTAGGGTTTTTTGGTTTTTTTTTTTTTTTGATGTTTAGATATTTTAAACTCTTTGTATATTCTAGAATTTAACCTTCTGTCACATATGTAGCTGGCAATGATTTTTCTCATTCCTTAGACTTCCTCATCACTCAATTTACAGCCTTTTTTGAAGTACAGAAGACTTGATTTTATGAGGTCCCATTTGAAGACTATTTCCTGAGTGGCTGGAGTCATAGTGGGAAAGGCCTTGCCTATGTCTACACCTACTTTATAGTCCAACTGTTTCAGAGTTTCATGACTAACATTGAGGTCTGAGACCCACCAAATTTATTTCTGTTCATGGGGAGAGATAACGACCAACTTTAATATAGGGGTGTGTGTGTGTGTGTGTGTGTGTGTGTGTGTGTGTGTGTGTGTGTG
>OU015749.1:88403539-88422614 GCA_907169655.1 Acomys percivali
CTCTCTCTCTCTCTCTCTCTCTCTCTCTCTCTCTCTCTCTCTCTCTCACCTCTCTTGCATTTTCTCTAAGGGGCACCCAATTTCCATTTTTTTCTCCCTCCCCTGTCTCTCTGTCTCTGTGTCTACCCTCATGGCCCACTCAGGCCCCAATTCTTCTCCCCATCCCTTCCCTCAAATAAATCTCTCCATATCCTATTGGTTGAATGGCATCTCATTTTTTAATCCTAACACTCAGAACAAAACTCAACAACATTGTTAGGAATCCAAAAGCACCCTAACAAAATTAAATTATAAAATATGTTTAATATGGAAGAAGAAAAATATCTAATAAGGGAACAAAGAACAAACAGATTAAATAGCAAAGTAATAAGTGTAAATACTGCTATCAATGATTATATCTATGATATAAATAAGCCAACTGAGAGATAAAGGCTCCCATGTTGACAGCTAAAGAGAGAAAGAAAAAGAACAAGAAAGGAAGGAAAAATTATACCATCTTTAAGAAATGCATCTAAAGTATAAAAGCAAAGACAGATTGAAATTTATGGAACAGATATAGTATTAAAAGAAGCACAAATGGCAATAGTATTATAAGAAAAAGCCCATTTCAAAGGAAACTATATTACCAGAGTTTTTAAAAAGATTTATTTATTTACTTATTTATTTATTATGTATATAGTATTCTGTCTGCATGTACTCCTGCAGGTCAGAAATGGGTATCGGATCACATTATAGATGGTTGTTGTGAGACACCATGTGGTTGCAGGGAATTGAACTCTGGACCTATGGAGGAACAGTCAGTGCCCTTAACCTCCAAGCCATCTATCTAGCTCCTATATTACCAGATTAAAGGAACCATTTCATAATAATAAGTGGGTTGGTTTAGTAAGATGATGTTGCAATCCTAAGTTATAAGCTAAAACTCTCAAAAATTCAAAAGAAAAAAAGAATCCCTGTCCTTGTTACTTTTCCAGTCACTGTGATAAGACACCAGGATGAAGGAAACTTATATAAGAAAGAGCTTATTTGGGGGCTCCTGGTTCCAGTTGGTTAAAATCTATGACCATCATGACAGGGACTATGACAGAAGACAAGTATCGTGGCATGGGAATAGTGCCTGAGAGCTCACATCTTGATCCACAAGCACAAGTCAGAGAGAGCTAAGCGAGAATGGCATGGACTTTTGAAACCTCAAAGCCCACTCCTAGTACATACCTCCTCCATCAAAGCTGAAAGGACCAGAGTCAGCACAAAGGATGTCTATTTGTCCAAGAGAGTAAAATAACACAGGACATTAGAGACAAAAAGAGGAGACAGAGGACAAGTAGGAAAAAGGGAAAAGAAACAATGGAGAAGGTGACTCCACGGGAGACTTCTGTTAAACATTTAAGGGGTAAAAATAGCATGAATTGTAAAAATTCTTCCAAGAAAACTGAAGAGTAGAGAATACTTCCTAGCTGAGTCCAGTGTTACTTTGGAACTAAACCAGGTTGGAACCTCAAGAAAGCAAACCCACAGACCAATATCCCCATGAGTTCTTAACATTTTACTAAACTCTTGATGGTGCTTCAGACAGCTGAATCCAATACTCTAAATAAACACAACAGTCACAGCTCTGTTGGAGTCATTTTTTAAAAATAATTCAACAATCAAATCGGCAGAATAAAAATGTATACTTCCTAGAGCTAAAAGATAATTTTTAAAATGCAGCTCTTTTTCTGCAAATATTTTCAACCTAGTAGAGATAGAAAGAAACTTTCTCAATAAGATAAATGACATCCAAATAAAAAAGAAAGCCAGCACTGTGTTTAATTGTAGAGTTCAGAAACAAGACAAAGATTTTTAACATTTACATTTGCATTTCACATCAAACTGGGTTTACCAGAAATTTCAATGAATGAATCAAGAAAAAGAACCAAAAGTCATATACATTCTAAATGAAACAGCAAATTTGTACTTGTCAATAGACAATATGATGACTGTCTACAATAGAGCTACAGGAATGAGGAGAAGTAATAATTGAGATTATAAGGCTTGTGAGACACTTATCTTTTTACAGTCTTTATCAATTATATCCCAGTGAAATTGTTTTTTAAAAGCAATCACAATGCAACAAAGTGACTTCAGGCTGTGTGACAGGTCAGCCTTCACTTTCTTTTGAAGTGGACTTGGCCCTAATGCTGGTGCACAAAGACCCCAACAGTTATAAAAACAAAGGTCTGTGTACTGGTTTGGTTTCTCTTGTAATAAAGACTGTGTCCAAAAGCAATATGGGATGAAAAGGTTTATTTCACCTTATACTTCCAGGTCATAGACCATCTTTGGGGGAAGTCAGGCAGGAAGTCATGGAAGGAACCTAGAGGCGGCACCTCAAGCAAAGATCCTAGAGGCACACTGCATGCTGGCTTGCCCTTTCTTTACCTATCCCAGGCCTCCTTGCATAGGAATGACACTACCCATGGTGGGCTGGGCCCTCCTACACCAATTAGCAACCACAAAAATTCCCTCACAGGCCAATCTGATGAAGACAATCTGTCAGTTAAGGTTCTTTCTTCCCAGGTGTGTCGTCAATTTAATAACCAAGATTAGCCATCATGACTTCAATACACCCACTCTTCTTCTAAGGACCTAGAAGAAGAATTGGAGGCTAGGGAGGGTGCTCTGTAAAATGTAGATCTGAGTGCCAGTCACCACAATGAACTTGCCTCCTCTAACATAGGCGAGCCAGTAGGCCAAGATGGATGCACACCAGAATGGGAGTCACTCTGTTATACCGTGCAGATTTTTTTTTATTAGTTTGCCAAACATCAAATGTCTTGTCTGAACTTAGCATAAGACTTCCACCCTATTTAAGGGGAAATGCAATTAAAGTTGAAGATTTTTTAAAAAATAGAAATAATTACCCACTTAATTTATCAATCATTGCTTAATTTACCTCAGGTTTTCCCTGTAGAATTGAGCTGAATGATGTCTTCAATTTAGCGCAACCTGCAAACCTCAGGTAAAAGGCCCCCTGCGAGTAGATGCACAGGTTTTCATGGTTTTTCTCTGGAGTCTTCTTTCCATAGAGCCTTTAGTTCTCTCAGAAAGAGTATACAACTTTAAAGGTTTTTGTTGTTGTTGTTAAACATCTTTCCCTAGACACACAGAGGCAAAAGCTGTGCCTAGGGGAAGGCTAGGGGAAGATGATGATGGAGAATGACAATGATGCTTTGGAGGTGAAGGGGAGGGGCCAGGAGGGCAGGAAGACAGGTCCCAAATGAGACTGTCTTCTAGGACTTTTTCTGCCAAAGTCTTGATAAGTTGAACAAGCATGCACTCTCCTGTGGGAAATCTGTCTTGCCTCAAAAACTCTGGGGTATGTGGGGCAAGAAGATGGCCAAAGATCTGCTCTGGCTAGCCACTTCATTTGAGGCAAAGAATATAGAATCTTAAACCTGGTCGGTGTATTTCTTTCTTATAAAGCCTGCACTAGTCTTTCATAAAATTTTGATTAGATGCGAATATTAGTAGTGTCGATTCCTTAACTTTTTATAGAACTAACTGTGCTACTTCCAGCAAATAGCTTGGATCCAATGAAGAGTTCTGGTTCAATGTCTTAATTGTGCATTCTATCCAGAGACCCCTTTTCCCCGACTCTCTAATCCAAATCTACCAGTGCCTTGATGTAAAAGCAAGATTCTCCCCAGGTTCATGCTGCCTCCTCTGGCAACTGTATTGCTGCTCTTTCCTTAGCTGTCCTATCTTCCCTAATCAAATGCACACAACTCCTATCCAGGCTGCTTTCTTCCCTCTATTCAACCTCAAAATATCTCCAGCAGCCTTCTGCTGGCCTTCACAGCCAAACCTGCAAACGAATAAAAGATAAACCACAGCAGTCTCTTCACGCGCCTGCTTCTTTGATCATATGGCAAAGTGGTACCCACCTGCACTGCCAACAACCCCCCTACTTACCTTCACAAGGCCTTGTCAGATACAGGGCTTTTAACATACTATTCAAGTTTACCCCTTAAACATTAATTCCATCTGCATGTCAGTACTTACTGTCCAGCTTGTCTTAAAAATGATACATGCCTTCTTGTGGAGTTCTTGTCCCCTCCAGGTCCCTCTATCCTTCCCCCCCGACTCTTCCACAAGACTCCTGAGCTCTTCCTAATGTTTGGCTGTGGGTCTCTGCATCTGTTTCAATCTGCTACTCTTAGGTCCCCTACATATATGTATCTGATAGGCAACTTGGTCTTCATAAGGGTCCCCTAGCAATTGGAGTGGGGCCTGTCTCTGACATGGAATCTGTTGCCTGCTTTTGAATCACTTTCCCTTAGCTGGGCTGCCTTGTTGGGGCTCAGTAGAGGAGGACATGCATAGTCTGGCTGCAACTGGATTTGCTGGGGCTGGTTGAGGGGGGTGCTCCCCTTTTCTAAGGAGAAGGGGAAAAGAGAATGGGGGAAAGAGAGTGGGAGAGCAGGATTGGGAGAAGAGCAAGGGGGCTGCGACAGAGATGTAAAGTGAATTTTAAAAAGCTACATGTCTTTTCTAGTGACTTTAAAACAGGACACACTGAACATAGGCTTGATTTCAAATTCATACAACCTTGGAAAACTAAGCAAATGTCAGTACTGTATTTTGTTTTTATGAGACAGAAACTTACTGTTTTGCTCAGACTAGGCTGTAACTCTCAATCCTCCTGCTTCAACTGCTACACACCCATACTGCAGTGCTGGGTCTCAGAACTATTTGGTCCCATGAAGCTTTGTGCCCCATCCCCCATCACCACCAAGAAAACAAAGACAAAACAAGCCTTTATTTATGAAACATCAAATTAACCCACTGCCTGTGGAGCTGAGGTATGGAAACTGAGTGTGGTGTAAGAAGGGATTTCTAGGACTTGTTAGGCCAGTATGTACCTCTTTGAATAAATAAAAAAGAGAAAAGGAAAAGAAGTAGTTCAGTGTTAACAGTTAATCAGAATGTTAAAGTGCAAAATTATTGATGCCTGGGTATTCTGGGCATTATAAAATAAGCAGCATTGATGAACTTGTGTACTTATATAATGATCCTAGAGGCAAAACTCTAGCCTCAACACTCTTAATGTTAGTCAAGAAAATTCTGACAGCATGGACATTCAAAACCCTGCAGAACCATCTTATTTAAGCCCCAGAGCTAATATCACATTTCTTATTATCATCAAATGCACAAGCATTTTGACTGTCTTTGAACCCAGTGCCACCTTTGAACTTGGACCTGTTTGAATTGTATTGCCATAATTGATAGATTGACTTTTTCAGTCTCTGTGTAGTTCACTAGAAACAACTTGCATGTAAACTTGACTTTCTTATGAAATACTTGAATGAGAATTTCATATTCAGAATGTTAAACACATAGTATTTCTTATATGCAGCTACTTTAGAGCTGTGGGTTATTGGAATGCCTAGAAGTGAAAAAAAACCAGATTCGTGCAATACCATGGCTTGACTTGTTATAATGAAGAACATAGATGCATTTAGCTGGATTGGGGAAAGTTGAGGGATAATTCCCACCTGAGAAGTGAAAACTGCTTCATTACCTCTGAACATCAGAAACACTTTAATGGAATTTTATGTAGAAACTTACTTCAATTAGTGCCTTAGCATCTGACACAACACATTCATCATTGCAGTTAGACAGGCTGCGCAAGCTCCCTTAGGTCTTGGAGATATATGAGTCTCCGTAATGTATGCCACCTGATCTCAGGCAGTCCTGAAGAGCAGTGATAGCAATTAGGCAAAACAATCAAATCTGTCTTTCTGTAAAGTTTGCACTAGAGAATACCCAGAGATTTAGCTATAATCCTGAGTCAAAAAGATAAGCCAGTGCCTTGATCAACAAATTGTGGGGTCCATATGGCCAAGATGACGGGAACAATCAGCCTTTGAGGGTCCTCGCCATCCTCCTGGTTTCTCTGAGACCAACGCTCTACCAACACAGTGTTTTTCTTACAGTAGCCTAAATGAGCATTTTTTTTCAACACAGACACTAAAGACATACCGTTCACATAATTACCATACTTGGTGTCCCAGTATTATTACCAACTCTGTGATAAGCTCTTTTATTTATTCTTATAAGTCCCCTTCTTTTTTATAGATTATTAAGTTGAGGCACAAAGAAGTTCCTGGGCTTTTCCATGGCCATACAACAAATGAATGAATGAGTGGGTATTGGCATAGAGATGTTTTCATGATGGAAATATCAGTCAGGATTTTTGAGCCTTTTCTATGTATCAGTGGTTAAATAAAGCACATTAATATTCTATGCTACTTAATTCTTACCTGGTTTACATTTTCTCCTCATTGACATCAAATGAGTAGACCAAATGAATTCACTCTCTGATAACTGAGTTTTCTTGACATGACACATAAGATAGTTCCAGGGCAAATGTCAAAAAGCTAGGGCATGACATTCAGAAGACAGGAAAGAGATTTAAGCTCTATCAGTTCATTGATACAATTGGAGACATAATCCATCTTCTCTAATAAAGTGGAGAAAGTTTGAGATAACCACCATTCTCTGTTGAAGCCTGCTGGCCTCCACTTATACAACATTCTAATATAGTTGTTTGCACCATTCTTATTACCAGTGAACTGTGAGCAAGGTGAAGCTGTACTTATCAGAAATTAGGCATTTCCAGGGCATGGTGGAGTAGAGAGAGGAGACAAGTAAAGATGAAATTCCTTAGAATGATGGACAAGGTCAACTATAACCCCAAGTGGATGTTTCACTACAATTTCATTCTGTTTCTATCCCTGGGATCTAACTTATATATCCTTTTATTTAATTTTTGTGCATTTTACTCTGAATTATTTTGGTGCTTCACATATAATTTCTAATATCTTTTGTGAGCTTTGTAAATCCTTTCTACTATAGAAAGCTTTCAGTGCCATCTCAGATTTCCTTCCCTTTATTCTTCTCTTTGATTAGACACCCCCTCCTCTCATTTCCTCCTTTTGATTTTTGGTCTATGTCATTAAAAATTATCATCACTTTACCATACATAATTCATCATTAGACAGTAAGCCTGAAAACTTTAGCATCTTCAACAACTGGATTGGCTGGTGATTTGGTCTGAATGTCTGAATCCAGGTGTCCTTCCCCCAAGTTCATATGTTCACAACCAAATCCCCAAGGTGAATGAGATGGAGTCTTTGGGACATAATTAGTTCATGGGATGGAAACTTTATGATGGGAACAATGCTCTTATAACAAACCAGAGAGCTTCCCGATCCTTCTGCCATTCAAAGAGGCTATGAGAATATAGTGGTCATAAACCTGCAGATACCAAAGGTTTAGCACTGATTTTGAACTTCTCAGCCCTCAGAAGTGTGGAAAACTACATTTCTTCTGTTCATAAGTCATTTAAATTTTTGTGCTTTGTTAAAATAGCCTAAATGAACTAAGATACTCAGAACATGTCTCATTTAATATTATCACATGAGCAGCATTTCATATCCCATAAAAAAAGGCACTAACATTCTTGAAGAAAAATAGTATTTTGGTAATTTCCATGCCACGGACACTCAGTTCCTAACTTTCTAGATCCTTTCTGACACACACACCCAGGATAACAGTGATGGGAGCAGCTTCTGCAGCCACCCCCACCCTGTGCTAGGGAGTATTCCTCAGGTTTCCAGCACAGATGGAAAGCTGTAGATGCTCCATTTGATCTCTAGACTTGGATGATTCTGTCCTTTGCATCTATTATCTCTCTTAGTCCTTCAGATTTCCAATTCTCTTCTCTTCCAATAAGATTATTGTGGTGCTTACACATTTTAAGAGTGTCTCCCAAGAGTGCCTATGTTAGAATCTTGGTCTACAATGTGACACAATATCAACAAGTAGTAGAACTTCTGGGAAGTAAATATTGAAGAAGATGGGGGGAGAGTAAAGGAAAGAGTAGGACATGGGTGCTCTGATAGAGGAAAAGGAAAGGGGGTGGCTCTTTAGGAAGGGTCAGGAAGAGAAAATGAAAACAAAAAAACAGAAGTGGTAGAACTTTTAAAAGGCAAAAGATCCTCTACACACACACACACACACACACACACACACACACACACACACACACGGAGAGAGAGGGAGAGAGAGAGAGAGAGAGAGAGAGAGAGAGAGAGAGAGAGAGAGAGACTCCTCTCTTTTTTTCTCATCATGTAATCTCTTCTCTTGCACATGCTCCATCTGTGACATCACCCATGATCAGATAATGTACTTTTGGATGCCCTCATCATAGCTTATCGTATGCTATTTGTCCTTCTAGCCTCCAAAACTATAAGCTAAATAAATGTGCTTTTAAATACATCTTTTAATATTAAGCCTCAGGTAGTTCACTATCATGAAAGAAAAGAGACCAAAACAGAGATTATAATCAAAAGAATTAACTTTTGAATGAGGTAAAAAACATACAGAAAAAGAAGGACAGAAAAATGGACTTCACTAAGGAGAGTCAGGATGTACGCATGGGTGGGAAGGAGGCAGAGTGAGCACAGACGTAGCTGTGTTCGGTTTGCGTTTTATGTAATTCAGTGGCTGTTTCACAGTCTCAACCCATGGAAAATTGGCAAAGCCTTTGCCTAGGTGAACCAGGCCCAAGAGGAATGGCAAAGCATTTTGCAGGGAGTCTGGGTATGAATATTTAATGACTGATCAGTGTGCACAAAGACCAGCAACTAAGGCTTCCTCCTTCTTGATAGTTACAAGTATATGGTTGAGTGGAAACAAATTGACTAAAGAAAGATAGAAATGCTGAAGAAAAGTCAAGCTGTAATGAAGGTGGAATTGAAAAACTCAAAAAATATATTTTTAGAAAACTCGGTTAATTTTGTATCCAGCCAATTTGTTTATTAGCTGTAGGAGTTCTCTGGTGGAATTTTAGGGGTCACTTATGTACACTATCATATCATCTGCAAATAGGGTATAATTTGACTTCTTCCTTTCCCATTAGGATCCCCTTGATCTCCTTTTGTTGTCTTATTGCTCTGGCTAGAACTTCAAGAACTATATTAAAGAGATATGGAGATAGTGGGCAGCCTTGTCTGGTCCCCGAAGCTGGGAATAGGGCTTCCTCAATACCTAGCTATTCCACTCCTTGGAATATACCCAGAAAATGCTCCACCACACAACATGAACATATTTTCAACCATGTTCATAGCAGCCTTATTCATGATAGCTAGAACCTGGAAACAGCCTAAGTGTCCCTCAGTAGAAGAATGGATAAAGAAATTGTGGTACATTTACACTATGGAATACTATTCAGCTATTAAAAAAAGAAACAAGGAACTCCAGAAATTTGTGGACAAATGGATGGAACTAGAAATGATCATATTTAGTGAGTTAACCCAGAAGCAGAAAGACTCACATGTTATATACTCACTTATAACCGGGCACTAGCCCAAAAGGCATGTCCCATGAAAGTCTTCACTTACCAGGAGATTGGGATTGATGTGAGGACATCCTACTGGGACTCTAGGTAAGATAAATATAGGAGACGGGGAAATAGAAGGATCCAGAGGATCTTAGAAACCTACAAGAAGAACATCATAATGGGTGGATCAGGGCCCAGGCGTGTCTGCTCAAACTATTGCACTAACCAAGGACAATACCAGCAGTAAACATCGAACCCCTACTCTGATCTAGCCAATGGACAGCCCATTCTCCACAGTTATGTGGAGAGCATGGATTAACTCTGACATGAACTCTGGTGCCCCATATTTGGTGGGGCGCTCAGGTGGCACTCAAAGAAAGAATAGGCAGGCTACCAAGATGAGACTTGATAGCTTGTGACCATAAAGTGGGGGAGGAGGTCCCCCTCAGTCACAGAACTAGGGGAGAGGAATAAGGTGAACGTGAGAGGGATGGAGGGAGGAATGGGAGGACACAAGTGATGGGATAACAATTGAGTTGTAATCTAAATAAATTAATTAAATAAAAAAATAAGAAGGGAAAAAAGAAAACTCGGGGGAGATTTACCTGTAGAATAAATCAACTACAGATGGACTATGAAGACTTAACGATAACAAAGAAGAACTGAAACACTTAGTCAAAAAATTTATGGTATACGCAGGAACTTAAAGATGCCATTTAAAGACCAAATCTGCAAATTACAGGTATAGAAGAAGGAGAATCTCAGGTCAGTAGGACAGGTTAAATCTTAAACTGTATCATAGAAGAAAACTTGTCTAAATTAAGGAAAGACATACACAGGAAAACATAAGAAGTACACAAAACACCAAATAGGACCATAAAAAGAAACTCCTCACAGTATGTTATAGTTAAAATATTAAATATACAGAAAAAAAAGGTGTTGAAAGCTGAAAGAGAAAATTTGCAAGTCATATATAAGGATAATTAATCAGAGTATTAGGTTACTTTTGTCAATGAAAAAGTTGAGAGTCAGAAGAGTCCAAATCAATGTACTTCAAGTTCTGAAAGATCACAAAAGCCAGCACAGATTCCTTAAACTAGCAACACTTTCTGCAATGGTCAAAGAATAAAGAAACACCTTCTATAATTTAAAATAGCTAAAATATTTCATGTATACAGCAGCAGTCCTACAGAAAATACAGAAAGCAATAGCTAAGACTGCAGAGGGGAATAAGGACAGCCAATACCCTGCAGAAAGAAGACATGGCCAAGACAGCTTTATCCTGAAGGTGTGGGAAGATTCGACATACACAACTCCATACATGCAATAAGCCATATAAAGGACTTAAAGACAAAGTGCACATGATTGCTTCAATGGGTGCATAAATGTCTATGGATAGAGAGAATATACCTCTACATAATAAAGGCTTCATGTTACAACTCCACAATGAATAATTCCTAAATGGAGAAAAAGTCAAATTAATACTATTCAAATCAGTAATAAGACAAGGTTGTCCACTATCCCCACTCATTTTAAGTAAAGGCCTTGAAACTCTACCTAGAACAGTAAGAGAAGTAAATTAAAGGAACACAAATGGGAGGAGATCAATTCATCCCCAACTGAAGATACAATATTGTATATAAGAGATGTCAAAGCTTACATTAAAATGTCTAGAAATGGCCAGCACTTCGCATACATGTCAGGATGCAAAGCCAACTTAGAAGAATTGGTAGCTTTTCTATGCACCATGTTGAGAAAGAGATCATGGAAACACTCCCATTCACAACAGCCTCAACTAAATAGCAATATTTAAGAATAAACTTAACCAAGGCAGTGAAAGTCTTCTACAATGAAACCTTTAAGTCTTAAAGAAAGACTGAAGAAGGTACTAGAAGATGGAAAGGCATATCCCACTATGGATTGGGATAATAATATAGATGAAATGACCATCCTGTCAAAAGCAATTTCCAGAGTCAATGTAATCCCAGTCAAAATTCCTGTGACATTCTTCAAAGAAACAGGGAAAAGCTAGAATCCAAAATCCATATAGAAGCACAAAAGACCTCAGATAACCAAAGCAATCACAATCAAATAATAATAATAATGATGATAATGCTGCTGCTGCTGATGATGATGATGATGCAGCAGGAGGGATTACCACACCACATTTCAAGTTATATTGCACAGCTATTGTAATTAAAAGACTTTGGCACTGGCACAAAAACAGACATGTAGACCAAGGGAAGAAAATAAAAGATCCAAATATGAGCACATGTAATTGCAGTCATCTCATATTTGAAAATATGCCAACGATTCATACTGGAAGAAAAACAACATCTATAAGAAATGGTACTGGGAAACTGGATGTTGCCATGTAGAATAAAGAAATTAGATCTACATCTATCACCTTGTACCAAAATCAACTACAGATGGTTCAAACATCTCCATATGAAACATGAACCCCTCAAACTGCTGGAAGAAAACATAGGTAGTACCTCTCATGATATAGGTATTGGAAAAGACTTTCAGAATTGGACTCCATTTACTCAGGAATTAAGGCCAACAATTGATGAATGAGATCTCGTTAAGCTAAAAGCTTCTGGAGAGCAAAGGAAACAATCAACCCAGCAAAGAGGAAGCCTATGGAGTAGGAGAGAATCTTTGCTAGCTACACATCTGATAGAAGATTAATGTCTAGAATAGATGAAGAACTTAAAAAGCAAAGAGTCCGGATAGCAAACAACTCAAGTTTTAAAAATAGGCTATGGATTGGAATAGAGAGCTCTTAAAGAAGTAACTGAAAATGGCTAAGAAGCACCTTTAAAAGTGTTCAACATCCATAGTAACTAGGCAAATGCAAATTAAAACTACTCTGAGATTTCTTCTGGTCACTGTCAGAATGGCTAATATCAAGAAACAATTTGTAACAAATGCTGATGAGGCTGTGGAGAAGGAAGAATCTTATTTACTGTTGGTAGCACTGTAAAAATGGTCCAGCCACTCTGGAAATCAGTATGGAGATCTCCCCCAAAACTAAAAGTGTATCTACCATATGACCCACCTATTCCACTACTTGGCATGTGCCTTAGGGACTTGCCATCCTACCTGACAAATACCTGCTTGGCCGTGTTTATTGCCACTTTATCCACAGTGGCTAGTAAATCCAAACAATCTAAATGCCCTTCAGCTGATGAGTGGATAATGAAAATGTAGTACATTACACAGTATAATGCCATTCATCTGTTCAGAAAAATGAAGTCATGAAGTTTTCAGGTAAATGGATGAAACTAAAATATTGCACTTAGTGAGATAACTCAGATCTGGAGAGATAAACACTGAATGTCCCCTCTTATTTGTAGATCATAGCTTCAAATGTTTATATTTCCGTATATTATCTGAAGTAACTTCAGAAGCAAAGAAAGTAGAAAGGGACCATGAGATGCAGGAGGAGCTATAGAAAGGAGATCACTGAATACCAGTGATATAAGAGGAAAATCCAGGGAAGCTTCAGCTGGGCAGGCAAGAGGGAGATTAATACAAAGGAAGAACAGGGAGATAAATGGCACTAAGGATGTTTGAAAAAGTCATGGGAATGCATGATATTTTATAAGCTTACTTTATATACATATATATGCACACATATCCATAGTACATGAGGTTATATTGCCCCTCCCCTCTGTTAAGAGATAGACTAAGTAATAAAAACCCACTGCCAGGCATGAGAAACAGCCAGTGAGTTGTTGGTCAGGGATCTAAGAGACTCCCCAAAACAACATAAGTTATTACCATTGTCCTCAGCTCCTAGAACTTGAAGGTAAGACCTTATTTTTAAAGACATCATGCACTTCAGATACAGGACTTAGCGTACTGGACTGGACCTGATTGTGGAAGCCTCCTCCCTCGGGACTAGCTGTCACAGTACCACAAAGTTCCGTGCAAGCTGTCAAAGGAGAAACACAATCAGTAATCCTAAAGCTTATGAGCCACAGTGTCTGGCCCAGCAAGATAGCCCCAGTGATGCAATATTTGTGCTTTTTTCTTGGGAGTAATCAACAGCAGTCTAATTGGACTTAAGGTATGATCTGTAGGAATTCATGCTTGGTACTATAAGCTTAGTCCATTGTCCATTGTTGGAGATCTCACAGATATGTTTCCTAAACTAATATAATATTCATTCAAAATGCATAACCTTATACCCACAGATAACAGATGGAAACTATTACAGAGACCCACTACTGGTCAAAATGCAGAGGGTAGATGATCATGAGACGCACAGTCTCCATCGATACATCTACAATTCAACCTGTACACCCAAGACTCAGGGCACATTACAGAAGAAGAGCAGAAAAACCCAGATGACTACAACACCTTCTGCTTAATAGTATTTTCAGACATTCCAGGAAGGTGCACTAATGAATCTCAACAATATGGCTTTCTAAACAAGACCCAAATGACAGCAACTCTGGTTGACATGTCATACATGTGGACATTCCGTGACAACATGGACCACAGATGGGCAAAATTTCACCAAGCCCCACTCCCAAATAAAGAGCTGCGGGAAACCAATAGCTGCTGAGAGGAGAATCAGTTTTCTCTAGATATGCAAGCTTCCTACTAAGTATCCAGTCCCAAGCGGTCATCCATAAACACATGTACATTGAGTGTGTGTGTGTGTGTGTGTGTGTGTGTGTGTGTGTGTGTGTTTATGAGTAATACTTTTAAAAGGAGGGTCATGATTTTGAAAGGAGTAGAAAGGGAACACCAGAAGAGTTGAAGGGGTAGAGGAGGAATGGAAATGATGTTAATACAGTACTCATGCATAAAGGGCTTTAAAAAAATAAAATTTTAAATTAAAATAAGAAAAAATAGAATTGATGAGATATGGCAAAGAGATTTTCATTTAATTTCAATGGCTACAGTTTCTAATTGGGATATTTTCTGCTATGTAGTTATTACTTTTGTTATTTTCTAAACAAGAAAAATGATGACCTCCCCCCCCCAAAAAAAAATCTTGCTCTTCTCCCAGACTTCAAGAGCAACTTTTATAGTGCTCTCAGTCATCTGGAGCCATCTGACGTAATGGCCACCACCATGCACTTGGCATAACCAATTCCTGCTGGAGATCTAGGGAATGAAAGGCAACAAAACTGAAATCTGTGACTTCTGAATGAACAACGCCCGGACTCAGGAAGCTTTGAGGTCCAAAGGGTTAGTGGGATGGAAGGCGCCGAAGCGCAATTCAGCGAGTCTGTTAGATGTGCATGTCACCGACGAGCAGGAGATGACAAGGGAAGAAGAGGGATGACGATCAAGGACCTGTTCCCCAAACAGGAAAGGATAGTATTTGGAGGATGAGCAGATGTGTTCCATTTCCTCCGAAGGATCAGGCTTCTGTGACAGAAGCACTCAGGGGAGTCCAGCACAGCAGCCCCGTGAGCCTGCCTCAGCGTTCTACGAATGCTGCAACCAATACATATGGCCCCTCACCGTGACTCATGTGACAGGAGGGTGAAAAGCACCCAGTGCTGAAGAAATGCCACCCAAGAACCTGTCATCCTCACACAAACACTTCGCAGGGATCTGGAGTAAGCATCTTCTAGAGTCAAGAGAAAATGTGGGATCAAGAAATGTGGGTCACTGGCCTCCTTGGAGATACATGATCCCTGGTAAGAAGAGTGCAGGCTACAGGAGTTCCACATCAACCCATCTGGATGCCCAGTTCTCACATCACCTCTAAAGCTACAGCTCTGAGCTACCTGGGAAATCCTTGCTCAGGCTGTCCCAGCTGTCCCAGTGGGTTTGATACTGGCTACATATTAATCTGTCTTAATTGGCTTTCTTTCCAGTCAAATGTGGAGAGTGGGACCAGGGACAGAGCCCAGGAGGATTTCAGGAAATCATGTCATTTTACTCTATCACAGTTTCCAGAAGACATACAGTAAAATAAAGTGCAGACACACACACACACCCTCTCTCTCTGGAACTCACCTGTGTCTCAGAATAATAAGCTTTCCATTTCAGTGGGGGAATAAAGCTATTTGTCAGTTCCAATGTCAAGAATGAATGCAATTTGAATTCTCCAGCCATTTATTTCACCAATTCTCTATTCTTCAGCTGAAATAACTTAACATAGGAAATCGCTGTTCACTCAATGTAAAACTTGCAAACCCGGTTCCAAGAGACATATTTCCTTAAAAAATATGAACCAGGGCAGGGCCTGTTAGGTAATATGCTTCATCCATCTTGGTACAAGGGCAATGCCCAAGCCCATTGGACTATTTTTCTCCACCAATCTAGGCTCAGGGGAAACATCCCAACAGAACCATCTTTTCACGTCATTCTTCATTACCATCATTATAATTGCTACCATTTCCTCATAAACACTCACGATTCATCATCTTTCCTGTTTAAGCCTGATGGATTGATGATACCCAAATGGCATGGATGTAAAATCTTCACTGACTGAGGCACTGAGAAAAAAATTTAGAAATAATGATAAAATTGTTCATTTCACTGCTGACAAATGTCTGCTTTAGAGAGATGAAAAAGATAAAAATGGAGCAGCCATCTCCAGCAGGAAGGAACGTGGCTCTGCATGAAGGATGGAGAGGAAGATGGGTTCCTGGGGAACCACTAATGTCAGTTGGAGTCTTCTTGTTTTCGGTGTCTGTCTTTGAGCTGAACACCAGGCCTCGAAATTTGCAAGTGTTTGTACTTCTCAAAGATTCCTCCATCCTCTTTGACTTCCACTCACCACCCTACTAAAGGAAGATAAAAGACAGAGCGCCGGAGCTCTGAAAAATATCTAGCGGCAAGCCAAATGCCTCTCCTTGAAAACAGCAGGTACTTCTGCACGATGTAGCTCTCACTATATGCCAGAGATGTCTGCCATGATGACAAATATACCTGCTTCATGTATGGTAACTCAACTTAGTCCTCATAGTCTTAGGAGGTAAATACATCAGAACCCCCATGCGTGAAGCTACAGAAAGGTCAGCTGCTCCATCTGAAGACACCTGGTTTTGTAAATCATGTTACTAAAAATTGATTCACGGACATCTTTCCCAAAGCCCTGCTCTTAACTAGCACGCCAGGCATCCCCTCTCAGAACTGCATGCTGCTGATATTTCTAGACAACACTTAAGGACTGAGCGTTCTGAGCAATGACTTCTTTGGATTTCTGCCTAAGGATAGAAGAAACAAATTAATAATCCTTTCCCTGCTTTGGCAGACCCATCCATATTTAGCTATTTTCCAAACACTGCGAAGGAAGAAAAGATGTAAGCTTCTTTTTCAGGTATGCCTGTGTACTTGAGTTTCCTTTGGGTGAAAGAAGAAAGTATCAAAAAGATTAAAGGCTGCTGACGAAGAAGACCATAAAGGATGGAGAGGAGGCCTCTACATGGCAGGATTCATGCAGGGGAATCAAAGGGGATGTGGGTAAGTGGAAAGACAAGATATGCCAGGATTTGGACTTCAGAATAAAGAGTCCAAAGACAAGGTTTGTATGGCCAGTGGAGTAAACCGAGGAACGGACAACAGGCACATGAGCTACAATCTGTCATCTTTGCCTCACGTCAGGACACTGTCATCCTGAGATCCTTTCACTCTGTTCACAAAGGCCTTGCAAGTTCATCTTCTCTGAGTAGCTCAGAGACATTTCCTAGTCTCCAGGCTCCCTGCTCACAAACCACAGAGCTCCCTAAGGAGATTCCCCACAGTTCCTTGCCTGAGTTCAGCCAAGGTACAACCCCAGAGTGGATGTTCATAGCCTCTTACTTGTCTGTCACCTAAGACTCCTGCCATCCTAGCTGAAGGATTCTCCTCGGCCTTTATGTGATGTCGGATTTTTTTCTTTTATTGAAAATATATCTTTTCATATAATATACTCTAATTACAGTCTCCCCTCCCCCGACTCCTCCCAGCTCCCTTTCTCCCCTAGAATATGACAAAACAACCCACCACCCAAACATACAAAGCACAAAAATACGTGTAGATTCAAAGACACACTTTGGATACACAGGAATTTCCCGTCCAAGTAAAACAAAACCAGAAACCAGAATGTGTGTGTGTGTGTGTGTGTGTGTGTGTGTGTGTGTGTGTGTGTAAAAGACAAAGATTATGCTAGGTCTGGTCTATGAGTACAGCAGAATATCACTGAGATTTTTTCCTTTTTCTTTCTTTCTTTTTCTTTTTCTTTTTTTATTTTTTATTTTTGTCAGTTGTGTTGGTTCTATCCTAGGTCTCTGGGCTATCCAGCCTAAATAGATAACAATAAAGAGATTTTTATTCACTCCCTCAAAAAAACAAAAAAAAAAGAAGATGAATAAGATTATTTTAATATGTCCTAACTTAATATTATGAAACAACGACCCTCAAAAGATGCTGTTAAGTTTGGTTTGTGTTGAGCATTTTTTGCTGGGCATGTGGCCTACCCTCAAAAGTGCTTTGCTTCTCCTGTGATTTGTTTCTCCCTTGGAGAAAATTAAATTTTAATTTGCAAGTGGCTATCAATTGGAGATGGCTTTTCGGTTAGTAATAGAGCCTTTTGTCCACTTCTCCTTTCAGCTCTAGGGCCCAATCTGGTGTAAACCCTTGCAGGCCCTGTGCATGCGGCCACAGTCTTGGAGTTCATATGTGCACCAGCCCTGTTGTGTCTATAAGGCCTTGATTCCTTGTTGTCCTCCATCCCCTCTGCCTCTTACGCTCTTCCTGCCTCCTCTTCCAGAGTTCCCTGAGACCTGAGGTAAAGAATTTGATGAAAACATTCCTTTTAAAGCTGAGTGTCTCAAGGTCACTCACTCTCTGCATATCGCCAGGCTGTGGATCTCTGTATTTGTTCCCACCTGCTGAGGGAGGAAGCTTCTGTGATGACAGCTGAGCAAGGCACTGATCTATGAGTATAGCCGAATATTATTAGGAATTATTTTTGTATTACTATGTTCACGTAGGAGAATGGTAGTATTTGGGTTTCTCTAGGTACCTGGCCTGTCTAGTCTTGTGTTCTTGGTCACCCAAGCAGCACTAGGGATGGGTTCTAACTCACAGCCTGGGCCTTCAGTCAGATCAAACAGAGGTTGGTTAGTCCCACAGCTTTGTGCCACTATGGCACCAACCAGCACATCTTGCAGGCAGGCCATTCCTGTTGATGGAAGGCTTTGTAGCTGGGCTGGTATTTACCTTTCTTCTCTTTGGTAGTGTGCAGAATACCTTTCAGTACTACAAATACTAGCCCATGGGGTGAAGGCTGTACATAGGCATCTGTCCAACTTCTCCACGTTCAATGTAGGTGTGGTCCTCAGCAGTAGGGCCTTACCATCAGTTTGTGGAGAGCCACAATAGCCTTGTCAGTGGCCTGGCTCTTTGGAGGTTTCCATGGGACCTCTTTGGACAACAACTTAATTAGATATAGCCCATTCCTGGTACTGGAAGTTTCATTTAGTGACAAGAAATGGCCAGTTGTATCTGTCTTCCTGTTATTTGGTGATTTCATTTAGATTGCCTTTATATATATGTATATATTTTCATATGACCCCTCAAAGGGGCCTTAGTTTTAGTGGTCGCTCCCTTTCGTTCTACCTCACCCTTATATTCCCTCACCCTCCCTGTTTGATTCTCTCACTCCAGTTCCCAACCCCTACCCATCTCTACTATCTCTTCTATTTGCACTTCCCAGGGAGACCCACC
>OU015749.1:88422624-88438946 GCA_907169655.1 Acomys percivali
TTTTTTATTATTAAATATTTTACATACACATTTATATTATTACACATCTATACAATAAACTACCTACAGCAAGAAGAACCATGAAACAATCAGGAATTATATAAATGTTACATTCATAGTGTTTTGGCAGCCTTGAAGAAAACATCTTTCCTATCTTGGTGAGTCTAGAATTCTGAATGTAAATCAATATCTATCATATCTCATCATTATCAACTTAAAATATCTATCTAGGCCTAAAAACATCCTAACCCCTAAACAACTAAGCTTACTTGTAAAACTAAACTATCTGGTCTCCAACCCCATCAGAGACTTGAGAGGGAATAAAATTAATTACCTGCATATACAGGGGGTGCAGGTTAGTAGCTTCCAAATGAGAAGACGACAGAGACAGTTTGTTGCCTGAACAGTCACCCAAAACTCTCTTTAACCTTGGAGTGTAGGGGCAAAATTAATGCCATATCCTATATGTAGTTTATATTCTGCATTTAATACCATGTGCTGTGTGAGAACTTGTCTCCAGGTGATACTTCCTGCGTTCCGGGAATGACCACGCACTACCATAAACTAGGCCTGCTAGCAGTTTCCAGGAACTCTACCGGAGTGATTAGCTGAGATAAAACAACTTCCTTGGAGACTCAGTCTCCACCCAACCTGCCTAAGGAACTGTAAAGTTTCCAGAGCCTCACCTTTTCCACCCCTCCAGAAACTGTGAAGTTTCCACAGCCTCACCTACCCCTCCCCACCAGGAACTGTGACCAAAATCTGCCCAGCCTAAGAATATTAAAACCCTAAGATTCTTCTGTTCAGGGCCGCCTCACTCCTGTGTACAGGTGGACCCCAGCGTGCTGGAACATTAAAGTCTCCTGCTTTTGCATCGACCCGGTCTCTGTCTCTCTCATTTGTTGCTTCCTGGTATAGACTCTCCCGATCAGAGTCTTACATCAGCGTCATCTTCAACCAACTGGTCCAGTATATCTGACAGACATATTTGTGAGGTAGGAACTATTGAGAACTTGTTTACGTTGTCTTGGCAGAATTTGGCTGTCAACTCTGCCGGCTCCCAAGCCTGCCCACTTTTAGGCAGAATTCTGTCTGTGGTAGAAACAAGGACATTTTCCCCCAGTGGCTTCTTTGCCACATTTGAAGCCATCTCTATAAGGAGGAAAAAAACCAACTCTTTGTTTCATTGTATATTATTGTTTGTTTGTTTCTATTTTATTGATTTCAGCCTTGAGTTTGATTGTTTCTTGCCTTTTGTGTGTTATGTCTTTTTGTTCTAGAGCCTTAGGATGTGTTTTTAAATTACTAGTATGAGATCACTCCAAAGTTTTTATGCCTAGAACTGCCTTTATTGTGTCCTGTATGTTTTGTAGGTTGTGTTTTCATATAATTCAATTCTAGAAGATCTTTAATTTCTTTCCTAATGTCTTTCTTTACTCATTTTTTTCTTTCAGTAGTGAGTTGTTCAGTTTCCATGAGTTTGTAATTTTTCTGTTTATTTCTGCTGTTGTTCATATCCAGCGTATGCATAGGATGCAGGGTGTTATTTCAATTTTCTCGTGTCTGTTTACATTTGCTTTGTGTTTGAGTATGTGGTCAGTTTTGGAGAATGTTTCATGAGATGCTGAAATAAACTTCTTTTTGTGTGTGCGTGTGTTTGGGTGAAATGTTCTATAAATATCTGTTAAGTCATTTTGATTATGACAGCAGTTAGCTCAGATGAATATGTGACTTAAGCTGTAGTAGTAGAGTTTTTTTTTTTTTAAATAAATTTGGGTGGCATTTGGTTTAGTGCATCAGTGTTGAGAATTGCAAATGTCTTCTTGGTGGATTTTTCCTTTGATGACTAGGTAGGATTCTTTCTTCTCTCTTCTGATTAGTTGTGATTTGAAGTCTATTTTGTCAGACATTAAAGTAACTTACTGCCCTAGGTTGCTGTGGCATATTTCTTGGATACAGCAGAAGGATGGATTTTGTTTTCAAATCCATTCTTTCAGTCTGTGTCTTTATTTTTCTTTCTTTCTTTCTTTCTTTCTTTTTGTTTGTTTTTGAGAAAGGGTTTCTCTATGTAGCCTTGGCTGTCCTAGATTTACTTTGTAGACCAGGCTGGCCTCAAATTGACAGTGATCCACCTGCCTCTGCCTCCCAAGTGCTGGGATTAGAGGCATGCACCACCACGCCCACCCAGTCTGTGTTTTATTATGGGGAATTGAGCCCATTGATATTGAGAATTATCAGTGAGTAGTTTTTGTTGATTCCTATTATTTTGTTGTTGTGGGTAGGTGTTTCCCCCTCTTTTAATCTGCTGACCTGTTATTTATTCCTTGTGTTTCTTAGGTGTGGTTAGCCTCTTCTTGACTAAGGTTTCCTTCTAGTGTTTTCTGTACGGCTGGATTTGTAGACAGATACTGTTTACATTTGGTTTTTTTATTTCTCCAGATATCATGTTTGAAAGTTTTACTGGGTATAGAAGTTTAGAAGGAATCTGTGGTCTCTTAGAGTTTGTAGAACATCATTCCAGGACCTCCTACCTTTTAGAGTTTCACTGAAAAGTTATGTGTTACGCTACTAGGTCTGTCTTCATATGTCATTTTCCATTGTAGTTTTTGATATTCTGTTTTTGTTCTGTATACTTAGTGTTTTGATTATTATTTGATGTGGGGGATTTTTTTCTGGTCCTAGTTGGTGTTGTGTGTGCTTCTTGTACTTTTATAGGTACTTTCTTCTTTATGTTAGAGAAATTTTCTTCTGTGATTTTGTTAAAAATATTTTCTGTGCCTTTGCCATGTTTTTTTTCTCCCTCATCTTTTCCTATTATTCTTAGATTTAGTCTTTTCATAGTATCATAGATTTCCTGGATATTTTGTGCCTTTTTTTTAAAAAAAGATTTAACATTTTCTTTGACAAAGGCATCCATGTCTTCTATCTTGTCTTCAATGACCAAGATTCTCTCTTACAACCCTTTTATTCTGTTGACTTGTCTCTGAGCTTCCTGTTTGAGTTCCTAAATTTCATTTCCAGTTTTCCCTCAGTTTGGGTTTTCTTTATTGATTCCATTTCCACTTGTAAGTCTTGAGCAATTTTCTTTATTTCATTCTACTGTTTGTGTTTTCCTAGACTTCTTTAAGGGGTTTATTCATTTTCTCTTTGATGACCTCTACCATATTCGTAAAGACTGTTTTGAAGTCCTTATCTTGTGCTTCAGCTATGTTACTTGCTCAGGGTCTACTATATGAGGGTCATTGGGCTTTAGTAGAGACACATTGTGCTGGCTGCAATTGATTGTGCTTTTACACTGGTGTCTAAGATCTGGGTTTGGGATGATTGTGATTCTAGGTACTGGTATCTTGCCTTTGTTGGGTGAGTATTCCATTCCTTGATTCTGTTGTCCTTCCTCATTTGGTTCTCAGGAGAGTGTGGTGGCTTTGGGCTGCCGGGCAGGAAATGCTACTGAGATCCTGCCAGGTGTGGCTACTGGAGGTTCCCATTGGAATGTGTTTTTGTTTGGGGAGCTGACATTTAGTGATGTAGATGGGGTAGAGGTGAGGAGGGAGAGTGGAGATCTACCGCTCACCTACATGCCTCGATGGCCTATCTCCTTCCATGACCAGCATGGCCAGAAGGTTCCCAGGGAGTGGCTGCAGGTGTTGGAGGCTGAGATAAAAATATAGACTTCTGAAGAAGCCTGTAGGGGAATATCTGTGTGATTCTCTGGATGCGGGGTCTGAGGATGGAAAGGCTTAGCAGATGCTCTGCTACAGAGCTGGGGATGAGATAGTGGGGGCACTGGGTTTGGAGGAAGTGAGGGATGAGGGAGAATATAGGTCTGAAGATCATTTACAGAACCTGTTTGTCTTTTGATCTGTCTCTCTTTGTATCTCCCTTACAATCTCTCTCCCACAGCTTCTACCTCTAACTCAGACACCAGAGAAGTCTTGTATCCAATGGATGATTTTTCAGAGACCATGAAAGAGAATATGGAGCTCAAAGTCTTTCTTCTGTGAATTTGGCCTTTATTTCTACATCTGAAAATAAGTTATTCATTCTTCAGCTGGTATCAGTTACTGTGTGACCATAGAGATCTGTGGGTGTGAGGACATGACCTAGAGGTTGAATTTACACACTGGGAGAAAAAAGCATCTTCTACAAATGGTACTTGGCAATTCAGGTATCTACCTGTAGAAGAATGAAATACAACTCAGATGCAAAATAGATCAAGGACCTCAACATAAGACCCAGTAGCTTGAAACTGTTAGAGGAGAAAATAGAAAATATGCATGAACTTATTGGCACAAGTAAGGATTTTGGGGCATGACTGCCCGTCAAAGCCAAAGATAAGATAGCATCAATCTACAAGGATAATATTAAGGAAAATCCTCAATTAACTTGATATTTGCCTTTGATCCACTTTTGACATAATAATCAAATTCAGATTTACAGCTGATATTGAAAACAATTACATCAAGAAAATGAAAAAGCAAAATGTCAGTCTAGGAGAAAATATCTGCAAAAGACAAAAGAGATTGAAGACATTTTAAGACATATCCAAAATACACAAATAACTCTTTAAGATTCCATGAAGAAAACTAACAGCGTAATTTTAAAGGAATAATAACCTGAAGGAGATATCATCAAAGGAGATATGTACATAACAAATGGGGATATAAAAATGTTCAAAATCATATGGCAGAGGGATCATGCAAATTCAAACAACAGCCAGACACAACTGTGCACTTCTTAGAGTGGCTGTAGCTAGTGATAAGTACTGGGAATGCCTTTAGGAAAACCCTCATCCACTGCTCATGGTAATGCAAAATAGTATGATGACTTTGGAAGATTCTTAGTAGTTTCTTACCAAAGGAAATGTAGTCTTATTATATCATTCAGAATTTGAACTTCTTTCTGTTTGGTTGGTGTTTGCTTGTTTGTTTGTTTGTTTTTGAGACCTTAGCCTTGGTTGGCCTGAAACTCACTATGTAGACCAGGCTGGCCTCAGACTCATAGAGATCTGCCTGCCTCTGCCTCCTTAGTGCTGACATTAAAGGTGTCTGCCACCACATCTGGCTTGAGCTTCTTGATATTTATCCTAAAGCATTAAAAAAAATTATAACTCCCAAAAATACTTCACACAGAAAGTTTTATTCACATTACCCAAACTTGGGAGCAGCCACGATTCAATGAGTGAATAGACAGGTAAAGTGGAATATGCCAAACAATGGAATATTATTCAGCACTAAAGAGAAAAGAACTCTCAGAGCTAGCCATCCCAGAACTCAGCTGGTGGAGGCAGGAAAATCATAGGTTTGAGAGTAGCTTAGGGAGCATAAAAGGACTCTGCCTTAAGACGAGAAAGGTGTAAAATCAAATGAGTTATCGGGCCATGAAAAAAAACATGAAAGAATTTTCAGTGAATATTACTCAGTGAAAGGAAACCAATATAAGCTATTACAAACAATGTTTTTCTAACTATATAACATTCTGGAAAAACAAAACTATGAAGGAAACAAAAAGCATCAGTGATTTTGTAGGTGACAGGAAAATAAGGGTGAAGGGATGGCACTCAGATGCAGGAGCCATGAAACCACTCTTCTACGTACACACGTGTTTACGTGTGTTTGTGTGTTTGTCAAAACCTAGAATGAACACGCTGAGTAAACCTTAAGGTAAACTTTGAGGTGTGGCCATGGCAAGGTGTGCATGAAGGTTTGCTGTTTGCACCAATCCTAACATTCTGCTGAGGCACTTCGGCAGTCAGCAATGCTGTGGTATATAGTGGAACTCTTTACTTTCTGCCTAATTCTGCTGTGAAACTAAAACTTCCCCAAAAATTGATCACTTGAAAAGTCAGTTTCCAGGATACAATTTGAGTTTGGAATAAATGTAGGCTCATATGTCACGTTGGACGTGTCTGCAGTGCTTAAGCGGTGAGAACCTCTCTGTAGACTGATGCTCCAAAGCCTTACTCCTAAGTATTTTAAGTTCTGACCAGATAGCAAAAGGTCATAATCTGTGGTAGATCAGTTTCCAAAACTCATTTTTCTACAGGCTCACCAAACAGCTGTGGGGACCCTGAACTGAGCACTGAGGCCTAAGAATAATCCAAAAGCACCCTAGCATCGAAAGCCTCATGGCACACCAGGAGAGACCCGAAAGCAAATGCTTGCACACGGCAAAAGTGGCTTAGTGGAATAAGTGTAAGTGGAAACCCACAGGAGAAATGAAAGCTGACATGGAAGAGACTTTGAGCAAACACTCAGTCAAGCAGCTCAGCCACCATTCCTATGCATGTCAAGTGACAACTCTGCTGCCCATGAGACCAGATACCAGACAAACGACAGAGACCGTGATACATATTCTAGGGTCAGGAAGATTAATAGGTGAAAAGCCTCTATTTTAATTACTGAAGAACGTGTTGCTTAAGCTAAAACAGGGCAGCCTTCTCAGGCCATCTAGCTAATAAGGAAAAAAAGCAAATTTGTATGCTCACACTATATACTGTTTGATATTTGGAGGGGCATAGGAGGTTCTCCAACACACTGGCTGTCAGGCACAGCTGAACATTACCATAGCATGGTAACCTTTTAGTAAGCAACAGTACGAGGTTTTAACCCAGACCAATTAAAATAGAATAGCTAAAGATTGGAAGTTGGCAATGGCATTTAAAAAAACTTTCTGGGTAATTCTGGTGTATAATGAAGACTGAAAGCTCTCACTCATCCAATTTTGTCTTTTTCCAGATTATGAATCTGTAAAATAAAATGCATGATTACAGAGTTAGTTCCAAGGGTTCCAAGACCCACCCTACAACTTACAAACCATAACATCTTCAATATCTTGTAATTACCTAATATACCTCCCTTGAGTCCTATGCTCTCAAGTACAATAACTACTCAGACTTTTATGACAGTCACTCTTAACCATTTATCTCCTATGTATGTACAATACATAGAAACAACTCTCCCCAGAGCAGCTTGCTTTTTAATTTCATTAAGAAGCTACCATCAAGATAGAGATGTACTTAAGTAGAGAGCTTGCCTAGCATACACAAGGCTCTGGGTTTGATTCCTAGCAACACACACACACACACACACACACACACACACACACACACACATACACACACACCATAAGGAGTCTTAGGGCTCTGCTATTCAAAATGTTACACATGCGCATCTTATAAATGCAGATCCACTAATGAGAACATTTATTGTAATAAATTCCACGTACTAAAGTGTAGGGAGCATTATTCCAAAGACTTGATGCTGAGGTTTGACCAAGTTATGTCATGTAGGTACAGCTCTACAATGACTGCATAGGTGTGTTGCTATAAAGAAAGAAAATCCCGATTTTACCAATAAAAACTCTGAAGTCAGATATTGGGGGTGAAAACCTGCTACTTCAGAGAAGCAGAGAAAGCACCCAGCTGACCTTTGCACTCAATTGACATCCCAGAAGGAAAAAGCCTTTCTACTCAGCTGAAATGCCCCTTCTTCCCCACACTGTCTTAAATACCATTTTTCTCAGTGTCCCTCCTTTCTGTGTAATCCCTGTTAGTTGGTTTCTTGCTCCACCTCTTGACCAAGGGTTAACTTTATTTAATCCTGTCTATAGAAAGCTCTTGGATTATAGGTGTGTGCTAGGGCTGAGCCACACCATAACCACCTGTTTAAAATAAACAGACAGTTCTTGGATTAAAGGTATGTGTTAGAGCTGAGTCATACTGAACAAGAAACAGGTTTTTATAGTTCACAATCTCAGATCCTGCAACAGAGATGTTCCTATTTTTTATATAGAAAGATAAATGATATGCTATGGCCTTACATGAGGAACCTTACATGTCCTCTTGTATACAAGTGAGGGGATGAGGCTGGAGTTGGCTTGGTAGAATGCCTGCTTGTGATGCACAAAGCCTGGGGCATGATTGCCAGTACCACATATATCAGGCATGGTGGCCACACAAGTAATCCCAGCTCTTGGAAGGACCAGAAGATCAACGTCATCCTTGACTGTATACAAAGTTTGAGGTCAGCTTGTGCTACATGAGAAGCCATAAAAAAAAAAAACAAAAACAAAAAACAAAAAAAAAAATCAACAACAACAAAAACCATACACTTAGAAGGAGGAAAATGGAAAATAAGTTACATAAATATTAAGTCTTACAATGCCAAATTATTTTTAGTATACTTTAAGTTTTATATACCCATCAGAGTATATAAAAGTTCTTTTTAGATCACAATCTTTCGAATATCAAGTATTGTCAGACTTGTAATTTTTGCCCACTTAATGGTGAATAACTGATATCTTCATTTATATTTCTCAGACTTACTAATAAGTTTGACAATTTTTTTTAAGTTTGACAATTTTAACAGCTTATAGTCATTTATATTTTCTACCCATTGAATGCCTATTCATTTATTTTGCCAGTTTTTAAATTGAGCTAGTTTGGTTGTTTTCTAACCAGAGTATAGTCAAATTATATATATAATATATATATATATATATATATATATATTATATATATTACACAATTACACACATTTTAAATTATGTCTGCTAATCTCTAGCTTCTCTTTCCATTTTCATCATGGTGACTAACAATCAAGAGAAATTCTAACCTCTCCTGTCATAAATTGTCATCCCTATTTTAGTTAGTGATTTTATCTTTTTCAAGAGAGATTTCTTTGCCCTGAGGTCTAAAATATATTCTCCCACATTTTCTTCTAGTGATGTTAAAGTTCTGCTTTCTTGTTAAAGTCCTTAATCCATCTGGAATTGATTTTGTGCTCTTTGTGCACGAGGGATCTAATGTCATTTCTTTTGTGTGGAGAATCAATTGTCCCAGAACTGTTATTGAATAGTCCCCCATTGCTTCCAGTTGATCTCAAAGCCTCTTGGGTCATGTATATTCATCAGTTTGTTCCTGGCTCTCTGTCTCGTTTCATTGGACAAATCGTCTCTCCTAGCACCAATGCCACGGAGTTTTAATCACTACAACTTTATAATAAATCTTCATGTCTGGTAGGGCAAGGCCTTCCGATTTATTTTTCTCTTTTAGAGGTCTGGCTATTTGGGCCCTTTAACTTCCATATAAATTATAAAATCAATGTGACATGTTACACTCAAAATACTGTTCGGATTTTTTATTAGAATTGCATTAAAAATCAATTTGGGGAGAATTGATATATTTCTAGTATTGAGCCTTTCTTTCTATGAACATTGAGCATTCATGTCTTTCAATAAAATTTCATAACCTCCTTTAGAAGTTCTTGCATGTGTATGTCTATACTAACACCTATGTGTATATGCTTTGCCTATTACAATTTTTATTTCTAGTTTTTATGTATGACATACAGAAATTTAAACAAGTTTCTTGGCCAGTAACTTAGATAAGTCCTCTCATTATTTCTAACATTTTAAAGAAATTATGTGTTAGTAACTTTTCTTATCACTGTGATAAAATATTTGATAGTATTTCATGCTGAATCCTTGATATGGTTCCAGGGGCTTGAACCTGATTCTGGGCAGCAAGGTAATGAAAACAGACAGACGGATGGGCACATACAAAGAAAGCTGGGATTGGGTAGTCTGAACTCTCCGGTAGAGAAACATCAGTACCCCAGAAGCTCCATGTTTATGACACAGTGTTTAACAGGGAGGTTGTTGCATACATATAAACACAGGGGCCCAGTTTATGGTATACAACTGGATCAAGGAGTCAAGTTTAGCTAATCTTACTAGGATTACTGTCTATAGGGGAGCAGTCTTTGGGCATGGAGTATCTTGGATGAGACATTTTCCACACCCAATACTGACAGCTACACTTGGACCAAAGGGAAGTAAAGAAAAGATAAACATGTTTTTTGTTTGTTTGTTTGTTTGTTTAGATCACAAGTGGGAGATGAGAAAAGACTTGTGAGAGAGCAGGTGATGTTTATCCCTTTAGAAGTCAAACCACCATGTGGGGGAGATTTGTTGTTAACCAGCTGAAATACATCCTTGAACAAATTCTGAGAAGAACTATAAATGTGAACCAAAAACTGAAGTGGGGCCTTTGGGGACTTGCGATAGATTTGGTTGTTCATTGCTCCACATCTAGATGCTCCTAAAGAGAACCACTTGAGGGAAGGCTTTGGGGCTCCAGGCTCCAGCTGAGGCTCCGGTTCAGTTGCTCCAGGTTCTATCAGAAGAAATCCTGCTGATTATGCCAGGAGAATTGTTCCTCGGAACTGATATCCTTATGGCTTCATTTTTGTAATCTTTAATCTCCTTTTCCTATTGTTTAGGTTAGTCGAGTTATAAGTGAGGTACTCTTGGTTAACAAGTTTGCAATAAAATATACTTGTTAAGAAAACTGAGCCTACAGGGAAGGCTTATCCATCTCTTCTGGATCTAAGACTACAGTCATTGACACGGCTGTGCCCATTTCATCAGCACACAAGTAAAACCCAGACAGTTAGCACACGTGTCTATAATTTCAGCACTCTTATAGAGGAGAAATGAAAGGCAAGGATGTGATAATCCCTGGACGGTTATGAGCCAAATATTACTCTGATAAATACAGAACACCAACAAAGAGACATCATCTCAAAGTGGAAGCCAGGCAAGGCATGACACCTGATGCTGTCCTCTGACTTCCGCATGACATAGAGGCACACCAGTTACACATGAATTCACATTCGCATAGCCACATACAAAGGGAAAGAAGAAACACACACACACACACACACACACACACACGGTGGTGGGGAAGAGAGGGGGGGAAGAGAGAGAGAGGGAGAGAGAGAGAGAGAGAGAAGAGAGAGATATCACTGATCTGATTACAAAAACTCCCAAGTGCAAGAAACTCAATAAACCCCAAGGAAAAGAAAGTTAAAATCTCAGAGAAATCTATAAATTAGTGAAGCTATGCTATATATTTTATAGAGAGGAATGAATCTAAGGATGATACTAGATATTTAGATAGAAAAAATAAAAGCAAAAGGACAGTAAAATAGTACTTTTAAAGTACTAAAAATCTAAAACCAGACCAAAAAAATCCCCCATCCCATAATTCCATACCAAGAACTATATTTTCACAAAGCAAATACTATATCAGGTGTTCTCATTTGTTTTCCATTGCTGAAGTAAAGACCATAACCAAAAGCCTCTTGATGAGGAAAGATTTATTTCATCTTACAGTTCCCAAATACAGCCTATCACTGAAGGAAGCCAAAGCAGAAACTGAAGGCAGACCCCTGGAAGCAGGCATCATGGGGGAGTGCTGCTTCCTGGCTGCTTATCCAGCTTTGGTATACTTCCTGGGACACCTGCCCATGTGGTCATCATCAATCATCTATCAGGAAAATTCCCCCACAGACCTACCTGTAGACTAATTTGACAGAGGCAAGTCCACAACTGTGGCTCCCTCTTCTCAGACGATTCTAGATGTGTCAAGTTGAGAAAAAAAAAAAAAACTAACCAAAGCACAAAGCATAGAAAAAAATTACAAAATATCATTTCCAGCAGAACTGCTCTACAAACAAATACTAAGTCCTCTAGACAGAAACAAAACAATATCAGAACAAGGTAGGTCATACAAAGACTTGCAGAGCCACCAGCCTCAGTAACCGTGCTCAGAAACAGAAAATGTGCCTTTATTTCTTAAATCTTTTTAAAGAAAATGATGTAATATAGTCTAGGGATTTTAAAGTGAGTTGAAGTTCAGTGTATAGCAACAATAATGCATTAGGCAGAAATAGAGAAATGAATATCCACTGTTACAATATTCCAGTATCTGTAAATTATATTGTATTATTTGATAGGAAACCACATTAAGTTAAAATAGATACTATAAACCCTAGAGTTTGTGTGTGTGTGTGTGTGTGTGTGTGTGTATGTGTGTGAGTATGTGTGTGTGACAAAATAGAAAACATGGTGTGTTGTTTTAAAGTTGCAATTTAACCAGAAAATTTTAAAAAGGAAGAAGAAACAGTAGAAATGAAACAAATTAAAAGCAATTAGCAAGATAGTGTGTTTAAAGTAAATAATCACATATGTGCTTATGATAAATTTAAGTAATTAAGCACCTTATCTTAAAGATGAAGATTTATGTATAGGTGGAGGGGGACAATAATATCTTCAAGAAACTATATGTAACATACATATGATAATAGGAACTGCATGGTATATAGACTGTATACTATTCTGAACAAAAGAACAAGTAAACATCATTTAAAATAGTGAATATCATTCAGTTAGAGCATCATAAAGACTCATGGCAGATAACTGAAAAATCTCAGCTCATTTGTATAAGATAGCATTACTGTCACATCCAAACAGATAAAAGCATACTGAAAATATATATTAAAATATGTGTATGTTTTTCTTCCTTGCATTAATTGAATGTTTTAAAATTTAAATTTTACTATTTTACACACATGTATACTTATTCTTCATAAACTTTATTCAGTGGGATATCTTTTCTGGTAATATTTTTTCAGCTTGACACAATATGTAGTCACCCAGAAGAGGGAACCTTAACTGAGAAAATACCTCCATCATATGGGGCATACATCCCTAGATAGACTGCTGTCCAGAATCCTTCAGCCATGGTGTAAGGTTGGGTATACAGACAAAACTCTTTCCATGGTGTGAAGCTTCTCTGAGCCTTGGGGAATACCTTTCCCGAATCCTAGGCTTATACTGCCCCTTGCTGCCCAACTGTGGGTGATGACATTGTTTTGTTCAACTTCAGTTTTTGTTTTTGCTTGTGCAAGTAGTAGATACTGCATGGAGTGGTACCCAGTGGCCTGGAAGTAAACAGTTGATTTTTCTTCTTCGGGAGCATCATGACTGACACCATTCTTACCCCGAGTGAACCTAGAGAAGCAGAATCTTAGTTGGTTTGTGAATTTTTCTGGGCCTTCTGGAGTTACCTATTTTAACATGGCAATGTTTAAAGACCTTTATTATAATAAAGAGGGCACTGAAAATCCTTGACAAACTGTGGCAAGAAATGTATAAAATATTTCAGGCAAAACAAGACACACTCCGACTAGGGAGATTGAGGCAGAATGACTGAGGTGTTGAAGCTTGTGTGTATATAGGAATGTTTAAGGCCAGCCTGAGCTATGTAACACATCTCTATTACATCAGAAATAGGTAAATAAATAAATACAAGGGAATGAAAGACATGCATAAAATATACCTGTTAGATATTTATACAAATACAGCCAGAAACCACTTAATGACACTTATGTAAATGACTGACCTCATTTGTGATGGGGAATCTCAAAAAGTTTCATCACCTCATCATAACACAGCTGACTTGGGGGATAGTAGAGTCAGTAATGTTTGAACAATGGAAAGAACAAACAAAAAAACACCCAATGACACATTCATCAGACCATACCTCATTATTAACTGGTTGCATGCACATGCTTATAAAATGCAAGATTCTGGGTGCCTGTATTTGATCTTGAAAACATTTTAGGGAAACTTTCTGGTGTAATGAACCTCTTAATAAGAGAAAAAGGAAAAATGAGCCTGAGCCCCAGTATTGAAACTCCCACCTTAAGCTTGGTTTAAATAAGAGAAAGTGTCCATATCATCTTTGAAAGGAACCCTATAACCCAGGGGAACAGAGCTGAAATTTCTAAAAGCCAAATTCAGGTCTTTTGGGTAAATAACAGCCCAGACTAACTTTTGAACCTCACAGAGCACTGACAGTATCCTCAGGAACCAGCAAAATGAACATTAAAACTGTTCTTAGATTCCATCAAGAAAATAACAACAGTAATGTAGATTCAGGGAGATGGGAACCCTTACATACTGCTGGTGGGAAGGTAATCTGGTAGAGTCACTAGAGAAATCAGTGCAGAAGCTCCTAGAATAATACTACCACATGGTCCTACTACACCACTTCTGGGTATACAACAAAGATCTGTATGTCAGCTCACTACACAGATTCTTGCGTCTCTGTAATAATATATAGTTGCAGGATTCACAGTAGCCAAGATATAGCCAGCGTAAATGCTAATCAATACAAATGGATAAAGAAAATGTGATTATATATGAATTTTATTTAGCCATAAAAATTAAATTATATCGATTCCAGAAAATGAATGTAACTGGCTATTGTCATGTAAAGAGCACAAAACCACACTTAGACAAATATTGCATATATTTCCTATGCAGAAGAATACACATACAGAGAGAGAGAGAGAGATGAAAACAGAAGTGGAACTAAGTAAGAGGACTGAATAGAGTTAAGGTAAGGATAAGAAGAATAAAAGAGGGTAATGGGAAAAAGAAAGAAAAAAAATCACACTTTCTCTCATATGCAGAATACAGGCTTAAATACACCCACATATACACATATATAGTTACGTGTATATACATATATACATAGTAGAAATGTATAGACCAAGTGACCTATGAAGGTTTAGCCAATGTGTATCTTACTGTGCTATTTTTTTTTCTCCTAGCTCTACAATGCATAATTAAAACAGACACCCAGCTCTGGCAGAATCCCCACAGTGGTTTCCTCATCAGCTGGCACAGTAGGAAAGGCCAAGTGAAATCCCTAGTGATGACTATGTCAGGAAAGTAGGGGAATCAAAGTGATTTTGTATCCCTGGAAGGATTGCAGGGATTGGTGCCTCTTCAAGGCCTTGAAAGTTGGAGGATAGTGGGGTCCACCACATTGCGATTTAACACTTCTGTTTAAAAGTTAGAAACAGATGGGTTTTGAAAATGCAACGGGATATCATAAAATCTTAAACAGGTGTCAATTCCAATTGCACCTGCTGTTCCAGATGTGATTTCATTGCTGGAACAAACTGACATACACACTGCCACCTGGCATACAACTATTGAGCTAGAAAAGGTTTTTGTCTCTGTATCTGTTACTAAAGACCAGCAGGACTCGGCTGCTCCCAGGTGGTAATACAACTGCATAGTCTCATTTCAGGACTATATCCCTTCTCATGCCTTAGGGCTCAATTCAGTCCACAGGGATTCTCATCACAAGAAACCCACAGGTCCATCACATCAAAGGCACTGGTACTATTGTGTTGATTAAGCCTAGTGGGCTAGAAGTGAGAGCTAGGGTAAACTTCATGCCAGGTGGTAGGATAGAAAAACTGACAAAATTTGAAGTCTTCCACAGACTCAATGTTGTGGCACATGTCAACATGTTCCTAGATATCATGGGCACAAGGCAGAGTGGCATTCTTTGCATGAAAAAAAAAGAAAACATGTCATTCATCTGAGAGTGTCACCTAAGCCTTTTTATAGTCATCTACACAGCTTCTAATTCTGGGTGGAGCTTGCCAACTATCCAGGATGATGCCCAAACTGCTGTACCACTTGGGTCAAGACATCCATTAGCTCCAATGAATGGTAAAGAGTCTGTGCCAAATAGAAGTGTTCTCTGGAACCTCTGGCTGCCCTTCCAGGTGCATTACAGTGTAGACCTTTAGGACTGTAGATCAAATCCTTAACATTACAAGAAGAAAATGACTTTCCTCCTGAGAAACAGTCTTAGAGTTGATTCTGTGTCTTAATTAACCTTGATCTACCTGAAACCTGAGCTTCCCACTCACTTGGTGTTATCCAACTCTGCAGGCTGGGCATACACAACATATACAACAGCACTTGGTCATCAGATAAGCATAGATAAAAGGTTATACCCTCAACATAAAAAGTTACGTGGAGCAATGGCCCATATGTTTCTAATCACTCTCCTGTTATATTACCTTCTCTTTCCCCATCTGCACCTGTGATGTCATGTGGCATTCCCTACCATCAGGTGGTAGAGGAAGAGACGACTCATGCTTGGTTCACAGGCAGTTATGCAGAATGTCCAGCATCATGCAGACATGGACAAGGGCAGCACTGCAGTCTCCCTCTGGGACTCAGCAGAAAGACAATGGGGAAGTGTAGCCTTTAAACAGTGCCCTGTGCCCCTGATTGCTTCCTTTGCTTGAGAGAAGAACAGATGTGTAGCTAACTATATGCCAACCCACTGGCTCACGCCAGTTCTTTGGCTAGATGTTCAGAGCTTTGAATGGAACATGGTCGGAACATTGTGTCAAAGAGGGCTGAGAAGAGACATGGTAAAATTTTGTTGTAAAGCAAGTCACACTGTGGGAGAAAATATTAATAAGGTAGTTGTATCAAGAATTATGCCTTTAAAAATCCAATAATTATAATAGAACAAATAACCCAATAATAAAATTGGGTAAAGATTTTAACATGCGTCATCAACACATGCACACACACACACACACACACAGAGAGAGAGAGAGAGAGAGAGAGAGAGAGAGAGAGAGAGAGAGAGA
>OU015749.1:88438956-88471047 GCA_907169655.1 Acomys percivali
AGAGAGAGAGAGAGAGAGAGAGAGAGAGAGAGAGAGAGAGAGAGAGAAACATGAGCACATTGTAAGATGTTCGCCAATATTATTCATTAGAGGTATGCAAATAAAAATAATAACTGGATTAAAGCTATACAGCAGTTAGAATATTTAAAGCCAAAGAGGCCATAGAGGGGGTCTGGAAAGGTAGGTCAGCTGTTTGGAATGCCTGTTGCTCTTCCAGATGACAGGAGTTTGGTTCCCAGCACCCACACCAGGCAGCTCACAACTGCCTTTAGCTTTAGCTCTATATGCTCTGAAGCCATCGTATAGCCTCTGCTACCACTTGCACACAAAAAATGTACATAAACACATACACACACATGCATGCACAATGCACATTTTAACAAAAGTGAAATTATTTTTAAATAACATAATTTTTTTAGGTTGGCAGTATTTGTAGTTTTTTTAAACTTAATTTAATTTTGTTTTTTGAAACAGGGTTTCTCTATGTAGCCTTGTCTGTCCTGGACTTGCTTTGTAGACCAGGCTGGCCTCGAACTCACTGAGATCCACCTGCCTCTGCCTCCCTGAGTGCTGGGATTAAAGGCATGTGCCACCATGCCCCACCACTAATTTTTTTATTTCTAATTTGTTCACTTTACATCTCGATTATAGCCCCCGCCCTCATCTCCTTGTGATCCCACCATCCCTCCCTCATTCCCTCTCCCTCCCTTCTCTAGTCCTCAGAAAGGGGATCCCTCCTCCCCTAATATCTGACCTCAGCCAATAAGGTCTCATCTGGACTGCCAGTGTCCTCTTCCTCTGTGGCCTGGCAAGGCTGCCCCACCGAGGGGAAGTGATTGTGTGGAGACCATAGTCTATGTCCATCCACCTGTGTCAAAATGTATCAAACTTTGCACTTTACATATTTGAAATCTATCTGTCAATTGTCCCCTAAGAGAGTCATTAAGATATCCAAACAACACTCAGGATGATCATTTCCAGTTCCATCTATTTGCCTGCAAAGTTCATGATGTCTTTGTTTTTAATAACTGAGTTGTATTCCATTTACTTTATCCATTCTTCAGTTGAGGGAAATCTCATTGTTTCTAGTTTCTGGCTATTACAAATAAAGATGCTATGAACATAGTTGGGCAAATGTACTTATTGAATGGTGGGGCATCTTTCTGGTATATGCCCAGAAGTGGTATAGCTGGGTCTTGAGGTAGATCTAGTCCCAATTTTCTGGGAAACCTCCTGATTTATTTCCACAGGGGTTGAACAAGTTTGCACTCCCACCAACAATGGAGGAATGTTTCCCTTTCTCCACATCCTTGCCAGCATGTGCTGTCACTTGAGTTTTTGATCTTAGCTATTCTGATGGGTGTAGCCAGCATGTGCTGTCACTTGAGTTTTTGATCTGATGGGTGTAAGATGGAATCTCAGAATAATTTTGATTTGCACTTCCCTGATGACTAAGTGTTTCTCATTCATTAGAGATTTCCCTGTTGAGAATTCTCTGTTTCTCTCATAGCCCTATTTTTAATTACCTAAGCCTATTTGGTTTGTTGGCGTTTAATTTCTAACCCAGACCCAGAAAGATATGCATGGTATGTACTCACTTATAAGTAGATATTAGCCATAAAGTACAGGATAACCAAGCTATAATCCACAGACCCAAAGAAGCCAAGGAGGGCCCAAGGGAAGATGCTTGAATCTCACTCAGAACAGGGAATAAAACATGCATCTGAAGTAGATGGAAGGAGAGAACTGAGTAGGAGAGAGTGTGGGGAGCGCCACAGGGGTGGGGATCAGGTGTGGGGAGAGTGAGGGGAGGGCGAAGGAAGGAAGACTAGGAGGGAGAACAAAATTCCTTGGGGATGGGGAATCTCTAAGACAGGGAGGCTAGGGGATGGCCTTGCTGAGACTCCTAGAAGTGGAGCATGGAGGGTAGTGGAACAAGAAATTGCCACTTGGTGTAGCCAGGTGGGACTTGCAGTGGAGGGAAGAGGACACCAATCCCCCCACAAAACATTCAACCTAAAATTTGTCTCACCTACAAGATGTGTAGGGATAAATATGGAGCAGAGAATGAGGGAATGGCAAACCAATAACTGGCCCAACTTCAGACCCATCCCATGTGAGAAAGCCAACCCCTGACATTGTTAATGATACTCTGCTATGCTCCCAGACAGGCCTAGCATAACTGTCTTCTAAAAGGCTTCATCCAGCAGCTGATGAAACAGATGCAGAGGCCCATAGGCAAGCAATAGGCTGAGCTTGGGGAGTTTTGTGAAAGAGGGAGAGGAAGGATAGAGGGAGCCAGGGAGGTCAAGGACACCACAAGAAGACCTACAGAATAAACTAACGTGGCCCGTGGAAGCTCACACAGACTTAACAACCAACCAAAGAGCATGCACAGGCTGGACCTAGACCCCCCTACACATATGTAGCAGACGTGAAGCTTGGTCATCATGTGGGTTCCCTAACAATGGGAGTAGGGCCTGTCACTGACTGTGTTGCCTGCCCCTAGATCACTTTCCCCTAGCTGGACTGCCTTGTCTGGCCTCAGTGGGAGAGGATACATTTAGTCCTGCTGTGACTTGAGATACCAGTGTGGGTTGGTACCACTTGGGGTCCCTCATTCTCTGAGAAGAAGGAGAAGGGGAATGGGGGGGGAGGCTTGAAGGTAGGACTGTGAGGAGAGGAGGAAGGGGCCAGAGATTAGGCTGTAGAGTGATTAAATAAAATTTAAAATATATCCAAACATTGAGAGAGAGGTGGGGTGGGGGATGTTGCTTTTAGCATCTCTTACTCAGATGCTGTTGGGGAAGAGTCTCCTAGGCAGTATCTTTGCTTTTGCTTGAAATCATGAACATAGACATTGACTATTTCTTAAGTGCTTTTACTGTATCTGCTGAGATAGTATGATGATTCTCTACCTTACTGTAGCTCAGCAGTTCTCAACCTTTCTAATGCTGCGACCTTTTAATACAGTTCCTCATGTTGTGGTGACCTCCCAACCATAAAACTATTTCCATCGCTACTTCCTAATTGCAACTTTGCTACCCTCATGCATCGTAATGTAAATACATGACATACAAGGTATCTGATAGAAGACCCCAAAAGGGGTCGAGACCCACAGGTTGAGAACCACTGCTTGTAGCAATTGATGGGTTGTGTGATCTTTATAATAGAACACCAGCTGGAAATTCACTTCATTCCCACGGCTCTGGGCTTGTCAGCTAATAACTTTAAGTGTTTCTGCACCCAGGTCAATGCAGAAACAATGCAGTGTCTGTAGATTTTCTTTGCTGTCCAGTTTTGATATCAAGTATCAAACATGTTCCCAAGTTTAAAAAAAAAAACTATGTGCCTTTTGTCCTCTGAGAGTTATATTCAGTTCCACAAATTCAAGTGACCCATTTTATTTGAAATTAGCCAAAAAGGGTGACTGGTAAGTTGACTTGGTATTTCATTGGCAGTAATCTTTCAAGATCTTATTTAATCTCGTGGTAGATGTACATCTATCCAATCACTCCAATGCTTCTCGGGATTATTTTGCAGCTTTATTTTTCTAATATTTTCTGCCTTAAAGCTGCTAGCATGAAGTTGTATCATTAATATCTCATATGTCTGCAATTATATATCCTTTCTGGGCTTAATGTTGTTTTTTATATTTCTTTGTCATCCAAAATCCATTTCCCTTAATTTTACAACCACGACCCTCTGGATTTGTTGATCTACCTTAGATTGTCAATGCTTCTTAAAGCTATAGCTCTATAGTTTTGTCACAATTTTACAAAATTCTCTGCCAATGCTTCTTAAATCTTCCCTTCTCTTCCATTTTCTCTAGTAACAGGCACTGGAATCCTGGGTGTATTAGAATTTTTACTCCGTCCTCCATCTCTCTTAATGTCTCTTTTAATCATCCATCCATCCTCCAGCTGTGCGTGCTGCAGTCTAAGCAATGTATTTCAACAAATGAGCTAGGCCGGGAATTCTCTCTGCAGCTATACACAATTAACTACTTTCAACCAATTTATTTAACATGCTTATTAAGGACTTTATTTTATCTCCGTAGTCACACAATGATGGGAGTCCCATTCAGGTGTGTTTTGACTCTATGCAGCCATCCTGACACTGTGCTGTTGTTAGGGCCTATTTGTTATTGTTAGGGCCTATTTGTATGTTCTATCTTTGGAGTTCTTCTGTAGATCTTATGTTACTATCTAAGGATTTCTGTGTCTGCAGCTCCTCTAATCTTAGTTCATGGAAACTTTTCTTTCCAAATACCTAATGGTCTTGAATAGAGAGTTATTCCATCTCAAGGCTATTCTTATTTTTACAGTCTCCAAATGAGAATATTTTCTTCCACAAAAGGTGTGTGCCTCTCATTCGTAAGCTTCCACCAACCCAAGTTTCTACAAGCTTCCCTCCAGGATTGTGGCTCAAACTAGAAGTCAGAGCTTCAGTCATACTTTCTTACAGCTACACAAAGACCAATTGAAATGGGGTTCCGCTAAGGCCCGCTGTCCCTGCAGCCGCCCTTCCCTTCTGCTCAGTGGTCACTACTCCCAGTTCTACCCTGATCTCAACAATTTTCCCTCTGCTTCATTTCAAGATTGGATTAGGTATTGCCCCTTAGACTCCTGGCTGACTATGCAGCCTCTTATGAACCCACTAATCCACCATTGTGTTTTCCCTTTAGTGTCGAGCTTATTCTGCAAGGAGAACATCTACCAGATCACCTAGCAGTCTGTGTAGCCAGCCATGGAAGTTAGTTCAAGAACTATGTCTATATTAAATTAAAAGAAACATTAAGTAGCTGTCAGAGCTATCAGCCTCCGTTCAGTAGCCTGATAATAGAAGCACAATTACTCCCATAACCTACAGGTAGGTAGGAAGAAGCTGTTATGGGCCAAATCACATCCTTTCAAAACTCACATGGTAAAGCCCCAATGGAGGAGACATAGACGTGTTTTTTTGTTTAGACCACAAGTGGGGGATGTGAGAGAGCTGGTGATGTTTGTTCCCTTAGAAGTCGAACCACCATGTGTGGGAGATTGGTTATTAAGCAGCTGTAAAACATTCTTGAACAAATGCTAAGAGGAGATATAAATGTGAACCAAAAACAAGAGGCAGGGCCTTTGGAGACTTGGGATAGTTTTGGATGTTTGGCAGTCCACTTCAAGACGCTCCTAGAGAGAACCACTCTAGGGAAGCTTTGGGGCTCTGGGATCCTGCTGAGGTCCCAGGTTCTGGTTACTCCAGGTTCCAGCAGAAAAAAATCCTGCTGATTACACCAGGAGAATCGTTCCTTGGAACTGACGTCCTTATGGTTTCATTATTGTATTCTTTAATCTTCTTTTCCTATTGTTTAGGTTAGGCAGGTTATAAGTGAGATACTCCCAGTTAATAAGTTCATAATAAAATATATTTGTTAAGAAAATTGAGCCTACAAGTGGCACCCAACATGGGTGCCTTGGCCTTTGGCTTTTTGGGCTTTGACCTAGCAAGCCTTTTGGTCTTGGGTTTTTGGCATTTTTCTCCTGGGCAGTCAGCTGAGCTAGCGAGCCTATTGGGCCTTTTCCATCAGGAGAGCTGAGAAGGAAGGACAGCTGGGTGCTTTCTATGTGTCTCTGAGCTAGCAGGTTTTTACCACCAAATTTGGCTCCTGTGTCTGGATTGACAAAGTAAACAATCTGAGATTTTTAAACAACACCCCAATGCTCAGTATACCTCCAAATGAAGCTGTGTTTGGAGATTGGCAATTACAGTTAAACAAAGTCATAATAGTGGAACTCTACATGCTAGTGCCTTTCTGGACAAAGGGACAGATGGCAGGAATGTCCAAGCACAAAAGAGAGACCCTGTGAATACACAGTGGTGACTGCCTTCAAGGAAAGACCCATAACTCCCCCCCCCCAGAAGAACCAATCATGTCAGCACCATGACCTTGAACTCCCAATGTCTAGCATTTTCACAACCAAAGTCTGTTGTTTAAAAGACTCTGTAACAGTTTCTAACGAGTCCTTGCAAACTGATGAAAAGTGAAGAGAACTAAGTGTCCTTCTTATTCTTACAACGACTTGTTCCTCTTACCTTCCTGGGGAACTTTATCCATCTTTCAAGACCAGCTCACAAATCATATCTTCCATGTAAATTCCCTAATCTACCTCATTCTCATATTTTGACATATTTACCTTACAGGGATTTTACACTGTGTCAGTGTCTGTCTCTTACGTGAATTCCTGAAGAGAACTTACCTAAAATCCATTTTTTAATTCCCAGTCCCTAACGCCCATCCTTAACAGGATGTGTGGATTTCTCAGGATACCACACTCGTTGCTGCCCTCTGGTGGGTATTTACACTCCAACACATCATTGAAGGCAGAACCAGGTGGGCACCCAGGCTCTCAAGGCCTGGTCTCTTTTAGACATCTGGGCTCTCAGGGCCTCTTTCATGCAATTAGCTTTGCTGCTTTCTCCTCTGCTGACACTAACACAGTCTCCTCTGCTTTCTACACCATCTACAACTTTCTAGTCATTAGCATTTATCAGTAACTTTTGTATCAACATTCACAGTCTGCTCTATCTTAAAATCCTTCACTTCTCAGCCCAATTAGATCACAGTCCTTATAAAGCCAGACTAACCTAAGCACTATGCTGCACATCTGTAATTCCTGTGTTGGAAAGGTAGAGGCACCAGAATCATCAGTTTGTGGGATATAAAGTGGGTCTGAGACCCTACCTTTTCAAAGAGACTAAAACTCCCTAATAACGTATTCATATCTTACTTCAGAAACCTATCGTTTGACTGTCCTCAATCTGGACCATCAAAACCACTGTCAGCTCTGTTGTGGGCTAAACAATATCTTCCCTGATGACTTACAAGTCCCGAGACTGTGTTGCTTTACTTGAGACTTTGTAGATGTGGTTAAGGGTCTTGGGATGGGAAGATAGGAGAGGATCTGATGTGATTACAAAGGCCCTTAGAAGGAGGCAGGAGGAACAGAAGTAGGAAAGAGATGTGACCGCAGAAACAGAGGAGCAGAGACAGCAGGAATGTATGACCAGGAGCCAGAGAGCGCGGTTCCCCCCCCCCCCCAGAAGCTGGAAAGGACAGGAAAGCACACTCATGGGGCCTCCAGGATGAGAACAGTTCTGCCAAGCCATTTGAGATTGATAACTTTCCAAACTGGAAGAGAACGAACTGTGTGTGATGCTGGAACTGACCAGGCTTATGGCAACCTGACAGATGAGTAATGGGAAACCCCAGTCGACTGATGTCCAGTCTATCCCACGTCTTTTTCTGTTACACACACACACACACACACACACACACACACACACACACACACACAGACCCCTCCTGCTACACTCAAGCCTGTTCTTGCCACTCACTGTCCTTCTTCTGGCTTTACTTTATTCCCCCAAGCACCCTGACACTGTGGCTTTTAATTTTAGCACCTCGCTTCTCAGGATGTTAAGGTTCTAATCATTTGCCATTTCTCTGTATCTAGCCAGTGACCCCCAAACCTCACAGTGGCTACATAGTTCTCTCCTACATTGAGGGAATGAACCATCTGAGTCCAAACACCTGAGATCATGCCTGGTGGTCTCAGCTAGGTCCTCCAGCCTTCTGTTTCCGTTGTGTGGATTTCATTGCTTCCTGGTTTCCAGCAATAATTCTGCATCCTCATCCCTTCTTGACTCACCTGTACCATCATCAGAATTCTCCCCCAGTAAGCCCCCTTACCTTCTGGTTTTGTTTTGTTTTGTTTGTTTGTTTGAAGTACCAGAGATTGAAGACAAAGCCTTGAAAAAGCTCAACACCATTTAAGCACTGAGCTATAGCCCAGGTTTGGTTCAAAAATTTAAGTTTGAGTAAGTTGTTCAGGCTGCCATTGAGCTCACTCTGTAGTCCAGGCTGGTCTTCCGCCTTCGGAGGAGTGTGAGGAATGGTATGGACCTGGTCCAGCCTGGCCTCTTGCTGCCGTGCCTTTTGTTCTCACGGCACCTAAAAGACCTTCCATCCCTATCCCCTATTTTTTTCTAGTTTATACTTTCTTTTTTTTATTTAATTTTTATTTATGTGCATTGGTGTGAGGGTGTCAGATCTTGGCGTTATAGACAGTTGTGAGCTGCCATGTGGGTGCTGGGAATTGAACCCTGGTCCTTTGGAAGAGCAGACAGTGCTCTTAACCACTGAGCCATCTCTCCAGCCCGTATATTTTCTTAAAATACACTTACTTCTTTTCTGTTCACAAATTTAGGAGTAAGCATCTATGAACCAGCTTATTCCCTCAGTCACTACCCACCCTTGGTGTTTGCATTGCACTGTACTGTCTTCTACTGCAACTCTCATGTCACATCTCATTAAACATGACATCACATTCAAACGCATTTCTCTTTTTGTGTGTCTCTTCTTTGACTGGGCTGAAAATACCTTCCGGTGCAGTGATGGATTTTGTCTTCTTATCCCTAACACTCTAGCACTATGCCTTTAATGTTCTAAGAAATGATGAGCAGAAAGGAAAGAAGAGCCTCTTGAGAGGTGAGGGACCAGTCAGCACCCCCACACCCCCCACACCCCCCACACCCCCCACACCCCCCACCACACCACACCCTTCCCAGCACATGCATACACTATTCTGTATCAGGCATGACTCTCCACTCCTCCCAATGTTTAATCTGTTTGGAGACTAAGATCTGTCCCAAATCCCCAGGCAGAAGCTCACAGCCGTCCAAATGACAAGAGCATTGGCATGTCCATCAAACCTGCTTCAGCATCAGGAAGACACTCTTGGCTGCCTCGGTGCTCCAGACCATCTGGTCAAGTGGCATCACGCCCACTTACAAGGTCAGCTCCTTACTGCCCTGCGCCTTGCATACTGCGAGGCACAGGAACTTTTCTCTGTGCTGCCAAGAGAAGCCTTAAGCGGCATCATTAGTCCCTCCATCATTTAGTTTTCTGCTGTAATTCTCACATAGGTGGCAGGAATAGTTATTTCTCCAGGGGCATTACTGTAGGCTTACTTTTAGAATCTATTTTTAGTTGGGGTTTCTTAAATCTCTTTCTCCCTTTCCCACCCCAATCCCTTCTAACACCCCAACACCAGGTAGGAGAGAAAGAATGTTAGTGGGGAGATGGGTGTAGTTTTCGTCAGCTACTTCCTGCTGTTTGGGATCATTGCGTTCCGTGGAGGGAAATCCAATCCTCATTTCAGGATATCTCCAACTTCTTGTCAAACTGTATCAGTAGCAACCAGAAGCATCGGGGGAGGGGGCACCAGCAGCCTTCTTCTTGCTCAGAGCCCCCAGTCTCTCTTCGGGTCTGGCATTTATTCCCACTGGCAAAGACCATTCCCCCACACAAGGCAGTTCCCAGATGACAAAGCTTACGAGGCCTCTCAGGAGGCAGTTATCAGCTGTGGACAAACTAGAGCAGCCCCCATGCCCCATACCTGGGATCAAAACAAAAACATGTTCACGTGCCATAAACCAAGACCTCCCCCAACACATCACTGCCAGGTCATTGTTCCCAAGAACAACAAGAGGGTTTGGGAAGGCATACCCATGCCATACCCATGCAGTCCTCATGTTCCCTTCCACTGGGGGAGGGAGGCAGCGAAGTGGCGTTCACCGTGCAAGCATGGGCTAGTGTTTATTAATTCCAGCCTCACCTGCTTCGTGGACACTTTGATCCTAAATTATATTGTCAGCCTTAATGGTGATTAGTCCTCCACCACAACCACTTGTAAACGACAGTTTCTTTTGTATTCAAATGAAGTTATTGCCTCAACACCAGAGGCGGAGATGAGAAAGGCAGCTATAATCTCTCTGGTGGTACAGGTCTTTTTTTGTTTGGAATTTGCCTAAAAAGACTCCTTCCAGCCTCTTTGGAGTAAATGGCTACAGAATGGTAAAGAACTACGCAAATGACGTTCATCTGTGCACACATGGAAAAGAGAACCACACTGCAGAGACAGTTCCTAAGGGCCAAGGTGCAGTCCTAACCAGGTGTCACACAAGATAGATATACGCCCTCTCACACCCAGCCGCTTTCACTTTCAGACGCTGACTCTCTTAGGAGGTCACTCTCTGTGTGGACAATTGGCAGGTGTAGTCAAAGCCAAACACAGGCACAGGCACGTTCCAGACCGAATGTGTTAGAGGATAACCTGAAGACTGTCTCTACCTCTGCCTTGCTTGCCCATGCATTTGGGAAGAAGAGGAAACAGACAGGAAGAAAACTCTCCCTTCAAGATTCAGCACAAAGACTTATTTTCTTAACTCCCTAACTACCGTGATTCACTGAAATCATGCATTGCTGAGCTCACTTATATTTTTGCATTTCGGTATATCTCAGAATGGACCCACTCCCCAATTCAGTGACTTAAGATAAGAAATGTTTACTAGAAACCTACCTCACGTCACAACTGACTTAATACTTACCTTTTACAAGTCTAGAGGACAAATGAAGTGTACTATAAATTGAGGATGGGGGATTGGGGGGGGGGGGCGGGGCTGGAGGAAGCAGGGAGAATGTTAAAAATCCATCAAGCTCCTAAAAATATGCCTCCCAGGGAATTAAAACAAACTGCATTACTGAAAGTTTACCTAAGCGGCTAGAGGTGTTTACAAACAACGGCTTATAGACCTACAGACCTCCCTTGCTTTTTGGCTCTGAGTGAGCATAGGCTCCAGTGAGCGCTCCGGCCGTCACTATTGATCCTCACCACCAGGGGTCGCCAGTGGCACTGACCCACAAGGGTTGCTCTCCCAGCGTACCCCGCTCCCGCAGGCTGCGACCCGGAAGCTGTCGCCGGCTGGCAGCGGGCTGGCGGCTCTGACCGCTTTGGGGCTGCGGGGCGCAGTCTCCTGGGCTGCCGGAGCTTGCTGTGGCTGCTAGCCGTGGAGGTCGGAAGGAACCTCCAATGACACGGCCGCAGTCTGGGCACGCGGGCCCCGGCGACGAGTGACTCGATCTGTCTGCCGGCAGCCGCTTCGGCGCTCGTAAGTGTCCTGTGGGCTGCGGGCGGGGCTGCGAAGAGACTCCCCGCCTGGGCCATGATGAAGGCCATCAAGTTTTCCTCCTGTCATTCGGAAGAGGCAAGTTGGTGGGCTCTGTTGACGGAAGCGAGCGGGAGAAGCCGGGTTTTCTCTGTCGCTTTGCAGTGCCTGTAATATCGAGGGTCCAGAGCTCACTCAATAGCACCCGGCTCGGACAGTTCATGCTCTCATTCTTGACACCTAAGTAAAATAGGAGGCTGTCATCCCTGGAAACCACCTATCCTTTCAGCCATGAAGACAGAAACACTGCCCCCTACCCGGGAGAATACCCCTGAGTTCAGCGGTCTCTACAGTAACCAATGGACTAGCCGGAAGCTGATTGTTATGGGTGTCCTGCTGGTCTGGTTACTGATCGTCCACCTTCTGGTCAACATGTGGCTTCTGATCCTTCTGTGTGCATCGTTGATGGTGCTGGGAGGATGGCTGGGTTCCAATGCCATTGTAGGGTTTTCAGGTCAATTGCACCTGGAACGATTCATCAAGGTCACCACCTGTCCTCCGTGTCCCGAGGCAGAAAGGCAGCTGGAACAGGAGATTAACCGCACCATCCAGATGATTATCCGAGATTTTGTGTTATCCTGGTATCGTTCAGTGAGCCAGGAGCCAGCAGCATTCGAGGCGGAGATGGAGGCAGCCATGAAAGGCTTGATCCAGGAGCTTCGACGGCGGATGAGCCTCGTGGATAACCATGCTCTTACCCAGAGGGTTCTGACTCTCTGTGGATGTCACCTGCAGAGCTATATTCGGGCAAAGGAGGCTACTGCGAGGGGCCAGAGCTGTCCAGTTCAGCCCTCCCAGCTGTGGGATGCTTACTGCCAGGTTACCACTCCCCACCCTGCCACGAACAGTCCCACCACTGAGGTCACTTATGCACGTGGCATTGTGAATTTGTTACTGCAAGAGTTAGTGCCCAAGCCCCACATGGAGACCAGGACTGGACGCCATGTAGTAGTCGAGCTCATCACGTGCAATGTCATCCTACCACTGATCAGCAAGCTCTCGGATCCTGACTGGATCCACCTTATCCTTGTGAGTATCTTTTCCAAGTACAGACACGATGCAGCAGCGCAGGGGACTAAACCCCCCTTCTCAGCTAGTGCTCTAGAGCAGCCTTCAGTGCCCACATCTCTGCCATTGACTGTCGAAGTCGAGAGTCCACCAATAAGAAAAGCGCCTTCTCCAGTAGCAGCCCCAGCACATGGAACCGGGACCGGCAGTGAGCTAGCCCCCTCCCCAGAGGTTGAAGAAGGCCACGAAGCTGTAGAGGGAGATTTGGCTGGGGTGCTTGAAGAAAGAAAAGTAGAACATAATTCATCCAGTTTTCTACAGCCAGATATCCGTGGCCCCTTGTTCTTATGTGAAGACTCGGAACTTGAGTCACCACTGTCGGAATTGGGCAAAGAAACCATCATGCTAATGACCCCGGGCAACTTCCTGTCTGACAGGATTCAAGATGCTCTGTGTGCCCTAGAGGATCCCCGGGCTCTGGAGCCTAAGGATGGCGAGGGATCTGAAAGCATGGAAAGCACGGAAGCTGAGGAGGCTCCAGGGACAGAAACAGAGATAGGCCTGCCTGTCTCCGTGCTTAACTGCCCAGAGATCCAGATTGACACAGCCGACACGGAGGCCGAACAAGGAGATGTCACCTCTCTCACGGCTTTGCTGGAGGAACCAGAAAAGACCTGCCCCCTACGACCTTCACGCTTAGAAAAGGACCTCACCAGTGGCGCGAGCTCCCTTGATTCTACTCTGCCACCAGTTCCACTTCCCTCCTCTCCAACTGGTTCTCTCAGCTCGGCCACCTTCAGCTTCGAGCCTCTGAGCAGTCCAGATGGCCCCGTTGTCATCCAGAACCTGCGAATCACCGGCACTATCACAGCCCGAGAGCACAGCGGTACCGGATTCCACCCATACACGCTGTACACTGTGAAGGTAACAGGATTCCTGCTGCAGCCCTAAAATCTGCGCGTGGGTTTGGGAGGCAGAGTCAGGAAACAGACTATTGCGTGGGCAGATAAGAGTATCCTGTGTTTAAACAAATGTGGGAGTGGCACGCAGCTAATTTGGGCCCCAGGATGGGCTCTTAGCCCATAACCACACAAACAGTCCTAGAAGCTCAGGGTTAGAATATTGAGGGTCAACTTTTTCTTTGGTTCTCAAACCTAGCCCCCACCTCAGAATCACAGGGGCTGGTTTTAAAATATACTGCTTCTGATAGGCAGATTCTGGGTAAGAATTTCTAAGAATGCATCACAAGATTCTACATAAAAATTAAAAAAAAAATTCTTATTTTACGTTTGTAGTTTGCCTACATGTGTGTAAGTGCGTTGTATGCCTGATGCTTGTGGAGGCCGAAAGAGGGTTCCAGACCTCCTGAAATTGGAGTTACAAACAGATGTGAGCTGCTGTTTGGATGCTGGGAACCAAACCCTTGTTCTCTGCAAGAGTCTCAAGTGCTCTTAACTGCTGCAGCATTTCTCCACCCCCACCCCACCTACGTTTGTTTTTTAAATGGAACTTTCCAGTTAGCTCCTCAGTCTGCAGCCTGGCCTCGGGGGAAATCTGCTGCTCTCACCGACTTCATATCATCTCTGCACAGTCATGCCCAAGTCTGTGCATAAACACCTCAGGGAATCAGGAGCTTGTCATCTTCTGATGTAAACACAACTAGTCTACCCTCCTATGACAAAAAAAAAAAAAAAAAAAAAAAAGAAAAGATATTGTTTTTAAAGAAAGAAATTAGGAGGAAGAAGTTTAGAATAGTTCCTTGGCAGGACCCTCTGTATTGAACTTTACCTGCCTTCTGGAATCTCCATGTTTATCAGTCCAAGAAACATCGCCAGTACTAGGCTGAACATGCTCCTCCTCCTCCGGGCGAAATCCAATCCAATCAAGGGGCCCAATGCAGCTGCAAGGTGACCTGGCATTTTAAAAGTCACATAACATTTTGAAGTTGGGAGCCTGAGAGCTCTGCCATGATGATTTCTGCCTGCCTCTTTCCTTCTTTGCTCACATCAGTTCACAGTGAATTCTCTCTTCCTCGATAGCTCTAGACAGGTTCGCACACCAGCTCAATTAGAAGTAATTAGAATTATTTACATAATTAGAAGCACCTGTGCACTCAAACACGCCTACACTCAGGCACATGACCTTTGTAAAGCAGGCGTCTTTTGAACACACAGACGTCAGATCATGAGTAACAGGTGACTGTCAAACAGTAGCATAACTTAACAGTTTGCCCTCTCGTTTGAATTCTAAGTGTCCCTCTGGCATTTCCTGAGCTCAGCTCACATACAAGTGCTAGGCTCTGGCTATTCTGTTGTCTTCTTGAGGCATATTAGTGGACTGATAGCACAGAACAATTTTCTTACCAGAAAAAAATCAAGTTTCCCTAAAGGGGCAGAGCAGGAAGAACATGCTACAGAAAGCACCGTAGCTCTCAGGTGCTCCAAGCTGGAACTCTCTGGCCTCAGGTCCACCTGTCTCTCCTCAGTACTTTTCTGAGAGACTTCCTTGCTCAGTCACCTCAGCTCACAGTGAATATCTCTTCCCCTCTAGCTCTAGAAATGTTCACACACCAAGTTCTTTCAACAAGAAGATTTGTTCAATCACTCACCATTTCAACCAAAGATTAAATGATTTTTGCTCAGAGCAAGCCTATGCACAGTTGGTCACAGCATCTCTGCATCTTCTTTGTCAGAAAGTCTTCCCCTGTGTGGTCATAGCTTCCAGACTGATCTGGTTGCTTCCTTTGCTAGGAGTGTGCAGTGTGGCACATCTCTCCCACGTAGTGGCCCCTGAGACACATGAAGGCAGCAGATTGACCTCATAGAACAGATGTCTAATGGTACACCTAATATATCCTTAACACAAAGAATTTCAGATCACTTCCTAGAATAACAATTAAAAAAGTAATTCTGCCCAAAGCAACAGAAAAAGAAAGAAAAATTTCAGGCAAAGACATGATTTATCCTTATCTGCTGCTTGGGATTTTTCTTCACAAAACTAGTATAATCATTAGTGGCTGGATGTAATGGCAAAGTGGATTAGCTCTGGTCACTTTTGTAGGTGTCCTGTCTAATGTTTTATAATGTCTTTAGGATTATAAAAGTTACGTAGCTACTTTGGGAGTGGGAACTTGCGGATAAAAGTAATGATAAAAGTATTTCTGACTGAATAATGAGTATCAGGAAATGCAGCCACCTTGGAGTTTGGGGTGTCAGTTACAACTCAGGGTGACCATCGGATACAGTAGGTTCTGCAGCATAACCGGAGCTCCCCCCCCCCATTAGCCATACTGTACCGTGGCCATTGAACAAGTCACTGAAGCCAGGGTAGATACCCTAAACCTCACTGATCCCATCAATAACTCTGTTCCTTCTACAGTATGAGACAGCCCTTAATGGCGAGAGCAGCAGCGGCCTACAGCAGCTGGCCTACCACACCGTGAACCGCCGCTACCGGGAGTTCTTAAACCTGCAGACTCGCCTGGAGGAGAAACCAGATCTACGAAAGTTTATCAAAAGTCAGAAGCTCCCCAAGCTCCCAATGCCAGCTCATATTATCATATGTAGCCTCGCAGATCTGTATGCCCTGTAACCTGTGGGTTTGTTGGGGGAGAAGGCAGCCCTGACAGCATCCCACCCACAAGCTTGCTTGACATGCTATGGTGTCTACAGCTGGACGGCTGTTATGGAAAACCCTCTGAGGTTATCCTTGGTGACATCATCTGGTCTAGTGTCCCCACATAGTTTACTCTTCAGAAGAAGCAGTCACGTTTCTACCTGTCCCCATAGGATCACGTGAGGTGCTAAATTAGTTTCCAGGTCTGTGGATTACCCATTTTAAATAACCCAGAAACCCTTGTCTTGAACAACCAAGCCTTTTGAGTGCTGTTTGACACATCCAAGGCACAGGAAGAGTTTAACATGTTCTACAGTTTAAACACAGATAAGCTAGGAGCTGGCCATGTTGTTTCGGTTGGTGTTTTTAGATGCTAATGATCACCTAAATAAATGATAAGGTGGATGTAAATGATGGCTTTTCTTACTTAGTTACATAGCTAATATCAGGACAAGCCTGGTTCTCTTCTACACACTTGACAGGGCGAGGGCTGTGTTAGCGCGTGTCACGGCCCATGAGTGTAGTAGTATCCCTTACAGAAAAGCAAGGGTTACAGATCATGCAGGTCGCCTACGGTCATTATTGTAGCAGGGTTGGAGCCCAACCTTAGCCGTGGGCTATGACGTAACTGCTACAGTATACCTTCTCTTTTCCTCAGTGAGAGGAGATCATTGCATCCCAGCCCTGGGGACAGTTGGAAGTCCTGAAATTAACAAGGGCTAAAATCAAAGCCTAATGAAATATATTCAGTTTGTTTTAAATGAAACACCTCCATGTGAGTGTTAAATGGGTGGTTTTGTTTTGCTTTGTTTTGAAGATGTAAAGGGTCCAAAAAAGCTCTTTCCAGATCTTCCATTTGGGAACATGGATAGCGACAGAGTAGAAGCCAGGAAGAGCCTCCTGGAGTCGTTCCTGAAGGTCAGCACCTCCCTTCCGGCTTTGCTCACATTCTCACCCCACAATGACATCCGGGGCCTGGGATTTCTTATGGGATGTTTTTCTTTTGCAGCAACTTTGTGCCATTCCTGAGATTGCCAACAGCGAGGAGGTGCAGGAGTTCCTTGCTCTGAACACGGATGCTCGGATTGCCTTTGTCAAGAAACCATTCATGGTCTCTAGAATAGACAAGGTAACAGCAGAGCCACTGTGCTCAGCTTTGCTTCCTGTCTGCAAGTGTGAGGTGTTCATTAGGTTGGAGACTGTGCCGGGAAAATAAGAAGGGCATATTTAGAGGAACCGGAGGGAGTCAGTAGAACACGGACCAACATTTTCAAGACCTGTTGCTAAATATTGGCTGGACCATCAACTTGCTGACTCGCAGTGAGCGGCTGTCAGAGGACAGTGCCCCCATGCTCAATTTATTCATACCTCCAGGAGTAACTGTTGTAATGCAAGCACGTCAGGATAGAAGTGACCCTCCATAGGTGGCAGAGGGCCCTCTTCTGGAGAGATAAGTTATTCACATTGCTGGGAACTCAGCAAACAGCTCTGAGACAGGACATTAACCTGGACTTGATTTGGGTCGTGATCCTCTGTTGGAGAACATAACATAAAGAGAACAGTTGGTTCTTCAAGATGGTGCCTCGACACCTGTATAGGGGGTAGGAGAAGGGTGCTTGCAGTATACTGTACATTGGTATTCAGTTGGTATCATCAGCAATTTTACAAGGTCATCAAGCATTGTTAGAAAGTGGGCCTCCTCATCTTGGCTTGGAGAAAAAATAAGATGGCATGTGATAGATATTAGGGAGCATCCTTTGTTATGGGGAAAAATCCAAACTAGAAAGAGATCAATGAGGTTAAAGCCCCCAAAGTTCTGAGCAGGTATGTCCATTGTTTCTTTCCTCTTTTCCTTATGAGGAGCTTGCTTTGGTATTGCTTGTTTCTTTGCTTTTGGCTTTTTGAGACAGGATCTCATCATAGCCTAGTCTGGTCTGGAACTACCATTAGAGTCCAGCTGGTCTCAGACTCATCCTGGTCCTCAGGCTCTCAAATTCTTGGCTTACAGGCAGGTGCCATCACATTCAGCCAGGCTGATGATTTTGAGCAAGGTACTGTACTAATTTCCAGTAAGGCCAAAGTGGAGGGCACAGATGGAGGCCCTCCCGTCAATTACAATCCTGGAAAAAAGCGTTGTGTTGTATGTGTGTGCATATGCACACTAGTGTATTCACACATGCGTGTGTGTGGAGGACATGGGAGGTCTTCCTCCATTGCTCCTATTGTTTGAGATGAGATTTTTTTCACTGACCATGAAGCTCTCTGGTATTGGCCAGACCAGCAGGCCCCAATGCCCTGGGATCTTCCCCCAGCCCAGCAGCACTGGCGTTTCAGCTGATGTGTACCACCACACCCAGTTTTTATGTAAGTGTGAGGAATCGTGAGGAAGGACTCAGCCCACTGAACCATCGCCCTGGCTTGCATTGTTTATGTTCACGCCATCCTGGCCTCTGTTTCCTCCTGGTTTGTTTTCCCCAGTGTCCCCTGTGGTCTTGCTGATTGTCCATAGGTCTTGCTGATTGTCCGTATGTCTTGCTGCACTAGCTGTGCTCCTGTGAGGGATTACCAGAAGAATGAGTTACAGAAGGCCTGCTGCTAGTTTGAACCAGCAGCATCCGTTAACATACATTTATCTCCATTTCCTTGATTTTTTTCCCCACTTTGGTTTTGAACATTTTATAGCAAATATAATTGCCTGCCACTTTATCATTCTGAAAAGGTATAAATGATTCTTATTTTTCACAGATTATTTTTTCTTTATAGCAATTCCAGAAAAGCTTAACTGCAGGCCTGACTGATTATTATTCTTTTTGTAGCTAAGGAAGAGAATTGTTTGATCTGACTAAAAACTTAGTTTGTCACTCTGTGAACCCTTGTGATATGTTTATATTATTTAAGCTGATACACTTTTTCCCCCTCCTATCAGCTCCAGCTTTCTCTCCTTGCATACCTTTCTTATTTCCACTAATTCACACTTTGTGACAGTATCATCAATTTGGAAACTAGGAATCACCTTATTATATAAAAAGGAAAAAACTAATTAAAGTATTCGCTAGCTGAAGAACTCCCTTGAGTTTTTGTTTCTCCCCCTTTTCCGTTTGGTTTCTTGTCCCATGGTACTGTGTGTCTTACTCTACAGAGAAGCTTGTTCTAGACAGAGAGACAAAGAGTTGTTGCTGGCTGGTGCCTGACTTTCTGGAAGGCTCTGCAGAAGGCTGGCTCTTTCCATCCTGTGGAGTAAAGCACAGGCAGATGAGTGCTCTGGTCTCCATCCATCCCTGCAAGCAGGGATGCGCATAGCCACACTGACCTCATCCCTCCACCCCTGCAGATGGTGGTGAGTGCTATCGTGGACACCCTGAAAACAGCATTCCCTCGCTCTGAACCCCAGAGCCCCACAGAGGAGCTGAGTGAAGCGGAGAATGAAAGCAAGCCCCAGACAGAAGGCAAGAAGGCTAGCAAGTGAGAAACCCTTGAATGGCCCAGGGCCCCTGTCCTCAGCTTGGTCCCCAGTCCTCCTCCAAAGCCCCCTTCCACTCTCAAGCCCTGGAAGATAGGAGGTGCTCGCTGTCCACCAGCTTCTTAGCAAAGCCAGAGGCCGGGCCCCAGAGTGCTGAGAGCTGTGAAGGCAGCACGGCTGAACATCTGCTCCCGCCTTGGGAACCCTGGGCCGAGCTCACGGGGAATTCTGACTAGAAGGGAAAACTGTGGAGGCTGGATACTCTTCTCTTTGTAGAAACTGAGATGCTTCTTTCCTACTAAGAATCAAGGCTTATAATTGATTTGTTTGCCATCATTTCTGGAAATTTTGGCTCAGAGAGCAGTTATCCAAGCAATAAACAGGAAAGGGCTAGAATGGAAACCTGCAGGGTGTATTTTAGTAACTGGTTGATTGCTGCTCTCTGCCACATTAATGTCTCTGCTGGTCCCTGGAAGCAGTCCACACCAGCATGTAGAAGGCAAGGACAACACATGCACCCTTACCAAAAATTTTGTGTGAATGTGCTTCATTGGAGAGGGAGGGAAGTAGAGAGAGAGAGAGAGACAGAGACAGAGAGAGAGAGACAGAGACAGAGACAGAGACAGAGATAGAGAGACAGAGAATTTAAATGAATATGTACCTGACTGGTTATATTCATGTTCTACAGTAGTTAGCCTTTAAAACAAAAAGATTGTGTGTGTGTGTGTGTGTGTGTGTGTGTGTTTACATGTGTGCTTGTACCCACAGAGGTCAGAAAAGGACATCAGATCCCTCAGAGCTGTAGTTACAGGCAGTTATGAGCCACCTGACCTGGTTGCTGGGAACTGCACTTAGGTCCTCTGAAAGAGCAGTAAGTGCTCTTAATCTTTGAGCCACCCCTGTAGTTTCATTACTTAGTCCTTCAGCTGTGCTCATATACAAAACAATAACCATGATGTCTGTGTGTAAGTGTCCCTTTTTTTTTGAAGCTATTATGTATAATTAATTCTCCAGGCTTATTTAGGATACAAGGGAAGCAAGTGATTGTCACCAAAAGATACCAAAACAGTAACAAAAACCCTTAGTCTATGGCATTAATCTTCAACAAATTTTTCACGCATGCCTAGTACGTGCTGGCCTGTCATCTAGCTTCTGGGAATGCAGCTGTGACAGACTAAGCATATTTTACTTGACAAAAGCCTTTCATAAGAACAGTATTGACACAGTAAAATATAGCACCGTCTTTGAAGACTTGCCAAGCATACATTGTTTGGGAGATTTCAGCATCCCATCTTCCAGGTAGTTCTGAGTACACTAAGCCCCACCCCCCACCCCAGTCTAAGCATGGATGTTTCTGTTTTAATATGTTGTCATTACTTGCCAGCCTTTTTTGTAGGGACCTAGATCGTGAATTACGTGACATTTTGCCTTTGTTTCTGTGTCAGGTCCAGACTGAGGTTTTCATCCCCCAAAATTGCTCCTGCACTGAGTATAGTGGAGGCTCAGGACAGGGTTCTCTACCGTCTTCAGGAAGGCAATGCGGTAAGAGCCCAAACCCAGAGCGCTGCCACAATCACAGTCAGAGGTTTGGAGGAAGCAGTGCCCTAGTCAAGGACTTGGCTGGTATCTGGGTCTTCAGTTTTTATGCTAAAAGTGTTTCCTCTGAGTGCTTTAGAATTCAGTCAGTTCTGAATTGGCGAGTTGGCTTCTTAAGGTAATGGGTTTGAAATAATGATGGCAGCCTGAGAAGGAAAATGAGTTTCTAGATGAGAACAGAAGACCCAGCAGTGTACAAAAGCAATTGTCCCAACCCAGGCTAGTTTTACTTGCAACATGGGTAAGGAGTGGAAACTTTCCGGAAGAGGCCATGGGGTTAGTGAGCTGTGCTCATGGTACTTTTGCAGGAGAGATGGGAAACCTAGATGCTACGTTTACTCTGACTCCACTGACTGTTTCTTCAGGAGTCAGAGATCCTGTCCATGTCTGGGATGGAATCTTTCATTGAAAGGCAGACAAAGTTACTGGAAATGCAGCCAGCGGAAGTCCCAGATAAAGAGCCCCACCAAGTCCTCCAAGAATGTGTGGACAGTGGTTTGCTGGATAAAGCTGTGGTAGCCCCAGAGCTCAACAAGGGTGACCCAGGTGAGTGGCAAGACCTTTGTTTCCACAGCAAGAGCCAAGGACATGTCCACTGGGACTCATGGTAGGTGGGCTGAGTGGCTCTGATTTCTCTTGTGCTCTCCTGAGAGAGCCATGTGTTGTACTCCAGAGCTGGGAGTGCTGGGGTTCAGAGATGAGAATGGTTTTCTGGTCCAGTGAAGCAGCATAATATCAGTGTGTTATTTTGGGCATGAGCGCTACTGTGTGTTTCTGTACAACGACCCCCCCATCAGTATCTGTGGTACCTCTTTCCTGATGTTTCTCTCTCTCCCTCCCCCCCACCCTCCTCATCCCCTCTCTTTGTTTCTGTCTTTCTCAGTCCCTTTTGGGGTTCCTTAACATCATTCTGGAAATGTATTCTGGGTTGTGTCTTTTTCAGCAATTCCCCCTGGGTAACCACATCCAAACCGTGGGCTTCTGCATTTGCCCTTACACCAAGGATGCCTAAATATCGAATGGCATCCATCCCCACATGGTAGACCACAGGGCAGCCAAAGCACAGCATCAGCACCTAGAATTTACCTTCTCCCAGGTCGGGGCCTGCTTTATTTCCTGCCATTGCAGATGAAGCTTTCTAGTTCCCAGGGTGAGAGGTCTGAGCCCCACTTACAAGAATTTTCCTCTCAGGAGAAGTCAGATGTTTGCTACAGAGGAAAAACTCAGAACCAAGCTTTTACTATGTTCAATGACAGAACCTAAAAAGAAGAAAGTTTTATTGGTTAACCAAAACAAAGACCCCTGCTAAACTAAATGATGACAAAATCATGAGATCAGAAGGGGAAGAAAAAAAACTAATTTCACATTTTCTCCCAGATGCTCCAGAACAAATCACATGGCCTCTGCTACATGGAATGCAGTTTAATCAGGTGGCAAAATGAGGCTTCCCACTGTGCTAGTTAGCTGTGATTGTCAACAGGACACAGCCTACAGGCATCTGAGAGGGAAACCTGAATTGACTGAGGGATTGCCTAAGTCAGCTAAGTCAGTGTATGAGACATTGTCTGGTGTCTCTGTTACCTCTTACTTTTCTCAAAAGGACCTTTTGGCACCCGGTTGCTTTAACTGCTATGACTACATGTTACCACAAGGTGTCAGCTGCAGACAAATGCTAATCCTGAGGAAATGCTGTTTCCTGAGGGAGGAATAACAGACCTTTGAGCAAAGAACTAGAAAGCAACTCATCATTTCCACACCCCCTTGAGATAGAGAACAGAAAAAGAGAATATGTACCGGGAAGACTTTAAAATAAAGTGAGATACAGTTCTAACAGGCCCGCCCAATCCAACATGATTTGCATTCTAAAACACCCTGGGAAGAGGACAGCAGGTGGAGGCTGGGCCAGAACATCTCCCTGAGCCTAGACTCCGGAGCATTGGTGATAACAGTGATAACATCAATCACGGCAGAAATACCCCTAGTCACTGTGCTACATCAGCATACCCCTGGGAGTACACTGCACAGATTGAGAGAATAGATGTTTCTGTCAGTGAATAGGTGCTCAGGGCACATGAGCCCAGCATGAACATGAACTCATCTGTGGCCCCTCAAGTCTTCCACATGGGAAAGAAACCGGCAAAGGCCATGGCATTTTAGCCGAGGTGCGGTCCTTTCCCTAGAACCACATGTTATCTCAGAGTCAGACTAAAGACTCCTGCGCCCCACCCCACAGCTCTGTGTAATGGAGATGCTTTTGCAGGAGAATGAAGCCCAACTATTTCCCCTGATTGGCCCACTCTTTTCCATCACCCACTGTGGGGGCGAGTGGAAGGGACAGTGCATTGCCAGTTCCAGTTAGTCACCAGCTGTGAGCCCCTATGCGGAGGAGAATGGAATCAGCATCCTGGAGAAATTCAGGGGAAACTGATGCCACATAGGTAAAATAGTTGCAAACAAAACTCATTAATAAGATAACATACACACACAAAAAAAGTCATGACAGAACATCAGAAAACAAAAAAGTTGAAAAACATACCGAGCATGTCACTGAATGATCTAGATATAAGTATTTCTTGATTTATACTGTGCAGTCTAGATATAAGCATTTCTTGATTTATACTGTGCAGAGGGATCTCAACACTCTAGGATAGTGACCAGAAGCTAGAAGGCCTGGCTGCCACCAAAGCTCTGAAAGAAGAGAGGTCTCCCCCTGAATTACTTGTGATGCTCTGTCCCCAGGAACAGAAACAGAGTTAGCCGACACGGCCTTCGACCTCATCCTCCTGCTGTTGATGGAGCAGTGGCGGTGGCTGTGCACTGAGAACATGCAGAAGTTGCTCCGCCTTACTTTTGGAACTTTAGTTCAGAGGTAAGATTGCTGAGCTCTCTCTCACTTTAGAGCCTCATTTGCTAAGAAATTGGACAAAAAACTTACTTCTATACTAGGAAGGCTGTATATAGCACTTAAGGAACCTACAGCCTCAGCTTTCTAGGAGAATGGGAAAGAAGACCCTATCAGAAACCTTTTGCTAACCACCATGTCTAAAGTTTGACAAGATTCTCTAAGATTTCTGACATATAAAGCACACTGAATTGCCGGCATTGCTTATGTTCCTAAAGCACGTCACCTCAGCCTGCCTACTCTAGGACCTCAACTTAACACATTAGATTCCTCACACATGGCACCACAGTGTGTCAATTTAAACACATTAGTTATGGTCTCAATTACCAGTATGCATTGGTGTCACATTAAGACAAGAAATCCAAGTACCTCCCCTTGGGATCATTTGACCACAAGTGAGCCCAGACTTGAATTCTCCAATTCTTTCCCATGTCTTCCATCTCTCTGTAGCTTATGGTTTCTGGCCTGTCTGTAATACGTCTGTTGTATAAGTCTGAATCTATATCCCTGTGCCTGTCTGAATGCTGTCCTGTCTGTGTGCATCCCCAACAAAAGACTTCTGCTCTGACTTTTTGTACAGCACAGGCAGCATCACACAGGGAAGGAATGGTGCTTTACAGAAACCTTCAGCAGAGTTCCACAGAGGCTAAGTCACTGACTCCAACTGACCCCAGATAACAAACTAACAAAAGTTATCAAACAAGACACATATGCTGCTTCCAGCATTTATGGTGGATATTTGTTTTATATGGTTGCTTTCAAGCTATTTTCTGTTTTCAGTATTTATTACCATAACACACATACACACGTGTCTTATCTCAGGTTGTAAACCTTGACTACATGAGAAATTCAGGACCAATAAGCTTGGTTGTTACATTGTTCTCTTAAATCCAAGTTAAACAGACAGGTGGAGGACATACAGCTTTAAGTCTTACATGACTTCAAAGTGTATTATTATTAACTCAGCTACAAGGTCCAGCAACAGTTCCAGTCACTTAGAGTGTAAGAGAGTCTCCTAAGAACGTGGCCCCACACTCTGGGGATAGTTGCCCATCCTTCCCTCCCCAGCCCTGTGTCTTTCTCTCATCTTGTGTGGTGGGCATTCTTCTTAATAGTGGGTAGTGTTCACAGGATGGTGAAGCAGGGAGAGATGCTTGGACTTCCAGCTTAGCTTTACAGACAGCTTGAGAGATTTATGACCAGATCGAAATTTCTACAACTGATTTCTTATCCATCCTATGACTTTCCCCATTCTCTCGTGCTTGACATAATAATAAACATTCACAGATTCCTTTCACTTTTTATGGCATCCTCTCTTCTCACTTTTCCCTGACTTAAGGAACCCTCTTCCCCACTCATCCTTTTTGACAGTGATACTGAGGACAATATATAATATAAACTATCCATTTTCCCACCTAGTGATTCTCAGTAGGGTTCTTTTGTTCCCAGAAGACATTTAGCCACACTGGAGGAGTGTTTGGTTGTCACAACAGGCAAAGAAGGTGGAAGTGCCCCCTGGGAGCTAGTGGGTCGAGACCATGAGTGCTGCCTGCCTCCTCTGTGACACAGAGCATCCCCTGTGGCATTCCTACCCCACCCCACCCTCCTGCGCACACAGTGATGACTTATTCTTCCCAAAGTGCCTCCAGTGCTAGGATTGAGAAATTTCTCCTTCACTGTTAGTTCAAGGGCTACAAGGACCTACATAGGTACCTGGGCCTGGTAGAACCTCTTCAGATATTTGGCAGAAGAATAAACATTCTCCTTCCTGATATTTTGGCAGTTGTAGCTCTAGTCCTGTGTGCTGTACTCTGTTAGCTGTGAGTGTGCTAACTGGGCCTTTATTTCTCTTCACCCTTCATTAAACTTCCCTTTGTTGATCCAAATGCTTCCGAGAGTGGAAAGACCCTCAGGACTGTAACCTGAAATCTGGTAGTATGTGGGGAAATGAAATATAATAGAGTGTGAGCACCAGTGACCCCGCTCCTCAGAAGCCATTTACAGGGTGAGTTGTCTTCCGAACTCAAGAAATCATTCAATGTGAGCAAAACAGCATAGAAGCATCAGGAGAAACTGGGCAGAAGATTGAGATCCATAATTTAGAGGTTGGAAGACATCGCCCCAAAGTGTGAATAGCTCAGAATAGTAAAGGACTTGGGCCAATCCAGACACAGAGCAGAAACCAGGAAGCTCACTGAAGAGCTGGTATCTCACAGGGAAGTTGGGCCCACAGGAAGCACACCCCCAGGGATATGTAAACAGGCAAAGGCCAGCCTCTCTTCAGGACTTCCACCAAGTGCAGCACCTCAGCCAGAGTGAACGGGATGAGAAAAGTAATGATTGGGCCAGTCTGAGCTACCTGTTGGCTCAGTGGCAGAAATCTGTCTAAGCTGTCTTACAACATTCATTCAGCTTTACCTTGAGACACTTGTCCTATTATCCAACTGGGGATTTATTTCAGTTTCTATCTTCAGTCATTCTTTTTTAAGTATTACTAAAGGTTGCTTACTAGTCTATAAAACAGACAGGGGTCCCTACTTTTTCATATTTTAAAATGTAATGAGGTAAGCACTGAAATTCAGGCCTTGTCCTAATCGAAAAGTGAGTCAGTGGTGGAGCTAGAATTGAGCCCAGCTGCTCCAAAGTCTGGTCTGTACTACCACAGACTGCTTCCCATGTTTTATTCTCTGAGCTTGGTCTCCTCATCTGGAAAATGGAATAAATAATGCTATTTTTTCTTTATGTATATTACAAAGTATCTAATAAATGTTAGGTCTTGATGTTTGTACTTCAGACTAGGAAACAATAAAAAAAAAATCTTATGTTTCTAATAAGTCCAGCTAATGGCTCTGTATTAGCTCCACTCTGTGTGTTTAAGATCTCCACCACCAGTCTCCTGTTGCCAGCTAGTCATCCCTTTTGTGCCCAACTTAGCACCGTAGATTGGAGATTCCAAAGAATGGCCTCCATTATACCAGTGGGTTTTGTTAAAACAGCATCCAGGAAAGTTGCAGATTTACATCAGGAGCAGAGCACCTGTTCTGTGTCCAAGACAGACAGACGCATACAGTACTCAGTATCAGTCATGTTTTCCAGATTTACCTGCACTTTAGTGACATGGGTAGGGAGGGTTCTGGAACCTCTTTCTAATAGAAGATACTGGGAGTCAAGCTAAGTACCTCTTCTTTCTAATCCTCCGCCTGGACACTTCTGTTAGCCCAGTTTGCCAGGCAGACAGCTGTCTGGGGAGTGACAAGCAGCAAAATCCATGTACATGCAACTCTGGCTGAAACCGAACCAGAGAAGCTGCTCCTCTGTGTGCCCCTGACACCTGTGTTTTTCACATTTCATTCTCTGGGATGTTGTTGTTTGCTTATGTTTTGTTTTATGAAGTAGAAATGCTGCTTGGAAAAGCAAGAACATTGCTGTGTGTTTGATGACTGTAAATGCCTAAACAAAATGTTGTGGCTACCTTGGGGAAAATCTGTAACTCGGATCAGTACCACCTGTCCTGCCATGTGTTCCCAGGGTTTGCTGTTGTTGCTCGTCCTTCTGCCTCAAAGGTCTTATTTACATCTACCCCTTTCTTCTTGAGTTTAGCCCTGCAGTGCTTGGCACCCTACCCACCCTTCCACAGGCTGCAGTGCTTGGCACCCTACCCACCCTTCCACAGGCTGCAGTGCTTGGCACCTTACCCACCCTTCCACAGGCTGCAGTGCTTGGCACCTTACCCACCCTTCCACAGGCTGCAGTGGTTGGCACCTTACCCACCCTTCCACAGGCAAGAGTCAAATGAGGACCATCTCCTTCCTGTTGAAAACCTCTCTTTTCCCTACAAATCATTTTCCTGTCTTTTAATAGTGTTTTTTATTTGGTTCTCAGAATACATTCTACCTTTATAATGCTTCAGATGCTTTCTTAATGGGACGAAGAAGAGAGGGGCGTCATGGTCTTGGATGGAGGGACCATTTGACTTCTGTGGCCCATAGTCTATCATCAACAAGTCCCCACATGTGCAGTCACATGAAGTAAATAGGGCTCACTTCAGGATCCAAGGTATCTCAGTGATAACCTTTCTGGCTTGCGTGTACTTGCTGTGCAGCAAATGTTTCCTGAGAGATTAACATTTTATAGTTTTAATCCCTTTAAAGAGCCCTGTGAAAGAGGCACTATGGTCCCCACTTCTAGCATGAGGAACCTATGGTTTACAAGGAATTTGGGCTATTAAATCACAGCCATAAAGTTCATAAATAACACATGCAGAATCTAAAACACATTCTTCCATGTGTCATCTACAGAGATTCTTTCAGGATCTTTGCCCCACGGGTTCAAGGGAGAAGAACCAACCTGAGAATCACTGCTCAGAGCGGGAAACATTCCCTAAGAGGAGATTGTCAGTTATTCTATAGACTCCAAACTGCATGGCTGTATCTACAGGGACCTAAGAGGATGCTGCTGACCTTTGGCGTTAGCCTCCATGCCTGTCCCTGGCACAAACTGCAGTCTTTAATTTTTTTTAAAAGGGACACCCACCCCCAGCACACCCACCCCGACCCTACTACAGGGGATGATGTATGAGGGCCTAGTGTTCCTGTGACTGTCACCCACGTTTCTGCCTGAAGCCTCAGATAGTTGAGTCATCTTTTACAGGGCCTTTTGGTTTCTGTCCTTTATGTCCTTTAGGAAGCATGGTAGTTGCTGCTGGCTAGAGATGGCAGGAGTTGCTGCTTTATTTTTCCTGAACTCTGCAGTCTTGGCATCTAGGATGAGACAGCCACCTGGCTATGGATGCCATGCTCCCTTAAAATGTCCTCACTTTCCACCCTCCAGCATCATGACCTCCAAGCAGACATATTTATTTCTGCTGCTTCCAGCTTCCTTTACACTCCCTGCTCCCTTAAAAGACCTATATACAGAACTGCCTCGGACTCCAGGGATGCCCGCCAAATTGTAAGCACACTCTCTCTTTGGCCTGCAAAGGCGGGGCAGGGGGAGACAGAGTAAATTCAACCTCATGACCCCTCCTTCTAAGCCAACATTGGAGGAGTTCTGATCTGTGCCAGGCTTATAAATCTCTCTTGATTGTTGATGGTTAAGAGAGAGTGGGGGAGGGAAGCTCAAGAGAAGTTAGATGCCCAAAAAAAGGCATCGTTAAGTCAAAGACAAGTCTTGCACGCATGCGTGGCTGACCTCATGTCAGCTTCTGTGCTGGGAACATCCAATTATGTAACAAGGAGGCCTCCTTATTTGGAGGAAAGGGGAGTGAGGATAACAGTCTAAGCCAGAGAACGAATGAATCCAGCTTGTGCAAACTTCTTGTGTCTGAAAACAGAAGAAACTTAACAATACCCAGTATGCATCAGACCTGGATATAGAAAACTGGAAAAGTACTCACAGCTAGTCTGGGTTGGAGGGAAGGAGAGATGTACTGTACCCCATTGATAGTAGAAGGCTTGGGACAGGAAGACCCAGCCAAGGTAAGGGGTAAAATTATTTTGGAGCCCTGATGTAGAGAGTAAAGGAATGAGAAGAAGGTGGACCAGCTCCCTGCCCAGATGCCCAGAGCCGTGCCACGATAAAAATAGGAGCCAGGCCAGCATCAGAGTACATGGATGCCACGTCCATGGCTCTGCCCTCCCCATGGCCCTGAAGATGGCATCAGACCCTATGTCAAAAGGGCAGCAGACACATTCCTAGCATCTTTGTCTAGATTTCTTAAAGTGTGAGTGAGAGAGCAAATGAGTGTGTGTTTGTGTATTGGGGACTTATGGAGGTGGAATTACCTGACATAGTGAGGGGAAAGTTTCTGTGGCCTGAGAGTAGAGGGGAGTAAAAAAAATACATAAAGTCAGTAAGTATAGCAAAGAGAAGAAGAAAGTATGCAGGTTGAAGAAATCCAATAAGCAGTAAACCTAGGAGAAAATTAAATATTAAATGACAATTTCTAGAGCTTGTGCTAGGCCATGGAGTCCTCTTAGGAAAGGTATTACTCAACAAACCACCTCCCAAGAAAGTCCAGAAGGTGGTGGCAGAGAGGGACCATGGAGAGTTTGGCTACCCAAGGGGATACCCATGAGGACAGTTGACAGTGGCTGATGTGAACACTCCTTCTGCCACTCTTAAGTCATTCCAGAGTCATAGGTGTTATCTGGGTAGAACTCCACTCAAGGTGTCTTTCTCAGCAGGTGTGTGTATGTAACAGCCTAAGGGGCCTTTGTGACATTAGTTATTTCTTTTTTTAAAAAAAAAAATGCATTCATTCATTTTACATCTCAATAGTTATCCCATCCCTTGTATCCTCTCATTCCTCTGTTCCTCCCATTTTCCCCTTATTCCCCTATGTCTATGACTGAGGTGGACCTCCTCCCCCCTTAATATGCTCATAGAGTATCAAGTCTCTTCTTGGTAGCCTGCTATCCTTCCTCTGAGTGCGACCAGGCCTCCCCATCCAGGGGACATGGTCAAATATGGGGCACTACTCTCAGCCACCACTCTCCGCTCAGCTGTGGAGAATGTCCTGACCATTGGCTAGATCTGGGTCGGGGTTCGATGTTTACTGCATGCATAGTCCTTGGCTGGTGTCATAGTTTGAACAGGGCTCCTGGGCCCAGATCTGCCCATCATGTTCTTCTTGTAGATTTCTAGGATCCTCTGATCCTTCTATTTCCCCATTCTCCCATACTTCTCTTGCCTAAAGTCCCAACAGGATGTCCTCCCCTCCATCCCACTTTCCTGATAAGTGAAGACTTTCATGGCACATGCCCCTTGGGCTAGTGTCCAGGTATAAGTGAGTATATATAATTTGACTCTTTCTGCTTCTGGGTTAACTCATAATCATTTCTAGTTCAATCCATTTGTCCACAAATTTCGGAAATTCCTTGTTTTTAATAGCTGAGTAGTATTCCATAGTGTAAATGTGCCTCAGTTTCTTTATCCAATCTTCTACTGAGGGACACTTAGGCTGTTTCCATGTTCTGGCTATTATGAATAAGGCTGCTATGAACATGATTGAGCATATGTCCTTGTTGTGTGCTGGAGCTTCTTCTGGGTATATTCCAAGGAGTGGAATAGCTGGGTCTTGAGGAAGCCCTGGTCCCATTTTTCTGAGATAGAACCAGTTAGATTTCCAAAGGTCTAATATCCAAACTATATAAGGAACTCAAGAAATTAAACACCACCAAACCAAATAACCCAATTGAGAAATGGGGCTCAGAACTAAACAGAGACTTCACAACAGAGGAATATGAAATGGCTGAGAAACACTTGAAGAAATGTTCAACATCATTAGTCATCAAAGAAATGCAAATCAAAACGACTCTGAGATTCCATTTTACACCCATCAGAATGGCTAAGATCAAAAACTCAAGTGACACCACATGTTGGCGAGGATGTGGGGAGAGAGGAACACTCCTTCATTGCTGGTGGGAATGCAAACTAAGACATTAGTTATTTCTTAAGGGGAACTCAAGACGTGCCACCAACAGGACGCAGGCAGTTAGAACAGGAAAAGAACTGCCATTACTTACATACTCTCTATACAGGTAAGCCTACTTACTGTATGTGCCAATGCACAGCTCTGTCAGATAGGCATGCATGTTCATATCTCACGAGGGAAAAATGACATTCAGACCGAATATGCCAGATCACAGCCACCCTGCTTCCCTGGCCAAACACTGCTCCCGCTCCCACCGCCTTCCTCCCTTTTGTGCAAGCTTCCCCACAGAACACTTCGCACCGAGGTCTGCCCCACTAAGTCCCAGGGTTTTAGTCCTGCCCCAGCTCTAGTTGTCTCCAGACTGGTCTCTGGGTCAGATGCGTCTGAAGGTGCCACATCCATTCGTTTGCCCCACAGGCTCTGACTTTATTCTTAAGCCAGCGGTTAGTCCTTCCTAGTGTTTCTCTCCTACACCCTGTCCACAGCTAGAGAAAGACCAGCAGAACTGAGAGTCATGGGAGACAGCAGGGCTGTGTCCCTTTACTCTGACCTCACTCCTGCCAGCACAGCCCCAGTGCCACGCTCTGCCTCACACCAGATCCTTCAACTCAAGTAAGTCTTCAGTCTCTTGTATCAGGTTATCGCTGGCCGAAAAGGGTCATTATTCACTTGGGCTGTTTTTTTTTTTAATTTTTTAATTTTATTTTATTAATTTATTCTTATTACATCTCAATGGTTATCCCATCCCTTGTATCCTTCCATTTTTCCCTCCCTCCCATTTTCCCCTTACTCCCCTCCCCTATGACTGTGACTGAGGGGGACTTCCTCCCCCTGTATATGCTCATAGGGTATCAAGTCTCTTCTTGGTAGCCTGCTGTCCTTCCTCTGAGTGCCACCAGGTCTCCCCATCCAAGGGACATGGTTAAATATGAGGCAGCAGAGTATGTGTGAAAGTCATACCTCACTCTCCACTAGAGGACACAATACCATATGAACAAAGCCATCAGTGCACAAACCCTC
>OU015749.1:88480413-88533445 GCA_907169655.1 Acomys percivali
AGAGAGAGAGAGAGAGAGAGAGAGAGAGAGAGAGAGAGAGAGAGAGAGAGAGAGAGAGAGAGGAGAGAAACAGAGACAGAGAGACAAAGACAGAGGGAGACACAGAGAGAGACGGGGGTGGGGGGTGGGGAGGAGGGAGGCACTGAACGGAGCATTGTTCCTCCCTTTCTTCTCTTCAGTGTTTCTTTCATCAGTAACTTTGGAAGGAACTCAACCCTAGAGGAATGACAAAATGTGAATTCAAAAAGATTCCAAAGGTTGGTATTATTATCTAAGATGACAATATAGAATTTGGATGAGATACATATAAGCTAATATTTAGGTGTTTTGTTGGTGGTGGTGATGCTGTTGTTGTGTTTTCTTCTTTTTGGTTCTTTGAAACAGGGTCTCTCTGTATAGTTCAGATTGACCTGGGGCTTCCAATCCTATCTGGTTCTAGCATTATAGGCGTGTACTACCATTCCTGAATGCTACATGTCTGTATTAGACAATTACAGCTTAACTTAAGGCTGTGGATGTTTTTAAATGTACATATGTCCACTTATAGTTTCAATTGACTGAAAACACAGTGTCAGTTAGTGCTTTTTTGGGTATGCCCAGGAGGAATGGACTGTCACAAAGGCAGCTCTGCTCCCAGCATACTCTGCTCAGGTCACTTCTCAGGCACGTTTGGTTCTGGGCATTCTAAGAAATGAATCATGACGCAGCACAAAGCCAGAAGATGGAGCCAGGATGAGAAGTCCATTTTCTCCATCATTCAAGACATTATTAAGTGGCTTATGGGTGCCTGACTTTGAGGCTAGAAGAGTCAAGTGTATATAGCTTATAAGAGAAATGTAAGAGATGAATGATTGCTGAATTAAAACTGTAATGTACATTCTTTAGAGATAGATTTACTTGTTAATCCAGAGGGTAGAACTAAAACAGGTGACTAGAATTTACAAGGAGACAATATTTAAAGAGTACTTTTAATATACTAAAATTATATCTTTAATTAAGTTTCCCTAAGGTCACATTGCTAATGAATGGCGGAAGTAAAATAAATATCTATTTCTAGACTCAAAAGACAAGCCCTGTTTATTCCTTAAACTTACAGAGTGACCCTGCTTTGGAAGGCGCTGAATAGGATAAGTTCCCTTCCAGTTCTTCTGTAACCCGCCTCTTGCAAAGGCATCTCATTGTTCTCAGCATGCCCATGTGTAGACTTGGTGAGAGTGAAAAAGGTCACCTCTATGGCTCAACATAAGATTTCTCGAGTTCTTCACCTAAGATCCTTGCATTCTCAATGCATATTACGTTAGCATCTCTGACTTAAGGATTCCTAATAAAAAGCAAAAGCAATGGCTGCTTGGGGCTAGAGAGATAGCTCCAAGGCTAAGAGCACTTGTTGCTCTTCCAGAAGTCCTGGGTTTGATTCCCAGCACCTACATGACGATAACGCCAGTCCTAGTGGATATGACATTCTCTCCTGGCCTCTGCAGATATCAGCCATGAATGTGGTGCATAGATATACATGGAGGAAATACATCTATATGCATAAAATAAATCTAATAATGTATATATCGCCTGTAATTCTCAAAGAATTGTTAAAAATATTTTTTATAAAATCATTGCCTGTTTGCACTAGATATAAAAGTAAGAAACCAGATTCTTCGGTTGTAGCCAGGCATGTGGCACATGCCTTTAATCCCAGACTCTTCACTTGTAGTGTTTAGGAGGATTAAGTCTTGTTTTGAAGGATGTGGCTTAGAGATGGGGACCCATGAAGCATGGATCTAAATACAAAAGCAAAGTCACAGAAGGCTTGTACATACTTTGTAAGCTAATTTAGATTCCACAATAGGCACATGGCAGAAGAAGCTAGGGATTCTCGCCCTCGGAGCTCATTTCCTCCTCATTCTTCTCCCATAGAGGACAGGAAAGGATGGTGACCTAAATACACAGTCAGGGGGCAGCACTGTTGAACTTTCTCAGACACAGCTGAAGAACTTGGGCCTGGCTGCTTATCAGACTGAGAAGAGTAAAACTGTCAGCTAAAGGCAGGGCTTGTGAATAAACACAAGTAGGGGCCATGGCAGGAAAGGGGGGCTGAGGAAGGAGTCAGAGGAAAAGAAGCTGCTTTATCAAGTGTGACATCGGCCAAAGCAACCTACTTAATGGGAAAGGCCAAGTCCCCACTGTGCTTCCCCAGGGCCTGCCTTCTCTCCCACTCTAGAGACTGGTGCTCCTGAGCAATGAGCCAGTGCTCAATGTGCTAAGTATATAGCTTGCAGGGTAGCATGAGGTGGCCAGTGTCTCTAGGAAATGAAAAATAGCTTGGGTGTCTCAAAATTCCTAGTGCATTATACTGTATTATCCTATTAAAACGTCTGAAAACTTGTCTGCTGTAAGAGTCAAATTTTATATTGAAACTTTTTACTGAGTGCACATGCATACAGACATGCATACAGGTACACATGCATATTTAATATACATATTCATAGACACATGCATGCTTAAGAAACAAAAGTATTTTATGTGTATAATGCACTTATATATTTTCTATTCAATTTCTCTTTAGACTTTTTAAATCATTGATACAAATGATAACACATATTCTCTAATGATGTCCAGCCACAATTTAAAGTATATTGTGTTTAACTGCCAAGCCTTTAGAAATCACTGTGAAAGTAACAGGATGCACTGGATCTAAAAGACCCTAAGTCTAAAGTAGTAATTCTCAGCCGAAGCCACTTTATTCTCCAGGGATGTGTGGCAATGTCTGGAGATACTTTTGGTTGTCATAGATACCATCTAGTTAAGGTAGAAGGACTGAGATATTAGTTTAACAGTTCCTAATGTGCAGAACAGCCCCTCACTGTGAAGAATTAACAGTCAGTATGGCCGAAAACCTCACTCCAAGGATCATCAGGTGAGTCGCTTTCAAATGGTAGACAGATGTCCACATCCAGAAGGGCAGGTCATCAAAGGCCAGCTTTCACCTGACCGTCTTTTTGTTGTTCTTCTCCTCTCTTTTCTTTGAGCTGTATTTATTTGGTATCTTACAATGAGGTTGAAACTTCATCTTCTTGGGCTGAGGTACAGCCTGGTAGATAATTAAGAGAGCTGTTATTTTCTGTCTTTTAGAATATCCCGGGAATCTTTGTTAGGATATTACTATTACACATATTTTCTAGTTCATAAATCCACAGTCATTTTTCATCCATGTAAGCCACATCAATCCAGGACCTTTCTCACTAAGCCTGCAGCTCTCTTAGGTAAGAAAAGAGAGGAAACTCCACTCCTTCTGTTAGACATGGTCTCCGGTGTCTTCTCCCCTCCCTTGTGAGACTTGATTCTGCTGTTTGGATGGGAAGTGACCTTCTACTAACCTTGATGTGCCATTCTAAGCCCTGGTATTAAACCGTCTCTGCCTTAGGCCCTGCTCCATTTCTCTATTTGTAACTATTTCAGACCAGGTTCTCCTGAACATGGAGTCACATGCACTCCTCTGTAACTGCAAGCCCTAATTTTCACATACTCCTTTAATCCTGGCATAGCAGGAGCCCCTCCAGTGTCCCAGCTGTCCCAGTGCAGCCTATTGTTTGTCCTTTTTTGTTCCTGTTGCTTTATTTTGTTTTGAATTTTGTCATGTTATTTGTTGTTCTGGAGTCTCCTAATAAGGCTTCCATTCAGAGGTGGCTTAACAGACTATGCTTGTGAGTGGGGGTTGGGTGCTGAAGGGATCAAGGTAGAGTGACAGAAAAAGACCTCTCTAAATCAAATATCAGACCTGGAATAGTGATGGGAAATAAAACCAGTGCTGCTGGAGGCTATTCTCTGCCATTTATTTTAGTGTGTTTACTTCATACGTCTTGGGTTACGTAAACAATAGTATTTGTGTTAGTAAATGATGCAGCAGAAGTGACTTCTGATAACTAGTGAAGTGATGTGTGTGTTTATAGCCACCTCGAAACTTTAGAATGAGGTTAGCCAAAGGGTGAGTGAGTGGGCTATGGTGGCACACTCCCATAATCCCAGCATCAGAGGGTAAAGGTAGGAAGATGACAAGGTCAAGGCCAGTCTGGTTACATGCGTCTAGAAAACCCTATGCAGTACATCAGTCCCATCCCTTTACTTTAAGGGAGCTGTAGCAATACAGATCTCCTTTTAACCTTTCCATTCCTGTGTTAAGAATAGGCTAAGACAAGGCTGGAAAGATGGCTCACCAGTCAAGAGAACTTAATGCTCTCCCAGAGGATCATGGTAGGTGGCTCCCAACCTCCTGGAACGCTAGTTCCAGTACTCATTGTTCATGATGAGCTACCATCCTAGCCTCCAGCTCAGGAATTGCTGACTAGGACCAGGAAGTGAGTCAGGGCTGGGGAAAACAGCACTGCAGGGAAAACCACCTGGACAAAGAGGGAAATTCTGGAAAGAGCAGATGTTCAAGTCACGTGAAAGCCATGTGGCTTGTAAGATCCACTGTAGAACCTCCGCCACCTCCCCTCTGTAGACCTGATTTCTTTTCTGTTTCTGCCAGTATGCCCCAGTCTTGTTTCAGACACTCCTAAGGTTGACTTCAGAGCCTTCAGCAGATCAGCTCTGTACCTCAACTTTGCCCTGCTGCCCACTGACTGTGTTCCCCTAGCTTGGAGTTTCCAGTTCTCAGCGACAGTTCTGCTGCTTTGTCTCCCCATATTTAAATCACCAACTCAGCCACATCACCAGGAGCTGAATTGCACCTTTTTGGACTTTGATTCTTCTCCCCTACGTCCATCACATTTGAAGAGTTGTAGTCAGACTTGTATACATTTGAGCTTTGCAACATACTAAAAGTTGTTTGTACCCCATATCTCTGCCTGAGAAGCTGACTTCCTGTGCAGGAAAACAAAGAGGACACCCTTGGCATAATGAAATTGGCGGTCCTATTCTTATTGAATAAGTTAGTATAGACTCAAAAGTAGCCAACTCTCATCCTCTGACCCATGCTCAGAAGATGGCTGAGGTACCCAGGTGCCCTCTTGTCTAAGGGAAGATTACATGGATCGGAGGTTGCTTGGAAGAGTTTGAATCCTTGCATCACTAGCCGCAGAAGACAGAAATAGAGGCAAACTGGCTTATTTCATGCTGATGTGAATGAGAAGCTGGACTACATTTCATCCTGGTTAATGCATCTTTTGCAAAGAGTCTCCAGTCTCCTCAGAGATCTTAGTTCGCAAGACTTTGCCCATTCCCTCCAGACTTAGATGAGAGCTAGCACACGTGGTTCACCTTAGTAAGAAGTGCAAAGTGTACGTGGCTTTCCGTGAAGAGGGAGTCCTGGAGCCACTTTATCCCCTGCAGAGAACCTGATCAGGTCATTGCAGCCACCTCCCCCGGGTGCTGCTCTTCTATAAACAGGAACAGGAATTCTTCGTGCCACTAGATCCCTCTTGTCAGGCGGCTTAAGCTTGCTGAATGAAAAGCCCTGTGAAAAAGAGCTGTGGCCCTAATAATAACAGATGCGATCCTGTTGGCTATTCTGGGCCAGAGCGGCTTTGTGCCGCTCTTGATCTCTATCGATGCCTGCCATTCTTGCCCTGCTGTTACCTTTGGACTTCCTATTCTTAGAATCGGTTGTGAGCCCTGGGCTTGGGGGATCGCAGCCCCCAGGACTGGAATCCCCAGCTTGAGTGGAATGCAGACAGTCTGACAGAATGGAGGTTAAATAAAGTTTGCCCTGTCGGCCCCTCTTCTCTTGGATGGACGACAAGTAATTTGGATATAAAGACAGTGGCATGAGCTGCCATGCCATGTGCTCCCAAACAATCCTCTGGACATTAGTAGAAGTGGTCTTCTTAGATGGTCCATCCATGGCCAGTGTAGCCATGCCAGTCTCCAAGGAGATATGTACTAAAGAGGCCTCAACAGTGACTGTGACACTATGAAAAACATACAGAAACAAAAAGAATAATGTTAACACACCTGGATTTTCAGCTGCTTTCCAGAATTGGCTTATCTGCTTCTTAACTTTTTTTCGAAAGCAAAACAAAGGGGAAAGTCTTTATAACCACGAAAATAGATGTCAGTCAACAAACATATCTTGAGCTACAAGGTACTTTGGAGAATTCTCAAGAAGTCCAAGACATAGAACTCTTGTGGTACTGACAGTCTAGTTAAAAAGTAAAGCTATAAATCATGGGAAAGAAAGTCATATTCCAGAGTGAAATATTAGCCACACACCTTTGCCACAGCATCAGGTGCCAAGGGGGGCATCAGAGGAGAGCTCTTCTGTCTGGGCCTCTCAAGGGGCATTTCCTGCAGCAGTTTAAGTGAGGCTTTACAGATGCAGAGCAGAGAGACTTGAAGCAATGTGTGGGTACAGGACATCCTGAAGACAGGTCAGAGGCCATGCAAGTCCCCTGACTATGCCAGATTGGCAAGGAGGGAGAGTAAGAGATTGTGTGAAAGTCACAAAAACCTTAACTCCTGGGTAATGTGTACAGGTTACTAAGGCCACAATGGTTCTCACTAGAGGATAGATGGAGGAGTCAGGTGAAGCCTTGCTCCAAACTAGGGGCCCCATTGCCCTTTTCTGCAGTGCCTACTATAGTATTATCACAGTTGCTTGTCTTCAAATGGTGTGGTCCCAGTTGCTGAGCTGGCTAGGTTTCTATCACGATGGTCCGTGCTGACTGGCTGCTTACCTGAGTTACGCTCTGTCCATCTATTAGGATGACTATAAGAAAATGTAGAGACGCTTAGAAACATCCACTTTCCACCCTTCTCAGGGCTGGGAAGTCAGAGTCCAGGCGCTGACAGACTCAGTCATATGCCTGCTTTTTGATTCAGGGGCTCTGTGTCCTGCCTATGTTCTTACATGGTAAAAGGTGAACCATCTGTTTGGAGGCTTGGGTCTCTTTGGAAAGGGCACAGCAGTCACCTTCACAAGGGCTGTGGCCCATGACCTGGTTACCTCAGAGCCCATGTTTGTGAATACTGTCCCTCACTTCATATTTGAGTCTGAAAGGAAAGGTAGACATCTGTCTGGCCCACTGCCTTGAAAACACCTGGCTTTTCTGAACTTTCTTCTCTCTTCTACCACAGGTGGCTAGAAGTACAGGTGGCTAGTCTAACATGCCCCCAGCGGTGGGCACAGTACCTCCAGCTTCTTCGGGAATCTATCTGGCCTGGTGGAGTGCTGCCCAAGTTTCCACGGCCTGGAAGGACTCAGGCCCAGAAAGCAGCTACTGAGAAGCAGGCTTTGCAGAGCTTGATGGGTATCCTGCCAGGTAATGGACCAGTGAGACAGTAATACTGGCAATGTTTATATTTTTCTCCTGCCCTGCTCTGTCACCTCTGCCTGACATCCTTCCCCATCTCTGGAAGGGCCCTTAACATCCCATTGAGCCATATCTCCAGCTGATAGAAAGACGGTCACAGCTGCGGCTCTCTTACTCCTCACTCACGTGATGGCAAGGGAGCAGAAGGACCACCTTGACCACAGACACCAAGGGACAGCGCTGCAGCCATGGAGGTCTAAAACTGGGGCTGTTCCGAGAAAGCTGCTACTACAACAGCAGATCTCAGCACCATTCCCACACGTGAAGATGCTGGGTTCTCTGCAAACTCGTGGTGTTTGGGGAATAGAGAGCATCGTGTCTCCTGCAGAGCTCACACCTGATGAGTCGTGTCTTAGCAATAGGAAAAACACAGCCCGAGAAGGGTTTTCTTTTCTTTTCTTGTGTTGTTTTTCAAGGACAGGGAAGGCAGGATATTGCCTGTGGCTGTGGTAACCAAGGAAGAGTAGTGAACTCAGCTGTGGACAACCAGCTTGAGTTACCTTTTCCAACCTAAACCGTGACCTCAACCCCCACAATCTCCTGCACCTTTGTGCCAGGTTGCAAAGCCTTCTTGAGGATCCTTCTTAGTTACATACTTAAAAACTATATTTTTGTGATGTTTCTCTGCTCTGCAGGGTTTTCATTTGGCTGTGTAGCATAGGGCTCTGCCAGAAATAGCCAACCTGTGCGATGGCAGAAGTTCCGGGAGATGCTCCTCTTTGATTCTAAGGCTGAAATGGTAACACAACTGTCTTATTTGTTTTGTTCCTTCAGAGTTTTTAGTAGAAATCCTGGGGGTGAACAAGTGCTGGCTGAGCTGGAGTCTAGTGCTGGAATCGTTCCAACATCCCCTCATCAACAGGTAGGCTGGAGCGTGCAGTTAATAAGCACAGAGCCCACTGCATTTGACTTGTGCTGACCAGGGGTCCAGGATCCAGATTCTGCTCACACTCTGTAGAAGCCATGCTGCTAGCTTCTGAGCAGGTGGCTTCATGGTGCTAAGCTGCTGTAGGACCAGCCACTGTTTGCATCTTGGAGAATTCAGTTCAGACCCTAGCATGAGCCACTAAGAATGCCCTGTTCAGCTCCATGCAAGAATAGTCCTTGTGACTAAATGTCATAAAACGCCACACTTTTGACACAATTACATTAGCACTTCAGCACTATACTGAAGAAATGCGCTCAATGGTTTTTCCCAGCATCTGCAAGTCCCTGTGGCAGGAACATACCCTGGTCTTTGTAGTTCAGGCTACGTGATGACTTTCAACCCAGCTTCTCAGCATCACAGCAAACCTGAGATTAGTATTGAGATCAGAAATTATCATTGTATAACAGGATATAGAAGAGATAGTACGAGTGGAATCCTATAAAGGGACTAGAAGGTGGAACATTTCAGAAGAGCTAGGTTCCATCTCTAAGGCAGGACATCTTCGGGAAAGTATCGTGTCCTTGCGCCTGCACCGACACCTCCCCCCCCCCCCCCGCAGGCCTACACCAGTAGGTCTAATCTCTCAACCCTCGGTCCTAAGGATCCAATTCATGGAGAGCAGTCCCAGGCATTCACAAGCCACAGGCAACTGTGATCTGACATCGCAGCAATCCTTCTCAATCCCTTACAGTCATGCTGATGTGCTGACCTAACTGTAGAGAATGCCATTTTACACAGTCTGCCCTCAAGTGCTGGCCTTGTCTTTGTTAAGCTGTAGCTTTCAGTAGTGCAATAAGCATTGACTCATGGCCGCTGCCTCACACACTCTGCAGCTCTGTAAGGCAGGCCCTCTTCTCAGTTGGTTGTTCTGTGCATTTGTTTCAGACATTTGGTTTACTGCCTTGGAGACATCATCCTGGAGTTCTTGGACCTCAGCTCTTCTGTTGAGGACTCTACCCCAACCACCTCAGCCTCAGATTCCCCAGGCAACCTCAAGAAGATGACTGTTCCCACTTAGCTAGGAGTTATTCACAGTCTCCAAAGGCCTGAAGAAGAGAGCTGTTCACCCTCTCAGAGACCGCCTAGGACGCCTTGCCCTCTGGAGCTAGGCTAGCTCAGCTGGCCTCCATCTCAGTGGCTCACTTCTCCTACCAGGTCTCCCTTGGTAACGTGTGACAGGGCCATATAGCCAACTATATGTATATCTGTTTCCATAGTGTTGTAGCATGTGGATTGCTGCTGAAGAGGAGGTCTTGTTTCTTTGGGAACAGAAGTTGGAAAGCAGAGGCTTCTCCTTTGCTTTCTCCCCACTATGGTTTGCCAACAGCAAGGCCCTGCACATGTGTGCACATAATCCACCAATGCACAAGCATTGGGTAGTACAGGAGAAAAACTATAGTCAGATTTCCTGGGAGGAGAAACCGTCCCCTGAGCTCCCTTTTCCTACCTGGAAACTAAACATTCATTCAGGATCACTCCCTTACCCTGCCTAGTTTCCCAACAATTCCAGAAGAGGGAAGGAAAGTATGTCTCAAGGGACTTCTTGCTCTTTGGCTATTTTCTAGCATGGGGGACTTCTTGAGGATGTCAGGCACATCCTCTTGGGTGGCTATACTTTCCCATGCAGAAGAAGGCTTCAAAGCATGCTGTCAAACTGTGGTAAATCCTCCCCACACCCTTTCCTGTAAAGATTAGACAGTAGATTTCCTCAACTTTCCTCCCAGCACCTACCCGAGAGCAAAGGAATTTGGATTTGTAACTTTCCCTCTGTCTCAGCAAAGTGCATGGCAGGTTCCATAGTTAACTTCCATATTTCCAAAGAGAAGGGAGAGTATTGTTCCATGCTTGGGGTACATGGAGTAGAAGGCAGGGATAAGTGGTATCCTTTTGTAAGATTTTGGCAAGAATCCTTTACTCTGAACACATACTCTAGCAAACTTGCAGGATACAGATGTACTTTCTGTTCCTTAAAGATTGAATTAGCCCTTAGGAGCCCAGCACTAAAAGCAGAATTCTCTGCATCCATCGGGAAGATGAAGCAACTCAGAGCAACTGTTAGAAGAAAAGGGAGTTGGGAGGGAAAGTCACAAGGGAAGGGTTGCTGCCCAGTAATGCATACTAGTAGCTAGCTGCCCTCACATGGTACCAGTGGGAGACTGTAGCCAACCCTCAGCTCATTAGTATCTGAGTAGCTCTAGCCCTATTTTCACTAAACCACAGGATCCACACGGATGGGGAGCATGAAGAAAGCCTGGTGAGAAGGGGGGCAGGCCTCAAGAGGTTTTCACAGGCTCTTGAAGTATGTGATGAGAACACAATTAAAGTTGTTCATAGAAAAAAAGTTATGAAAGTGTGTTGCTCTCCTGTCCTGAGAGGCTCGTACCTGTACATTATTACCCTCTGATAAGACTGGGAGGGTTGGCTTGCTCTCCTTGCCTAAAAGCAAAAAGGTGAATGAGTTGAAATTTCTTGGCCTTTTCTGGCCTTGAAGCTTGACTTGATGGCCCCAAAGTTCTTGAACTATCTCTTTCCCTTGGCCCTCAGAGGCAGAGGCAATATGTTGTCCTCTGAGTACCTGCCATGGGTGTAGCTCCAGGGACACCTTAGAGCTGGAGCTGCAGCTCCTGGGGCAAGGACATTTTATTCTGTATTGGTGGAGTGAGCAACCCTGATTTCTAGAATTCTCTCCCTTCCACCCACCCCTCCACATGCCCATAGCCACCGATGTCTATTTGAATCTGCTACCAGTCCTGGTGCACATGTGCACTAAATGCTGTTATAACCCACCACACCATGAGTTCACATGGCAATGAAGTCTAGGGATCTTGTCATGCTTGCAACCCAGAGAATGTCTCTATATTTCATTTTATAAAGGAGACCCCATTTTCATTCTACTTACCCCCAAAAGATAAGCTATTCTCAAGAGGGAAATGATAAATATAACCAGGGAAGTAATCAAAACCCATCTGGCTTTGAAGAAGACCTGCCAAGTTTGGGAAGCAGGTTTAGACAAGAGCATCAGCGTATGGGAGAGCCATGGGTGTCAGGATGATGCTCCAGACTGGTAGTGGGAAAGAGAGAGGACTAAGCTCAGACAGACCCACTTCATTTCCTTCCTGTTTGTGTTTTTGACATTTTAATAGTTCAGTTTGCTCATTTAATTCAGAATATTAATATCTGAAATAAAACCAACACCCATTCTGTCTTGATTTACATTTAGTAAAAAAAAAAAATGAGGGATAGACAGATACTGACCTCTTTCTGTCATTTTCTAAATGTGATCCTTGCCATTATTTATTCAAGTTCAAGAAAGCTGTAGTTATATAATATTATATAAATATAATATATAATAGCCCATAGTTTTTATTTTCAAGCTTCTGGATTAGGTTTTGTAGAACCTAGAAGAAAAACACACTCCTAAATTTGAGCAAAGGAACATGTACAAATTTAATATTAACAGAAGTTACCCTGACTTCCATTGTGAAGTTTCCAGCATACAACATGATCCTTTGTTGTAAGAAAGCCATGGAGTTTTGCCTATAAACACTGTTGGACACCATGTCTCTAGAACATTTCCATCATGCAGTAACTATGACTTTATACTCGGTGAACAGCTAAGTCTCCTGTCCCATGGAGAGTGGTAGATTTGATGGTTGCCATCCCATTTTCTGCATCTCTATACTACAAGTGAGTGGAGTTGTGTAGTGTGTGCCCTATTAAATGGCTTCTCTCACTTAACATTGTGGCTTCTGGTTCACCTATGTTGTAGCATGTGAAAAGTTCAGTTTTTTGCTCAACAATGTTCTATTTTATGGATATGCCACATTTTCTTCATCTGTTCATTCACCCATGGACATTTAGCCTGCTGTCATTCCTTAGTTATATAGTCGTTGTATTTTGGTTTTTGAAGCACCTTCACACTGTGCTATTTTGCAGCTACATTTCTGCCAACAATGTATAGAGGTGCGTGCACTCATACCTATGGCAGTGCCTTCCTCACACATGTAGGGTGCAGCCCCACTGTGGTCTTCATTTCTATAACCCAGATCTGCTTGTGTCCTCCATTGCTTTACTCAGCTCATAGCACCTAACAGTCGTTAGGTCCTAGAGAGGATGGCATTGTGAACACAGCCCCTGGCTGTATGAGTTAGGGTGTTCTGGACAGGAACGAAGGTGCTAGGAACATGTGTTTTCTTCCATAGAGTCAGCTCACAAGTAATTGAGTCGTAGGGGCTCATTGGTTCAACAATCCAGCATACAACATGATCCTTTGTTGTAAGGAAGCCATGTCTCTAGAACATTTCCATCATGCAGTAACTATAACTTTATAGTTATAGGTACAAGAGCTGTTTTGTTCTTTGTTTTTCTGCCCTCCCATCCTGGACATTTAAAGTCTGTCCTGAGACTCCCTGATCCCTGCCTACCTGTACTTCCTGACATCCAGGCCCACTGCCTGAAAGGGTAGGGCATCTCTCTCAAAGAATGAGAGATCCATTCAGGCACCCCTCCAGGAACCTTCTTACCTATTACCCCCACTCCTAGTGGTGTCCATGCACATTATGAATGGTTGGCTGCAGTACTATTTATTCCCAAGGACACGGCGAGTACTAAATGAAGGTCAGTCAGGTAAGAGAAGAGTTTACCAAGAAAGGAGCAATGTGCGTGCATTGATAGACGCTGTCTCCCTAGGGAGTCATTCTACCTATAAGTCTCCCGTGGAAGTCTAAAACTTGTCATTTGTTGAGGTCATTGCTTGAAGCACTTTACATACCATCACAGAAGTCAACACTGTGGGATGAGTTCTGCCATGTTCTATTTTATAGATATGGAACATGATACATCAGTTGACTCATGACACATCAGTTACTTACAAGGAAGTAACAGACCCTAGATACAAATCTCATCAGTCTCTCTCCAAGCACACTTACATGACCACACAGGCAAAATCCAGCCAGGTTCTCATCTTTTGAGGACTCTCTAGCCTAATAGAGTAGCCAGAAAGCTGTAATGGACCAGAAAGCAAATGTTTCAGGCATTGCGGCCACATCCTTGGCTGTAACCACTCAGTTCTTCCATGGCAGCATGAAAACAGCCACCAACAATTCATTTGTGTTCCAGCAAAGTGTGAATTAAAAACACAGGCAGCTGTCCAGTCTTGAGCAGTAGTTTGCAGACCCAGTCCAGCAGTTAGAAGACTGCTACTCAAGCTGCTATGCCTGCAGTTCACCTGGCATCTTGTTTTGTTTTGTTTTGTTTTGTTTTTAAGGCAAGTTTTGACTTGGTAGTCTGAGATGAGACTGAGTAAAAATACAGATGCCGTGATATGAGATGTTGACACACTCCCCACCCCTTGGCTGAGGAGGCAGGTGAAAGGCTTCTTTTGAAGACCCCAGCAGTGTCTGTCATATGTCCTTCCTACCACAGCAATATGACTTTCCCCAGATGAAGGCTAGCCTGCCCTGGATAGGAAAGGGCTGGGCCCCAGGGAAGGGCTGGTCACTGGCAAAGAGGGAACTATGATGCTTTTGTAGTTGAAGGCCCAGCTGGACAAGCTCTGCCATAGCGTGGCCTCCTGTTTCCTTTCCAAGGGAAATGCCGGAAATCACAGGACAGTCATTCTCACTGCCTTTGTGGAAAAGAGAATGAGACCTTTGAAGGGGGAAGTTCAGCTACCAAGCCCGTATCACTACAGAAAGAGAGGGAGGGTTCTCAGGACTGCATCCCGAGGGAGGCATTGTCCCAGGCATCATTCCACATCCTGAGCCTTACCTGATAGTTCCCATTACACAGACAACACTGCGTGCTCTTTTCAACAAGCCCAGGGTTGCTGGCAAGATGGCTCAATGGTTAAGTGAATACTCTTCTTGCAAAGACCGAGAGTTCAGTTCCCAGCACCTATATCAGGCAGCTCACAAACTGCCTGTAACTCTAGCACTAGGATGCTCAGCAACATCTTTTGGATTCTGCTGGCAACCTGGACTCACACACGCACATGCTCCCATACAGATCTCCACCTATCTACATAATTTACGAATCTAAACCCAAAAACGATGTTTAAGCACCATGAAAGAAACAAGGGAACCTCACTAGGACCCCTTCCTGTGGCAAGGTGGCAGCAGTGAGTGAGCAGAGTCTGCGTACAGCTGCCAGGGATACTAGGGGCACCACATCACCAGGCAGATCCACAGAGCTGCTCTCGCTCTAACTGAGGCCTCCTGCTGCCTCCCGTCGCTTCTCCCCTGCCTCTTGTCCGAAGGCCCATGGCAACCCTGCCTCTTTAGAGGCAGAACAAGATTGTAGCAGCAGGAAGAGAATGGCTTCCGATGTCTCCTCATGTGACGCTGGATTTTTCCAAATACCTCCTCTGTTCTGCCCTGGACTGCAGGCGTAACTTTAGAAGGTGGTGCTACAGGCTCTGAAATGTGAATGGTTGGGAGTTGGGAAGGAGAAATGAGTGGATAAAAGGAAGAGCTAAATCCAGATGCAAATGTAGGAAGCATTGCTGTCTCTTGAGACAAGGTCCCTATATAGCCCAGGCTAGTCTTGAACATTCTCCTTTATCTCCAAAGTGCTCTGATTATAAGTACCACACCCAGCCAAAAACCATCTCCTAAAGAAACATCTACTTAACCCAGAGTAGACCCCGTGGTTAGGAAATACAGGGTAATTTTGATAGTAATGTGTTACAATGGCAGATGATAAGTCTATGTGAGAAGAACCCACACTTGGCCTTTTGCCAGCCCTCTCCTTACTGCATATCACTGCTGCACTCAGTTGTCCCATGGAAGAGAGAATTGGCTATGGCTACCCCGAAACATGAAGTCATGATGATGAGAACCAAGAAGTCTCTGAGAACAAATATGAGAACTAATGTGGACCTGGAGAAACGGCTCAGGGGTCAAGAGTGCTCTCTGCTCTTCCAGAGCACCCCGTTCAGTTCCCAGTGCTCTGGCTGGGCCACTCTCAACCACCTGGAACTATAGACCCAAGGGATCCAATGACCTCTTCTGGATTCTGAGATAACTCCACTCATGTACCCAAATCCCAACACACAACAGAGACATGCATATACATAATTAAAAATAAAATGTTAAAAAGAGACTTCCAACAGAAGCTGACTTGCCTGTGTGGGTGAGCGGGGTTTGCAGACCTGGACCACCAGGCCACTGACTCCTTTGCCTGAACTCCTTGCAGTGGAACATCCGGTCTTCACAGCTGTTTGAGAGAGCAGCCTTGAGGCTGTGTGCCTGCAGGTCATATCTTCCCACCAAGAGAAAAAGTCCTTGCATAGGGAGGGAAATCTCTCCTAGCGTTCACATCCTTTATAAGTTCCTGTGAACTCCAGTTACAGCAATGTGAGAGCAGGCTAGCTCCTTTTCTTGTCTTCACTGGCTTCTGATGAAACACAACCTTCTATTAACTCAGAAAACAATTACTTCAAGTAGAGAGAAAACACCTTTCATTAAGACTTCCTGGGTCACTGAAGAGTCACAGGCATGGTTGGCATAAGAACTTTCTACTATGGTGATGGTTGAGGCAGGGGGTTAGGTAAGAAAGCTTTCCAGATATCTTGGAGTTAGCATTCTGCCTTAAACAAGCATGCTCTTCTCTGGTTCTTTCTGGCCTCTGATCTTGCCCCTTTTCCCTCAGTTTCCTGGTTCCCTTCCCACCTCCAGTGGGCACTTGGCTTCCCTCTACCTGTCAGGACTGTTCAAGTCCCACCTTCTCCAATAAGCATAGTGTGTGTGTGGTCTTTCAGCCAAAGCTGCCCCTCTCCCTTGGGTTATTTACATTGCCTCTGCTGTCAAGCCACATGTACATAACGTCTTCCACAAAGTTATTCAAGGGCAGTGAGTACAAGTATCTCTTTGTTCCTATTAGACCACTGTGTCCGTCTGTCCGTCTGACTGTCTGTCTATAGATATAGCTATAGGAAATAATTGGTACAAAATAAATGCTGTTTTCTTTCTTTCTTAAAGATCATATTTATTACGATTATAAAATAGGTGACTAATTCTGAAGAAGGAACTTTCAAGAGACCGGAGATAGACACAGAAAGAAAACTGGGTGGCAAATTTTCATTGTTAAGACCTTATTATGTCCTTGTTCACAGCAAATATAAAATAACAGAAGTCTATTTTTATATTTCCTAAGTGAGAGCCCATACAAGTTTAAGTACATTAGGTCACATAAGGTTCAAAACTGTAGTCCAGGCTGGCCTCAAAGTTCGCAATCCTCTTGGTTCGGTCTCCTAGAGCTGGGTTCACAGGCGTACATCCTGCCCCACCTCCACAGAGAAAACCCTAAGCTCTTCAAATGAATGGGCCCTGCCATTAAAATGCCTTTTTAAAGTCAGCCAATCATAAAATAGCCAGCACCCCGACTGACTTCCTCACTTGTATTAACTTCACTGAGATCAGAAAGTCCACATCTACCTAAAAAAACTGTGTGCACCTTCCCACACCAGACTTTCTATAAGAAATGCTGTTACCAAGCTGAAAAAACAAAGACAGCCTCCACTTCCGCTCACTATCTGAATTCCTTGACGTTTTCCTTGAGTTCCTTTAGCTCTGAGTATAAAATCCTGTCTCTCACATCTTCTCAAATGGCCTCTAGAGCAATGTCCATGATACCACATAGGAAACCCTTAAAGTTGAAGTGGTTTTTTGTTTTGTTGTTTTGTTTTGTTTTTTAAAGGAAGGATACCACAAATTCCTTTCAGGTATGGTGTTTGCTCATCTTGCATACTGTGGTTGCTGCTGTAGCTGTGTATTCATACCCAGATCAAAATGAGACCACTGCCATAAGGATGAAAACTAAGGGACCCAGGCTATCTAGCCACCTGTGTAGGGTCTGTAGGGACAAGGTCACCTGTTTCTAAGTCCACAGAATCAGGTGGTCTGCAGCCTTCAGGCCATGGTGGGAAAGAGGGAAAGAGGGAAAGAGCAGGCGGAGGAATGAAGATGAAAGCTTAGTCAGTCAGAGAATCAAGGCAGTATTGGTTTTCACAAAAGGGACCTAGACACCTCAGCGCTTGGGTTCTGTGTTGGAGCACACTTACTTGCGTAAGGCGTTTGTCAGCTGTGGAATAATGCCTGTTCCTTGTTCCAGGGCACATTTGCACAACACATGATGTGAAATAGTGTGGAGCCAAGGCTGATTCTGTATCCACCCCTGGGGCAGGTTGGTCACTCTCCAGTGTAAACCTCCTTGGGATTAACCACTTATTCCAATGGAGAACGCCGGATAATTAATAGCAGACCTGCCCCAGCCCACACTGAGTGTCTTGCATATGGGTGAGGGCCCATAACATTTCCTCGGCCTATTTGGACGAGGCAGGGCAATCTGTTGTTCTAACTTGTGAGAGGAGCGTGTGGAGCTTGCACAGATGTGCCCGCTTGCACAGATACGCCCGCGTGGGGTGCACAGGCATTTATGGGGCCGATCAGAGGGAAATGACATACACATGCGAATGCCATGTCTGTGAGCTTTCTGCTTGCCAGCAACAGAACTGTATCTTTCTTTTCAGTATTCTGGAGAGACTGAGGCAAGGTCTTGGGTTTAGGCAACCCCATATCCTGCACCTTGAGGAACAGAAGAATTGCCTACTGTTAGGCCACATTGACCTGAGTTCTTTGTGATTTCTGTGGATTTTTTTTTCCCAAATGATAGGAATTTTCCCAGTCTAGTTCTTTTCCTGGTAGCCAGCCTTGAACCAATGATGGACTTTGCCCAGTTCCCTCTCTGTGTTCATCCCTGGACTACTATTCTTAAAAACCACACAGCAACAACAACACAAAAACTTAAAAGTCTCCCTCCCTATCGCTGTCATTTCTCCTTGCTGCCTACCACCTCCAAATTGAATTTTTTTTCCTCAGCATATCTTCTTTTCATGCTTGACATGACCACCCCAAAATCTTTTTGATAATTAACATGGGCGTCCACTGAAGGGGTCTGTCCCTCATTTCCTCAGTTGGTATTCTATTGGGAGAAGGTAGGCCCAGGGAAATTTAAGTCCCTGCTCAGGTTAAAGTTAAGTATTTTGATGAGCCCTCTCCATCTTGCATGCTAGTCACAAGGCCGAGGTTTAGCTTCCCTTGACTTTTACTTCAGATTCCAAAGCTCAGGAGTTTAATGACGTGTTAAGCTCTCTGCTATGAGAAAGGAACACTGACAAAGCTGCTTGCTGTCCCTGCCTCCCACCCCACTTAGTTTGACAAGTCCATCCTCTTAGAGAAACTTTTCAAAGATACAAGGACAGTGCTGAGCAGGTAGGACCCTGGTAGAACAAAGTGACATGTAAAAGCAAAACTGCCTGTACCTGGCCACCACTCTCTGGACCTCCTTTGTACCTGCTGATGGGCTATGTGAATAAATGGAACCCTTTGAGAGTTTCTCCTCTGTTACTGGTATGAAACACACACAGCTGCCTTCACTGAGAGGAGCCCAGCTGGCAGAGTTCCTTTCGAGTCAGCCTTCAAACTCTCTACACGTCTGTTTTCCCTTCTGGGCTGTAAACTCCTCAAAGGCAAACTGTCTGATTTAGTCTCTCCAGCACTGAACAATGTGCCTGGGCCCCAGTTTCCTCCTCATATATTCTGTCACTTAGTGAATTCTCAGATACCCAGACTCACTCCTCTGCCCTCATTCAGGCTAGTGATGTTGGTGACCAACTTTGTGCAACACTGTTTGATGCATAACTGAAGTTGTCAAGAGTCCTGTGGCAATGGACACTTTTCTTTCCTTCCAGTGGACTTAGAATGCTCGCTGCCATCTGGAAGTTTTCTTTTCAGCTTCCTGCAGATGGAAGAACCCCCACGCACCCATGGCCCCTTCAACTAACCAGAGGCAGCAAGAACACCCTGTTCTGAGCAAGAAAAGGGGTGCCTCAGGATTTGCCTCCCCCAGGAACTCTCTTCTGCCATGAAATCATATCAGGTGAGTGACGGTCACTTCACCTTTCCCACAGAAGCAGGGGTCCCAAGTGAGTTACACAGAGCTTCTCTCTGTACCATTCTGAGTTCCTGGGCTGTTGCCACAGTAACCAGCGAGCTCTGGTCTCCAAAGCTTTTGAGTGAGCCTGTCTGATGGGAGGTAGAAATGGACCCCAGGCTGGCACCTCTTACCTCTGATCACCTCGTAAGCATATATCCAGCTGCGGTCTCTCAGTTGCTGGGGTGCAAGGAGCTCAATATCATGAGGAGTCAGATGGGCTCAAAGAAGGTGCAGATTCTTTTCCGTACCAGACTCACCTCTACCCCTTGATCAATGGTCTTTTGGAAAAATATTTTATTTTGTAATGAGGCTTTCTGGTGTGTTTGTTGCCATTTAATAGCTACCAGTTGTCCTTCCTGCTCATGGGAGTGCCCACCGCAGTAAGGAAGTACTGTTTTCAAACCTAAAGGGAAGCATGTGTTTGCCAAAGGCAGACATGATGAATAGCACCATGAGAGTCCTGTAGATTATCCATATTCAACTCTCTGGCAACACCAAGGCAAAGATGGACCATTTGAGAGATAAGCTGAAAAACAAAACCTCCCATCAATTTGTGACCAACATAGGGCACACCATAGATCCTTAATAAATTTCCACTCACCCCAGCCCTTCCTGAAAGGGGTGCAGTGACACAGGGAAAAGTTTGTTTTCCTGGTATCGGCGTAGCTGACCTCTAGTCACAGGGGCTAGGGCCTGTGGACCAGTGGTCACACCGTCCCAGTCTTTGATTACTTGCATACAAAGAGGTCGGACGGAACCCCAGACAGTCCTGGTCCCACTTGACAACTTCATTAGAGTCCTAGACAGGCCAGTGCGTGGAACAAAGATGGTGGTCTCCAAAGGTTGAACGAGTGGCAACTGCGTTCTGCTTGGCTTTTTATTAGAGGTTTCCTTCAAGTTGCCATGGGTCTCAACTTAGGAAAGAGAGAATGGAAGCATAATGAAAGATGAAGGAGATGAAGAGCATCTTTAAGGGGAATATGCTTAGCTCGGCTCCTCTAGCCTCCTCAAAGGCAAGGTTCTTTTTTTTTTTTTTTTTTTAATTTATTCATGTTACATCTCGATTGTTAGCCTTTCCCCTGTTTCCTCCCATTCTTCCCTCCCTCCCACTTCCCCCCTTCTCCCCTCCCCTATGTCTGTGATTGAGGAGACCTCTTCCCCCTATATATGCTCTTAGGATATCGAGTCTCTTCTTAGTAACTTGCTATCCCTCCTCTGAGTGCCATCAGGCCTCCCCATCCAGGGGGCGTGGTCAGAAAAGGGGCACAAGAGTTCATGTGAGAGTCAGATCTCACTCTCCACTCAACGGTGGAGGTTCTTTTCTGAATTTTTCCTCTTTGAACCTGGCACCCTTCGGGTGATTCAGGATGCCACAGAGGTCTGAAGAAGCTACACCCATTAATGTTTGTGAAATGGAAGGACTTTACCTCCAATTAACCTTTCCCAGGAGAGTGGGAGTGTAGATCAGTGGGGTTCACACCTGTATGTTGTTCACTTACCCATCTCATTTTATCTTTTGATCACTCTTCTGAGGAATATACTTCACATGTGTCTAAAATTAAAATACTTTGATTCACAAAGTATTTCCTATTCATTATCCAACTTAGATCTTAACAACAGTTCTCAGGTAATTTAAGAGTTATCCGTGTCCTCATTTTATTAAAGAAAAATCTGAAAGGCAGTTTGTCATTGGTGCAGGCTTGCTCTTGCATTGGACAGGGATTACAGACTTGAAAAGGCTATGCCAGCAGGCAGCCGAGGAGCATGCCAACTCTGCCAGTGGCTACCTCTGGGTCTATGGGTAAGTAGTGCAGACATTCTGTGTCTTGGATGCCTTATCTGTGAAATGGGAGCAAGCATGGTGCTCTCTCACAGAGACAGGCGGGCAGGAGATCTAAGGGAGTCAGTGCACTTAAGGACAACATCTGACACACAGTGTGTAGTACACATCCATTATTATCATTGGCAAAACGAAGCCTGGAACCTGAGCCTTCCATCCTCCAGTGCGATGATGATATACGTCTCTGCCGCCCTACACCAGTGCTAGCAGTAACAACAAGAAGATGCCAATCTTAGCCTGCACGTTACAGGGAGGAGCAAGCTCCACAGGCTTTCTGCCCCACGGGTCCACTCGCAAGGTCTCTGGGCTCCACTCCGTTAAGCCACATTGCAGTTTAGGTTGTTACATAGGGTTCAACCTTTGTCTGGTTTTCAGATTACGAACTAGGCACTCTCCTCCCCTAAGACTGTCAGCTGAGCACAGAGTGTCCCACTTCTGTTAGGGAAGGATCTTCCAACCTTTGTAAGTCTTGTAAGTCATTGCTACAGTTGGGGGCTAGCCGTTGCCCCCGTTCCTTGGCCTTTTTCGGGTCATATTTTCATTGTAGTGACCCAGAGTGGCAAGGCACTTGAATTTTTGAGGATTTGTGGTTTCCTAGGTAGGTCTCTCGTTTCCATGCCTGCAGTGTGCTCTCCATGAGTGTGTAGGCTACCTGGAGTGCTAAGGGTCTACCTTCCACTACACCTAACAAAATGCTCAGTGAGGAGTGGACACACAGCTATTTCCTGCCTTGCGAGTTGACTGATGGGATGATAGAGACCTCTTGGAGGAGATAACAGGGTTCCTTTCTCTACGGTGCATGTTTAGAGTGATCAAAGACTCTCCCTAGATGCATTCAATACCCTCGCGCCTAGGCTCAGAGGGAGGTGTCAGGACCTGGACAGGAGCAGGGGTTCATTCTCCCTGCATCACAGCGGGTCATCTGCCGCAAAAATCCTAAAATGTGGCCCATGCCCATTGTCAGCTATGACACCGAGCACAGAAAAGCAGGCGGTACCCAGGACTCCTGTTACCAACAGCCTCTATACACCTTGTGGTGTGCCCCCAGAAAACATGACCACATTCTCCAGTTCAAAACAAGTGAAAGTCATTTGCTAGGGTCACCTGGCACCAAAGCCCCGTGGTGGCAGGGGCTCTAGTTAAAGGGCAGCTCAAACTCACGCGTTAAAATAAACCAAATGGTGATGTTTTCTGATCAGATTCCTTTCCTTGTCGGGTCTGTGATTCTGGAGCCCGAGAATGTCCCTCTGAGCTCCGGTTTCTCTGCTGTCACCCTAGTCTGAAGCCTGGAATGTGAGCACCGGCCGTTGAGATCTGATGTAACTATGTCACCATCCTAAAATGGAGAGACATTATCTCATAGACGGTGGCCAGCAGGCAGACACCAGAGTGCTGCTGGTGAGCGAGGCCTAGCACTTGACCACGGTGCCTTCCACATCCTCTGTTGTCAGGGAACATGCCGTATGCTCCAGCCTGTGCTCTGGTGACTTGGAGCCTTGCATATCACCACCCCTGAGAGTGGAGACATGAAGGCAGAGATTGGAACCGGGACACACTTGGTTTTTGGTAGCCACATCTGTTGTCAGGTGATCCCTGGTCGTGCGACCCTGAATCACCTGATGCCTTGGACAGGATGCAGACACAGGCATTCACATGGTGGAAGACGTGCACTCAGGCAATGCTAAGCCTCTGTCCTTCCCAAGCCATCCCTAGGGACAGGACTGCTTGATTCAACAGCAAGTGGGTCCACTGACCTATGAGGTAACCATCCCTGTCAGCACTTGGAGAGGATGAAGCCTCTGGGGAACCTATTAACCTCTCTTCAAATAATAGCATCAGAGTCCTGGTCACTTTAACCCTGGATGAGACTTTGGATTAAGGGGCAAGCCTTCTTATTCAGCCTTGGAAAGAGAGGACACCCCTGTTTCCTTCCTTCTTAGTCAACTGCCCTGACTTTGGGTCCCATTACTCTGCTATGAGAGACACTTTGGCTCATTTGCCAACTAGGGCACACCCACTCTTCCCTTCTCCTTCACTGCCCACCCTCTCTTAACTAGATGGGCTCTTAGCTGAAGATCCAGTTTAAACTGACCCTGCTTTTTCACAGGTGCTTGAGTACCCCAGCCTCCTCTTCATCTCTGGAGTGCCTTCCGAACTAGTGCTTTCATGCATCATGCTCTCCCACTCCCGACAGGATCTCACAGGAACCAGACACATGCTCCCTCTGCGTTCTAAGTCCCCAGCCTCTGGATATGCATTTGATGCTTGGTCCACACCTTTTATTGCCACCCACCTCTGCCTCTTATATAGCTTAGTGCATATCCCCTAGCGCATCCTCCAGTATACACTAGGGACACGGGGATTCCTAGAGCCTAGCTTGCTCATTCTACCGACTCAGGAAATCTGCATCTCACTAACTCTAATCACTTCTTAAAAATCAAAGCCTGAGACTGACTCTTGGACATGGCCGCGCCACTCAGCTTCCCTCAGTTTCCTTACCTTCCTCAAACACATCAAGCATGTCCCCGAATCAGTCCTCCTCAGGAATGACCTTCCATGGATGCTCAATGGCTCCTTCCTCGCTCTATTCTTTCTTTCTCACCGCCACATTCTCAGAGACCACTATCCTGACCAATCTGTCTAAAAGATAGCATCCCTTGTGCCTAGAATACTGACCTGACTAGTTCTTTTTCACAATACTTACCAGCAATTAATTTTCATGATAATATGTTATATCGAAACATTGTATTATGCTATACTTGCAAAAATTGAAATTGAAAACTAAAAGTAGTATTTTCGGAGAATAAAGCACTACATTGTGATATATGTATGAATTGGGAGCTGTCTAAATAATATTTAAAATATATACAATATCTCCCATACTACCTTTTGTGAAAAGAACACTTAAAATGTTTACTCTGTATAAATTTCAAATAAATAATATGCTTCTTTTTCCAGGGGCACCATGCCACAGGGTTGATCCTGTAATGTTATGTATCCTATGAAGTGAAATTCTGTGTCCTGAGGCCAACATTTCCTGAATCCTCCCGCCCCTCAGCTCCTGCCAACCACCATCTACTCTGAGTCTGTGGTGTGACTTTTAAAAGGCTTCCTTTCAAAGAGCTAAAATGATAAAGGTCCTTAAAAATAGGCCAACTCCCTGATACCTCAGAGAGGGAGAAAAGAAATTGAAAGAAATGCTTGAAAAAAACTATTGTCTTCCACATCTAATAGTAGCTCCCCCCGCCCCCCCATGGAACGGTCTGATGTAGCAATTCCTCTGGCCCCATGGAACGGTCTGATGTAGCAATTCCTCTGGCCACATTTTGAATTAATGGTGTCTTTGCATTAGAATAAGTTTTAGTATCAACAAAATTAAATTAAATAATAAAATAAAGCCAATAGAATAAAACACAGTCCCTTTTGCTTTCCCCAGATGTTTTTAGAAGCATTCTGGAAAGGAAACCTCTGCAGTGACTTGGACCAGTGTCCCTGCAATTGTTCTGTGCTGTACAAATACAGCTGGGATACTGTTTCCTCATTCTTCCTTACCTGTCTCTTAGGCAGGACCCTGCAGGACTGGGTGCATTTGGAATAAAGGGTAATAAAGCTGAGTGCACTTGGAATAAAGGGTAATAAAGCCAAGAGAAAGGGAATAAATGTCACATATGAATAAAACTATGGCCACAGGCCTCCATTTGGTCTCTCCAGGCACCTGTGAGATGCTGATGGGGGCACTGTAGGTAGCAGGACCCTAGTGAGGGCCCCCAAGCCAAGCATGACTGGCTCCGCTGCACTATCAACAGCCACCCTAAAGTGTTTCTGTTGTTGTTTTAAATTCCCCAAAGTGGTCTGGGGAAGTCCTACAAAGGCAAAGCCTTCTCTTCCAGCAAGCCTTCAAGGACAACTGCCTAGTGCTTTCCTGGGAAGATTGTGTTTGACAGCAATGAAAACCAACAGTTTAACAGCAGTAATTTCTTGGCAGGACAGATTGGTATGAGACTTGTCCCCAAACAAAATAAGCCTTTCAGGGAAGTATATTTCAAGCCTAGCTCACGTTCCCAAGACACTGAGATTCTTACATGGCTGACACAGGAGCCAAAGCTGAACCCTAGCCAGGGACAGCTAAATATTGCCAATAACACAGAGGGCCCATCAGTTCAAAAGGGAAAACCGACCATGCCCTGATGTCCTCCTGGGGAAAGGCCTCCTCCTCCTCACTGGGCGTGCTAGTGGACTCAATACGCAACAGAACCTCTCTTCTCTTCCCCTCCACCTTTCTTCTATCCCTAGCCCCTTCCCATCATGCCTCTCTGCTGATGCCATTCTCACAGCTGCATTTGCCTCTTGGAGGAACTTTCCGGGTATTTTGTCACCAAAGAATATGAGATATCTGGAAACTTGTTTTATCTATTCCTCTGGTCCCACCTAAGTTGTTGCAAAGCCTTAATTTCTAGGCTTTCCTCTACATCAGCCAGCAAAAGCAGACATCCGAGGGGAGGTTCTTCACCCACCAAGTCACTCTGTGACGCATCTTCCACAAGTCCACAAGAGGGCACCCAAGATCACCCAGGACCGCCACAGTTGTGGAACTAAGACCAGGAGGTGGCGCTGTTGCCTCATTCATGGAGTAAGGCCCAGCTGTGACAACTACCCTGAGGGCAGAGTTTTTGTGCGTGGAGAGCCAGCCACTTGAGGGTGAGGTCAGGAGTTGTGCACCTGTACCAATGTCACCAACCACCCTGAGAAGCAACGCCAAGCCCCCAAATGTTGGGTGTGAACGAAGAAGAGATCCAAACAGAGTCTGAAGAGGTCCCAGCTGTTGGGCTAGTATTCTGCCTGTGCCAGGAGACTGAAACCAGGAGTCACTCCACCCTTCTTCCACACAGCTTCCTGCACCTTATCTGTAGTATCAGGCGGCGTGGGGATCTGGAATAGAAAGAGGCTAAGAGTCTCCTGCTCTGGTGAATTCATTCTGGGTACAATGGTGAGGACGTTGGAGGCCTGGGATGAGAAGCCGCAATGTCCGGTCACCCCCAGACCCCTGAGGAGAAAGACCTTGCCCACCTGGGAGCTGCAGAGGGCAGAGGCAGGCAGCAAGGGCTCCCTTGGAAGGATTTGGGAAGGGCATGAGGAGCTGGGCAGCACAGAAGGTGGAGTTCTAGAGTGAAGGAGCACAACTAAATAATGAGTTGGGAGCCAAGAACCAGAGAGGAGGGCAGCAGCAGGTGGTGTGAGCACTTCCCTGGCAGGCTTCCTCCTCAATGTGCTTTGTACAGTTACAAAGAACAACACTGTCCCTAGCACATGTGTTTATTTGCAAGTGTGTAAATTTATGCTTTGTGCAAACACATGAGTAACTCACAAGAGTATAGGAGACCTAAAGAAGACACTGCAGCTGTGTCCACCTTGAGCGGTGATTGACCTTGACTTAGTGTCAACACTAAGCACCCCTTTTCCCTTCCCTTTCCTTCCTTTCCTTTCCCTTCTTTCCTCCTCTCTTCTCTTTCTTCCCCTACCAAGATATACAATACACATCATGTGATATCAATTTGTTACTTTCTCGAATTAAAGCTCAGTCATCAGTTGACTCAGTCGGGTCAACAGGTGCATCCCTTATTGTGAAAGAAGTAGTCACCATAAGTAAGTCAAGTAAAGGCACAAGCTGTCATTTATTCATCAAAACCTAGGCTTCAGAGACTGCGATCTGCTGAGTTTCGATGGCTGCCTAGATTCATCTCTAAGAGCTGGTGTTGGCTCTCATCCAGGCTGTCTCACTGGACGGCATGCTGACCCTCCACCCATGGCGTGCCCCACTCTGGCTCACTCAGCAGCTTACCCCCTTGTCGGGGAAGGGAAGCGAGGTATCCCCAGAAATCAGTACACACTGTGTAAGACAGCATGCTGCATGATGCACAGATGTAGAGACCGGCGCCCACATATGCGATGCTGCCGTCATTTCACCGTGTAGCTGGTCTCACTTTCCTCTCTACATCCCCCTGCCATGCCAGTGTGAGCACCGAATGTTATCTCCACCAACGTGGCAGACACCCTCACAGTGCCAGAACCTACAAGTCAAGATCAAGGTGCTGGATGATCAATATCTGGTGAGGCCCCCTTTTCCTGTGCGCAGTGGTCTTCTCACATGGCAGAAGGGACAAAACAAATTCTTTCTGGCCTCTTCTATGAGGGCACTAATCCCAACCACAAGGGCCCCACCCTCATGATCTAATCACCTCCCAAAGGCCCCGCCTACTAATACTATCACTCTGAGGGGCTTAAACTTCAGCATGTGAACCTGAGGAAGCCGCAGACATTCAGTCTGCAATGTGGGAGGGTACACAAAGGGCCTGCTTTACAAGGTAACTTACTAGGGCACTATGGTATCTATGACAATGTGGCAGGGCGGGTCATCTGGGAGTGTCTATGAGTTGGTACACCCGTAGTTAAAATGGCTTCTTTCCCAAATGTTTGCTTTCCACGCGAAGAGGCCTGTAATTTCGTTCTTGGGAGTTTCTGTGGCAAAAATTCCTTGCCAGTGTGTTGAAGTTTATGGAGAGAATGTTTTTAATCAGTGAAGTGTATCGAAGTGGTGCACAAAGTTCCAGGAAAGAACAAAGCCCACCAGTAAGGCAAAGGGAGACCTAGTAAGCACAAATAAAGGACCCTATGGCAACCTTCACTGGGAAGATTAATTCAGTAAGAAAATGATGCCGGGGACACATTATGAATGATGCCATGCAATAAACAGCATGCCAGCAGTCTGTGGGATCACATGCTTTGGATTCCCTCAAAGGTTCTTGTAGGGAGAAGAGCCCAGGGATCTTCTCTTGTGATTTGCCATCGACTGATAATGGGGCTAAATCCGAGAGAGTAGAGCTTTCTCAGACAGGAGTGGCTAACATTCACAGGGATTTACAACATGGCAGGCTCAGACTGCAGTGCTCAAGATACTAAACTCTCCAAGAATGCTTTAACTGTGAAACTTTTCACCCATATTTATACACTTGTAGATGCTTTGAACTAAAGAAGCTCCCACATCTCAATAAGGAAGGAGCAAGGCAGGGACTCAAGCCCAGGTCAACTAGTTCTCCAACGCATCTACATGGACACTTTGCTATGTGTGTTGCCAGGTCCACAGACAGCAGCAAATCAACAGGAGAAGGAGGGCCAATCCCCAAAGTCTCATCTCCTAGTCTTCCCACCATGCTCCTCTTACTAAAACTCTTACTAAAAGCTTCACAAAGTCCAACATATTTTTTTCTTCAAATATAATACCCAAGTACCTAGTACATATAGACATTCAGTAAACAGCTAATAGATAATTCAACAAATCAATAAGCAAATGGGCAAATACTAAAAGCACACACATGGAAGAACTATGAATAACACTGTGTGGTGTGTTAAAAATCCTCTCTGGCTGCTTCTTACCAAGGCGCTTGGATGTTCTAACCACTTCAAGTGGTTCCTCCCTCCATGAAATCTTCTTAGTTTTCCCACCCCCTGGCTAAAATGCCTTCCTTGCATTTTAACATCATGTATTAAGAATTTTCTGTTAAAGGTTAGAGTCAGGGTTAGGGAACCTCTGAAAGAGAGACATACTACATCAATAACTTACTAGCCAGCAGCACTTTTAAATATGTTAAAATAATACCTATCCAGTGCTTTATAGATAACAGATAGGAGCTGAAGTGTAGCTAGCATGAAGTGAGTCCATGAAGCATTGCCAGCCACAGTGCCTAAGTATTTTACATGCTGGATAACATCCCAGATATCTCAGCTTTCCTGGGACCGAGGAGAAATGTACTGTCCAGACCTCTGTGGTTGGGTGGTACCACATGACCAATTCTAGCCACTCAGGCATATGTGGATTTGCTACCCACGTAAGGTGCTAAAGAGTCACCCTTCAGAGCTCTTTTCCTTTTGGTTCAGCCAGTTGGAAACCTTGGAGATAGTGTCTGCTCTATCAGCCAAAGTCCCCGAGGATAGTGAAGAGCAGGTCCCCAGTCTCACCCATGTCCCCAGCTCCACAAAGCAGCAAGCTCCAAGATGTGAAACAAGTTGCCCAGGTCGCATGTCTGTACATGTCAAGATGGGCAAGTAGATCCCAGGTGTTAGATGCTAGAACACGGAACTTGTATCTTCTTGAGTAGGAATATTATATGGGCATCTAAAGATAAGAGCTCCTTTGTGGAAAATAGGAGGGCTTCTAAGGGCACCATGGAGAATGGTGAGAGTTGAGAGGAGAACAGGTTATGTGGAAAGGGTTGAGCCTCCTGTGGGTTGTGTAGGTGTGCCACTGGTATCACTGGTGACCCTGCAGCTACTGGGTGCATTGCTTGTTGGAGAAACGCATCCTCAGTCTTGAGCTTACTCTTCACATAATCGCTGTCAGAAAGCGCACACCTGACTAAGGGCCTCTCGGTGGTGACAGCACCCACTCTCTTCACCTTTTCCCACGGAATATGTGTGTCTCCTCTGAGATGACAGGCAGTGGTGTGCTCTGTGGGTTGCTTCTCAGAGGTTTCCAGGCAGAGGGCCTAAAATCCCAGCTCTACCACATACATATGAGACCATTTAGCACATTTACACTTCTGTGTGGGTCCAATTCTCTTTGACCTGTTCTCACAGTTGTTGGGTAGAAGTAGAGTCTTGGAAATGGATGTCTAGGAGCATGAAAATAAAACATAGAGATGTGCTTTATTTTTTCCAATTTGCCAGGCATGCTTGGTGTGCGCGTGTGTGTGCGTGTGTGTGTTGAGGCACACATGTGCAGATCTCATACAGGCCAGATAGCACCGCATCTTATTTACCTGATACGGGTGGTCATGAGGCACACAACAGAAACAAACAACTGGTCTTTCAAAGGGCAGCAATGCTTTTAAATGCTGATCCATGTCTCTGGCCTCCAAGATGTGAAATGTGGTATTGGAATTAAGAGACCCCACTTCTATTCCTACATTTAAATATTAAAAGAGGACAAGCTGGAGAGATTCCCAGCACCTACATGATGGCTCACAACCTTGCGTGACTCCAATTCTGGGTGATCCAACACCCTCTTCTGACCTCTGCGGGAACCAGGCATGCATGTGGTACACAGGCATACATGCCGGCAAAACACCCATACACACAAACTAAAAACATTTTTAAGACAACACAACATATATATTTCACAGACATTGAGAGTCATTCAAACAAGAGATGGGGAAGCAGAAATGGAAAAGAAAATAAAAAACAGTCATTATAAATACTGGCACACAACTGAACTGTTGTGGCCTGACAACTTTTGAAAATTAGCTTCGGGCAGGATAAACTTGCATCTGGTTTCTATACCAGATTAGCTAATGTGGGTGAAGCCCTTGGACACTTGTGAAGAGAGCAAAATAGTGTCATGGTTGTTGTTATTACAGTCTTAGATGCTTCCCCTGAGATGCCTGGCGAGATGTAATGGACGCTTGGCCAATCGCTGCATCTCTGCTTCCAAAACCCACAAAGTGGTTCTTTAGATTGGATTGGCTGGTCTATTGCTTCCTGAAAGAAAATAATTAGCAGGTACTTGGTTCTGAGAAAAGACCGAGACTGGGAAGAAGGAAGGAGCCAGAAGAGAGATGCTAGAAGAGAGAAGGAACAGATAAGAAGAAACATTAATGACTCTTTCAATTCTTCACTCTCCTTGAAGACTCATCTAAGCTTAAATTTATTTTGAAGACCAAATGAAGTCTAATTTGTTCCAGGGAATAGATCTTGAAATTTTTACTCTAAATAGCCCACAGTTAAACAAACCTATTGGCAGATTAGGAAGCAATGTCCCTTAAAAAAGAAAAGGCCACTTACTAAGCAAAGCAGGTGTGTACAAACCACGGCCCATGGGACAAAGGTGGCCCAGGAATGCTGTGAATAAAACCCAATGAAAAAATTTAAATTTACTTAAAACATCAAAGGGTCATTTTTTTTCCATAACCAAATTGTGTAATTCTCAAGTATGAGCTGTATAGATGACATCATGTTGCAATGTCATGAAAAATAAACATGAGTATGCTCTTGCTATTTACTCATGTGTGGCCTCAATTTTACATTGATCAATGGCTTCCCCTTTGTTCTATTTCAAGTCAAGCAATTGAATTGGCGCCATTCAACCATTATATGTGTTCCTGATGACCTGGAAAGTGAAACACAGGGATTACCAATAATGTATTAACTTATCATTAAAGTTATTTAGAAGACAGGCAGCCTACTTATGTGTGTTTATGGTGTATGTGCACATGTTCGCATGTATGCACATGTTTGTGCAGCTTCACTTGTGGTTGTGCAGGTGGAGGCCACAAGGTGATATCCAGTGTCTTCCTCAACTGGTCTCATTTCAATTTTTTTTTTTGAACCTGGATTTCAACAATTCAGCTAGACTGGTTGGCCAGCTTTCAAGCCCCAGGACTCCACCTGTCTCAGCCTCCCCATTGCTGGGATTTTAGGCATGTTCACTGCATCTAACTTCTTACATAGGTGCCAGGGGTCCAAACTGAGGTCTGCATGTTTGTGCAGCGAGCACTTTACCACTGACTGTAGGCATAAGGTTATTGTGTAATTCAAATGCTGGTTTCTGTACCTCCCCCATATGTAGTTGCAATCCTCCTTCTGAGAATTGCCTGTCTCAATGCTGTGTAAACACCTCTTCCCAGTCGTCCCCTGATATGCCAATAAAGCAGCTTACAGCAAATCACTGAGCAGGGGAATGAATAGGGCTGGACTTCCTGCCAGCTGGGAAAGTAGGAGTTAAAAAAAGGAAGTAGGGGATTCAGCCATGGGCAGATGTCCAGGAGGAATCAGGAGAGAGAGCTCAGCAAGAAAAACTGCAAAGTGCAAGTATCTCTGGGATGTATGCTGGGAGGAAGGCAAATTAAGAGGGTTAAGAATAGAGTAATAACTGCTCAGTTCTTATGCTGTGAAGCTTGTTAAAAATAATATAAAATAATATAAAAATTGAGTCTCAATTATTTGTATGATAGCCAAACTGAGAAACAAACCCAATTTTATAACAATAATTTTAACAACTAACTCTTCTCACCAACCCAATGTGATTTGGTTAGGAAGGGTGCTTTCACACCTCAGGTATCAACTGCTGGGCTCTATCACTGGCTCTCAGCCTCATACTGTACCAGCCGCTGTGCTGTGCAAGGCCTAAATCTCCCTTTCTATTGTTCTGTCAACTAATTTTTACAATAAAAGTAAAAATAGGCTCTTAGCCATTACGGTTTTCTAAATCCCAAGATGGCGTACAACATGTCAAAGGAGAACAGAACCTCGGAAAGAATTATAGATGAAAGATTAGCTGATGAAAAGTAGACAAATGGCTACATTTTGAGGAGGCAAGAACGAAAGCATTCTCCTTAATTTATAGGGAACTGGCGCAAGTTTACAGAGTCTGTAATTTAAAGAGGCATCATAGGCAAAGTCACGTCACCAAATTCACTGTGTATGAAGGCTTGTTGTGGAGACAAAATAGTGTCTCTAAGAGAAGAGTCTGTCTTTCTCAAAAGTTTTTGGTTTTTGTTTTGGCTGGTTGTTTGCTTTTAATGTTACAGTTCACATGAATTCTATTGCAAAATCTAGCTGCAAGGTAATGTATTTAACAGGAAAAATAGAAAAAGAAAAAAAGGAAGAAGCAAAGCCACTAGCAATGGTAGGTTTGTTAAGCAGTGTATAGAAGGTACGGCAGATATAATACATCCTGAAATGGGCATAGTTTCACTAGACAACAGTAGTGGGAACTGAAAGGATTATAAAAAGCTATCAAAAGAAGTTTGGAAAGCTGGGAAGCCTATTTTAAATTTTATGCATTGGGTGATGGATAAGAGCATTGATGCTACAAATATGGCCCAGCCTGACACATTTTAATTAGACATATTAATGATAAATATACTGTCACTAAAGAAATAGCTTGAGACAATAAAGGATACAGCTAAATAAAAAGATAAATATGAACTATTAAAAGGTACATTAAGGTGATTTTCTTTGTCCACTGTCAACATACCTGCTATTTAGTGCTACTGGTGGTATCTTGCTAATTATTGGTGCATTGGTTACTTTGGGCTGATGTGGAAAAACACTGACCAAAACCAATTTGAAGGGGGAACAGGTTTATTTGATTTACACTTCTGTGTCACAGTCTGTTACAGGATCTTTGATCCCATTGTGATCCCTGAGATTATGAACTGTAAAAGCCAGTCTTTGATCTCACTGTGATCCCTGAGATTGAACTGTAAATCTCTGTTTCTTGTGTTTGAGCCTTAACACACCTTTAATCCAAGAACTTTCTGTTTATTGTAAACAGGTGATTAGATGTGGCTCAGACAGCCTTATATACCCCTTTAATCCAAGATCTTTCCATACCAGGATTTAATAAAGTTAACCCTAGGTCAAGAGGCAGGGCAAGAAACCAGCTGACAGGGATTAAAGAATAGGTGGGACTTTGAGTTGAGGGGTATTTAAGGCAGCAGCCTGTAGAAGTAGAAGGGGTCTCTGGTACTTCTTTGCGCTTGGCATTTTAGCTTTAGCTTGAGCTCCTCAGCTCCTCGGCCTTTGGCTTTTGGGGCTTTGAGCTAGGAAGTCTTTGGCCTTGGGTTGTTTTTTGCCTTTTTTTTTTTTTTTTTCCTTCTTGGGCTGCCGGCTGAGCTAGTAAGTCTTTTGGGGCCTTCTCCATTGGGACATGAGCTCAGGAGGAAGGTCAGCTGGGTGCTTTCTATGCATATCTGAGCTACCAGGTTTTTCTCCACAGCATCTGCCTCCTGAGTCTATATTGATAAAATAGAATGTTCAGGGATTTTTTCAATTAAAACAACAACAGTCCGTCATTGAGGGAAGTCAGGGCAGGAACTCAGGCAGGAACTGAATCAGAGGCCACAGAGACATGCTGCTTACTGGCTTGCTTTTGCTCAACCTGCTTTCTTATACAACCCAGGACAATGTGACCAAACTGGACCAGGCCCCACTACATCAGTCATTAGTTAAGAAAATGTCCCACATATACGCCCATAGGCCAATCTGATGGAGGCAATACTTCAAAAGCAGCTCCCTCTTCCCACGTGTGTCAAGTTGATAAGCAAGAATACCCATCACAAAGGGAAAAGACTTGGGAGATTAATAGATGATGCAACCGGTGCTCTTGACTCACACTCAATCAAGTACCACTGCATAAGATGTCAAGAAAATTGATGCACAAAAGCATTAAAGATGTAACGTCATGCAAATCATCATTAAGACTGTGAACATCATAGGGGCCAGGGGATTAAATCATCACCCATTCCAGGAATTCCTGAGAGTGTTAATGCTAACTATAGCGACATCATTTATTTTTCAGATGTAAGACTAAATGTAGTAATGATTTTATGTGAAAATGCTTTATGATTATGAAATGGTAATGTGACATGTTACCAAGTATTTTTATGGTATCACAAACAAAACGTATGCCAGAACTTGGTGATGAAAAATGGCTTATAGATTACCGTTCTCAATGACTTAAACTTACCATGTCAGTGAGTTAAATATGCACCTTCAGGGTGAAAAGCAACTTACTAATACAATGTTTCAAATCCTAACAGCTTTCTAAATGAAGCTGAAATATGGCAAGCTCAAATTAAGACAATGAGTTATGCATTCTGACCCACCTGTTAAAAACAGTCCTGTAAACAGTGAGTAACATGTAAGCCAGGCATGTCCACCTGACGTAAGTAAGAAAACAGACCTTGTTCTCATGCTGCCGGACCTCTGTCATCAGGGGTCTCACGTCTGCTTTCAGGAAGAGCTTGTCTCAGTGGGCCCTGCTGTACCAACATCATATCCTCACCTGGCTAAAGTTGACATCTGATAGTATCGGGCAAACTCCAGTCCTCTGTAAAAGCAGCACTCCTAAGTGCTGAGCCATCTCTTCAGCCCCTGGACTCCATTTTCAGTTGCTATAAGTGTAACCTGCCAGTTTTCAGGTGGAAAGCATAGAGCTGCAGGCTGACATTTAGCTTAAAGAACACTTGATCACGTCTCCTTAGCAGACTATTCTAGGGCCCATCTGCCCCACATTCCTTATTTCACAATCACACCTTTTCCAGGCCATTACTTCTTGGAAGGATCTACATTTGTGAACAACTATTCCCAAGAACAAAGTACACTAAGTGCAAAAATGAGAATCAAAGTATATACAGAATGCTTTGTCTGGTCTTATGTCAACTTGACACACAAACTAGAATCCTCTGAAAGGAGAAAACCTCAATAGAGAAGCCGACTCCATGAGATCTGGCTATATGACATTTTCTCCTCTTCCTCCTCCTCCTCCTCCTCCTCCTCTTCCTTCTTTTCCTCTTCTTCTTCTTCTTTTTTTTTTTTTTTTAAGATTTATTTGTTATTTCTACAGTATTCTGTCTGCTTGTGAGTGAGCAGGCTAGAAGAGGGCACCAGATCTCATCATAGATGGTTATGAGCCACCATGTTGTTCCTGGGAATTGAACTCGGGACGTTTGGAAGAACAGCCTGTGTGCTTAACCTCTGAGCCATCTCTCTAGCCCCTTCCTTTTTCTCTAGTGGTAGTGAATGCTCCTTCTCCTCCTCCTCCTCCTCCTCTTCTTTTTATCTTTTTATTTATTCTTCTCTCATACAACACATCCCAGCCGCAGCCTCCTCTGCCTCCACTCCTCTCAGTCTTCCCTTCCGCCTCCCTTCTCCCTCATGGCCGTTGCTCCTCCGTTTCTCTTCAGAAAAGAGCAGGAATATCAACCAAACTTGGCGTAACAAGATACAATAAGACTGTGAGAATTTTGCAATTTTGGTTTCTTTAAAAAAAAATACAGAAATATAAAAAGCAAGCTTTCATTTTAAGTCCATGTGTGGGGATAACAGCTAACTGTGATTTGCCTCATGCTCTAACAAAGGCATGGTTTTGCCAGCTGCACATAGTTTCTATGATTGTGTGACATTTGAAATTCTAGGGACTTTTTAGAGGGTATATAAAGGCTGGGGCCCTGAGAGACAACGTGGGTTTTGTTTGTTTGTTTGTTTGTTTGTTTGTTTGTTTTTTGGTGGATTGTTGGTGTGTTTTGGTTAGCTGTTGGTTATGGTTCATTCATTACTCATGTGAAAAAAAAAAGAAAGAAGAAGGAGGTGGAGGATAAGGAAAGAAGAAGAAGAGGAGAAGGAGGAGGAAACTAGGTATCCTGATTGTGAAGATTAAACTTGCCCCAAGGAGCTTGATGCCCCTAACCAGCAAGAAGTAGTTTAGCAGTAGTATCACCCCCTTTCCTCTCTATTCCCACCCCTATATCTACTCTTAGAAAGTTAAAAGGGTAGGAAAAGGGTGAAGGAAAAAAGAGCCTACAAAGTAGCAAACAGCAGCTACAAAGTTCAGTGGTGGTGAGTGTACAGTACATATGGATTTCTTTCTTGTGAGGACAGAAGTGGGCTTTGCAAACATGCTGGATCATCTGTGGTTTGTTACCCACGCAGCTATTGTCCTGTCATCCAGATGACCTCCTGAGCATCTTCTGCTTAATCAGACTCCCTGACTACAGCCAGAGACTGCCTGCTGCATAGTGACTTTAATGGATTAGCCTCTCAGTAGCCAGCATGCTAGTACTGAATGCTAGATGCTACATCAGATTCCTGTTTGGAATCCTACAAAGTTGCTCCCTAACCTCTGTGCCCCCAAAAGATGAGTTTTTATGGATTGGCTCCTGCTTGTAGTTCCCTCTTCACTCATCAAGGGATCCATGCTCCCTTCCCAGCAGGCAGTGGGCTTCTGTTTCCCAAAGGGGCTGTGCCTTTGCATAATCTGTCCTTTGTCCTATCTGAATGGCTTCCCACAATCACTTCCCCAGATGCCTTTTCTTTATTTGGGTGACCACTTCCCAGCCCAGGAAGACCGGGTGTTGCTATTTTGTGTGCCTAGTTGTACTGCATGCAAGCATCTGTCCTCCTATGGCAGCAACCAGTATGTGTTCATCTGTCCTTCTCTCAACCTAACAGCAAGTCTTCAAGGACAGGGTCTGTGGCCTGTTCATCAACTGCCCCAGGATAGAAAGTAACACCTATAAGATACTTACATAAGCACGCACTTAAAAAAAAACATTTAATTTGAAATCATAATAGATATAAAGAAAAATGACAAAAAAAAACCCTTTCCCCTGCTTCCTTTTAAATTAGCATCTTATAAAATCCTAGTAAAAATTATTGAAATTAGGTTCTTACTGGAATAATCTCTTTGATAATCTACAGACTTTGTTTCAGATTCACTATTTTCCCACTAATTCCTTTTGTCTTGTGCAGAGTCCCATCATGCAATTATTTGCCAGGCTTCCTTCTCTAATCTGGGAGATTTGTCCCTTGCATTTCTTTGACTTTTGTAACATTGACATTTATGAAGTGTGGCTTGTTAACTACAGAATTTCAGTCCATTTGAACATGATGTTTGTTTTAAGTTAGGTTGAAGATATAAATTTCTTTAAAGCCAGAATTGTGCAGTGATATTATTTCCTCCTGGTGCATTTTACAGTGTATGTGTGTGGTGGGGAAACACATGCATGGCACCACTATGACTTAACATTGGTCATAGTTACATGCTTGGTTAAGCTGCTGTCTACCAGATATCTCTATAATAAAGTTTTTAATTTTTATGAACAATTAGTAAGTAGCATATGAGAAGAAGGCAATAGGAATGCATTCTGTACTTGAGATATATATGTATGTATACATATACATACATGCATACACACATACATATCTGAAGTACAGAACCTATATCTACAGCACTTTTAATACTCTTCTCATATGTTACTTACTAATTGTTCATAAAAAATAAAAAAATTTAATTATAGAGATACTTAGTAGACAGCAGCATAACCAAGTATGTATATACACACATACATACATACACACACATGCATATGTATATATATATACATACATACATACATACATACATACATACATGTGGGTCTGTCAAAAAAATCTCAGTAGGTAAAGATGCTGGCTTCCAAGTCTGATGACCTGAGTTTTATTTTTAGAACCCATATGGTAGGAGAGGAAAACCAACCTCCAAAAACCAAAGGGTGAATTGAATTGCTCCATCACACACGGAAGGTGTGAGTCTAGTGTATGATCAACCAGAGTCCCTTGGGAGACTGAGCAGAGTCTGACCTGCTAGGAAAGGCCAAGGGAATGAAAGCAAGCTGTCACGTAGAAAGCAACACTCACGGAAGTGCAGTGTAGCTGTCTCAGTCAGCCTGGGCTGCAGTGATGCAATCCCATAGTCTGCTCGGTTTTATAAAACAAGACCGAGGTGCTGGCAATTCGGTTCTGTTAACGGGCCCCTGCTTAGTTTGTGGATAACAACTTTCTTTCTTTATTCAAGTACAGAGGACAAGGAAGGCATGGGGAGACAGGGAAGGCGGGGAGTGCACGTAAAGTGAGGACTCTTCTGTCCCTTCTTCAGATGAGCTATTGGATCAGGCACTCATTTTTGTGGCCCCACTTAACAGGAATTGCCTCCATATAGGCCCTGTCCCCAAATGTGATTTAGAGGTTCTACATATGGATTTAGAGATTTGAACATTAACTCCATACTCATCCTCGAGTGGCTCCTACAGTGCAATGTGCGAGTGAGATTTCCCTTGGGTCCGTTTCTGTGGAAGTCCTCTTATCAAGCTGTTAATGGCCTCCAAGTTTAAAGAAAGGCGTTAAGCCAAGAATGTGTTCTACTCCCAGTATCCTAACCTCTACCTCCAGATGACATAGAAACAACCAAGAATTCACTAAGAAACAGCAGCAAAGAGCCAGACCTCTGCAGAAAAGCAATTGTGTACCCAAGTGTCCTCCGGATCCTCCACTCCTCAAGCCAACTAAGACAAGTTACAGAGGAACACTCACAGGTTTGCCATATGTTCCTTGAGCTTGGCAAAGGTTAAGATTTTGGAAGTGATGTCTAATCCATATTTGGAAGAGTCTGAAAGAGCAAGAGACCACGGCTTGGAGGGCCTTGCTGGCCGAACGAGGAGACACCTGCAGTGAGGCTGTATCATGGCGGGCCCGAAATGAAGGTCTCCCTAGGTGCAGATGCAAACACTAAGCAAGAGCCATCAGAGATCTGTTTGCAAATTCTCCATCCAAAGAGGGCCTCAGATGTGAGGTGTATTGGCTGTGACTGCAGCAGGAGAGGGTGGTAGACATCAGCCATGAGCTGGTGAGTTGGCAGTTAGAAGTGGGGGAAGCAGAGGAAGCCAGAAAAGGGCAAGATGGGTTTGGTTTTGTTGTTGTTGTTATTGTTTTTCAAAGTAGAACTTGGGTATTGAACTCAGAGAGCATGGGCCCCAGTTCACATCTGGACCTGCAAGTGATGAAGGCCATTTCTACCCACATCTTCTCTTTATCACCCCTGAGTGTGGGAAGGAGAAGGCAGGAGAGAATGGACAGGAGGAGAAGCGGGTCTCTCTAAAGGTTCCTATCTCCATGGGAGGGCAGCTATAGTGACACAAGGACGTCTTAGCTAAGGTCTTCTTGCTGTGAAGAGACACCATGACCATGACAACTCTTATAAAGGAAACCATTTAACTGGGGCTGGCTTCCAGTTTCAGAGGTTTAGTCCATTATCGTCATGGCAAGAAGCATGGCAGCGTGCAGGCAGACAATGTGCTGGAGAAGACTCAGAGTTCTCCATCTGGATCTGCGGACAGCAGACGGAGACCATGAGCCACACTGGGCATGGCTTGAGAGGAGGAGCCCTCACAGCCCACCCCCACAGTGACACACTTCCTCCACCAAGGCCGCATCTCCTACTAGTGCCACACCCTGTGGCCAAGCATTCAAACACATGAGTCTATGAGGGCCATTCCTATTCAAACCACCATAAAAGAGGTCACAAATTAAACCAGGTTTTTTATGCCATTATATTCCATGGGGCCTGTAAGGGAGATTTTAAAGAGTTAAACACAAAGTCAAATTTAAATAAAACTGCTTTTCTTGCTGTATGTAATCAATTGTATATATGTGTAATAATATAAATGTATATGTAATAAAATAAAATAATAGTATTAGAAAAAAAAAACCCTGTGTGTACTTTAATGAGCCTAGTACACAGAAATGAAACAAAACAAAACTTTCACATGAACTCTGGTGCCCCATATTTGACCACATCCCCTGGATGGGGAGGCCTGGTGGCACTCAGAGGAAGGATAGCAGGATACCAAGAAGAGACTTGATACCCTATGAGCATATACGGGGAAGATGTCTCCCTCAGTCACAGTCATAGGGGAGGGGAGTAAGGGGAAAATGGGAGGGAGGGAGGAATGGGAGGATACAAGGGATGGGATAACAATTTAGATGTAATATGAATAAATTAATAAAATATATTTTAAAAAAAAGAAACAAAACAAAAAGTTACGTACGCTGTGCCAGTCTTATGAACGGCACCCAGGTAACTACACAGGACCCTTCCTTAGACGGGTTCCACCCATGGTTTCATGCTTTGCTCTCAGCGTCTCACAATTCTTACTGTTTCTAAATAACAGGTTTTACATTTCCTCCTGAAATGGGGCTTCGGAGATGATGCAGCCATTCTGGTTACATACACAGAAGGACTTGGCCGTGTTCTGGGCGACTCCAGAGGTGAAATAGGACCAATGAGCATGGCAGAGAGAGAAACAGATTTAACTCCACATTAAAAAAAAAAAAATTTTTTTTAAGCTTGTGGCTGCTCCAATTGGAGCAGACAGCACAAGCAGGGAGCCTTCCATCACGATGGTCCTTATGGCAGAGATGGATCAGCTATTGTTCAGGAAAGTTAAGCTGGGGACCTAAGGGGCTCCGAAATCTGTGGGAACAGAGTATCTAATTGCCTAATTATCTAAATATCTTCAGTTATCTACTTTTTTTTTTTGATTGGCAGACTTCTTTCAAGACGTCTCCATTCTGAATTTGGGCCGGAAATGCACTCTCTGGCTTTACTGCAGGTAGAAGCACTTCCGAGGCCCAGGCTGTCACCCTTGTATGAGGCCAGATTCCTTTCTGACTCTCCGAGTTTCCTTTCCAAACCCTGAGCTGTTGTTTTCCTTGATGAGAACATCATTGCCATTACTCACGGTATTTTTTTTTTTTTTTTTTTTTTTTTCGTTTCAAGTTGGATTTTTTTATGTCTGGCACATTGTAACTTCTAATTTCTAAGAAAAAGGCTTTTAAAAGTCCCCCCCAAACTGTCTTAGGCTTAAAGCCACTTTCATTAATCATCATCCTGACAGTGATATATAAACAGATCCGACAAATACTGATTAAATTTAATAGTAAAAATCTATGTGTTCAGCTGGGGGTGTATCTCAATTGCTGGAGTGTTTGCTCAGCATGCTCAAAGCCTTGGGTTCAGTGGTGAGTACCACGTAAGCCGGGCACGATGACTCACAACCTTAATCCCAGCACTCAGGAGGTAGAAGCAGGAGGATTGGAAGTTCAAGGCCATCCTCAGCTGCACAGTGAATTTGAAGATCTGTTTGGATACATGAGGCCCTGTCTCAAAATGAAAGAAGACCCATGTGGCTTTTGCCTGCCATCATCGTTGGTATTATTAGTCAGGGAGATGGGTGCAGGAGGGGGAAAAAAAAAGTTCATCTAATTTCTAGATTCTTCCGCATATAACTCTGAGGATGGGACATTTACTTCATGTGTTCCACCTTCATGGTATTAGATTTTGAGGCCACAGGAGTGGAAACACCCACACAGATCCACTGGGAATGACAAACTGAAGCTCAGCAGGAACTAGGAACTTGCTCATACTTAGCAAAACTCAGTCCCCTGCAGGCTCGCTCCTCGTGCATACCAAGAGATGTTGAGCTTCCTTTGTGCAGTACTCTGGTCTTGACCCTGATAGCACGGAGCCTCTCTACAATGGTGTCTATGTGTTTCCACACCCTGAGATCAAGGCCCTAATTAGAGCTAGCAGTTAATCGGTCTGGAAGAAATTCCCAACTCAATGGCATCTTTATCAGACTCTGGCTGCCAGTGAGGTCAACTTAGGCGTCAAATATGACCTGCTCAGAGCCCCTGCCATGTACTGGTCCCCATATTAACTAGAGTCTTTGTGACAAGAAAGGCCAGATAGCCACCTGGTTGCCCCCAGCTAGGTTCTTTCTCTAACTGCGTTACTTAGACAGGGCGGAGCAGAAAGAGGCCTTCACTCCCAGACAATGAGGTTGCCCATGTAATGTGCATGCTCCCTCTTCTGGTAGCTTTTGTGCACAGAGATTGTATGGGGTGTCAGGGTCTCCACTTGGAATGGACACTTGACTGAGCTGGGAGGTATCTGGTTACAGGGCATGTTGGGGCAGGAGGTGGGTCTTCAATTTGGACTTGTACTCAGAAAGCATAGGTTCGGCCAGTTTTATCACCACAAAAGAACTCTGTGGTTCTCTTCCTAACCATTTATCGTACAGATAATCACAAGGGGTCGGGGTTGGGTTTTATTTTCATTGTTGAGTCTGGTTTTCTTGAGTTTCAGGTGAGTAATATTTTAGAGAACGGTCCATAAGAATGAGGATGATCCAGAATCACCCATGTGGTTGTACATTACTCTCTAGTTGGTTTCTGTCATTTATTTTGTCTTCCATATGAGCTCATAAAATTTCTCAAGGGTTGAAGGTCATTCCTTCTCCATCCCCCCAGGTGTCAAACAAAGAAACTCCTTAAAAGTATTTGTTAAGCATTACATGCTCTCTACACATCATTCTCTTTGAATGTGGGCATCTTTCTGTGTTCCTGTGTCTCCATAGATACATTATAAACACTCTATTCAAATTAAATCTGACTGGTAGTCCTTATGACTTCGTTTCACAGATAAGATTCTGAGGAGTGGAGTCATGCCCACAGGAATGCTTGACTACTATGCTGCTTTGCTCACTCAGTGTTTTCCCCCAGTACCAAGTGCCCTCTTTGTTGTGACCTATTAGGAGGTAAATGTTAAGGTTCTCACACACTAAAGAAGATACTGGAAAATGTGATGTGCTTAATCCTTTCTCAAAGGCAACAATATTGTTGTTGTTATTACTAGCACCTAAAGTTAACTGAGCCATCAAACTTTATAAACACTATGTACTATTTCATGAATATCCTTTAATAAACAAAATCTGAAAGCTGTCCTATAGCATGCAACACATACATGGTTTCACTTATATAAGAGGCATTGTGCACACGCATGGTTTTCCACTTTCCTTTTTCAGTCAGCTGTATTCCTCAGAGACATTTCCATATGGGAACATGTAGAGCAACTGCTTCTTAAGAGCTCTTATGATCAGATAGAGCATAATTTATTTAGCCAGTCCCCTACCGATAGACAATTAGCTTGATTCCAAATTCATTCTAGGAAATATGTAATTTTAACTATTTCCCTTCATGGAGTCTTAAGCTGCTAGCTTGTCATTAGACCAGGATTTTAGAATAACCTGGAGTGATTCTAAAAGTAAAATGCTTTCATTTTTAAAACTTTGCATGTCATGAGAGTGAGAAGGCTAGCCCTGCTGTTCACTGGCTGAGCAGGCCCTGTACCTCATCTGGGTAACCCAGTGAAGTTGGCCCCGAAGATGAGCCAGGTGAGCCAGCCCTGGGGTTATCAGTGTAGGAGGGCTGACCAACCCCTCTCAGGCTGCGGCACTCGGGAGAGTGGGCCCCGCACCTTCACTGGGCAGCACAGTGGAGCTGGCTCTGGAGGTATGGGTTCAGGTGAGCTGGTCCCAAGAACATGAAAGCAGTAGGGCTGACCTTGACTCCTGATGATGATGGTGGCATTGTGGGTGGCCTGGCCAGAGCAGGGCTGGAGAGCTTGCCCTGGTGGTGCCAATAAGGGAGCGCCAGTGGTCTGACAAGCTCAGCTACCACCAGGCCCAGATCCAGGGCTTTGCGTTGGCCCATCCCAGTATCTATGTTATCTGTGAACTGTTGGGGTGTGTGAAAGGGTCAATCCTACTGATCCAAAGCTGCAGGATCTCCATGACACAGTAAGGGCCACAGTAAGACAACTGGGAGGAGTCCCAGTGAGAATTTAATACTGATGGTGTCAAAGAAGCTAGAGACCTCAAACCAGACCAGTGACTCATTGCAATGAACATTTGCAAGTGAAGATGAGTGGACAGAGGATAACCAGTGGGACAGCTGTGACACACTACAGCTTCCACAAGATGTTTTCTATGTTTTGTTTTGTTTTATTTTTGTTTGTTTGCATGTTTTTTTTTTTATTTGAAGGGGAGGTTGCAAGGGTAGAGGGCAGATATGAGGGGCGGGGGAGATGAGTGGGACTGGGGTGCATGATGTGAAACTCACAAAGATTCAATAAAAAGTTTTAAAGAGAGAGAGAGAGTGTGTATGCATGTGCTTATGCACCTGCCACTCCAACCTTCCTGTGTTAGTGGGAATATGTGGAGGTCAGAGGCCAACTCGCAGGAGTAGAGTCTCTTCTACCATGTGGGTCTTGGGAGATGGACCTCAGGTTTGGTTGCAAGTACCTTTACTTCCTAAGCCATTTCACTGGCACCAAACACTCTTACTTTCACAAGTGATAAATTGAAGTTCAGAGGAGTATGGATGCCCTAAGTGTTAGTGGCAACTGTAAACCAGAACCTGGTCTTCCTGGGACTTCTGCTATTCATCCCCCAACTCTTGGACCACTAATGGGCACCGAGCAGCCTTGCGCAGCCTCTGGCAGCTCTCAACGACCAAACAGGGTCTTTGTTCAGTGAAAGATTCTAATCACAGTTTATGCTTCACTAGCCCAAAATTCACCAAGTTAAACTTCCCATTTTAGCAGAAGAACCAGCATGCCTTGCGTAGAAATGTAATTCAATAAAAACTTAATCCTCTCATAAAACTGAATATTCTCTGGCTCCCCAGTGAACCCCAAAACTTATTAGATTTCTTCTGCAGATGATATTAAATGGTTATTTTACCTACCTAACCCCATTATGCCTTTAAAATACATTATTATTTAAATGTTTACATTTCTTTTTATCATGAAAATGTACAAAACAGCAAGAATGAAGTTTCTGTGAGAGCAGGGTCTGAGGAAGAGGCCTGTTCCATGGGGGATTTTAGGCTGCTTGTTTAGAAATTATGAACAAAAGCACATCAGAAAAAAAAAAAAGCAGATCAGGGGTAATGCAAGCTTAGCTCATCCAGCCCCCTAAGCAATCAGTGCCTGCAAACTGCTGCCTGAGCAACTAGGATGCAGGGTTCTAGGGGACACTCGAAAAGCTATAATTTTTATAGTGATTTTTTGGCTGAAGGGTTCTTTGATTGTTTTAAATAAGCAATAGTATTTTTTCCACTGAACAACCACAACAAACTTTGATTTGCTTTCCTGTTTGCCTTCAGTAGTGAATATAATAATCACGTTATGGTTCATATTATGTGTCAATCAGAATAGGTGACTGGATGGCCATTTGTAGAAGGAATCTTTTGTGTCTGTGTGGAAGTATCACCTGCCTCAGCTAGAGGCCATTAGCTTTTTATTGACAGATGATGCTCCCATATTTGTTATTATTGTATACAGTTTATTATTGAAAGAAAAAGAGCCTTTTATTGGACTTATAGGAGAAAATGTTGGCATAGGTTATTGTGCACTGTGTAAAGTTTACCCTTGTTCATTCACATACTGATTTCTCTATCCCACAATCTGGTTTCAATCCAGAAATGCCATTGTAATGTTTATTCTAGGCATCTCCTGTCTCACATTGTCTGTGTAAACATGCCACCATTTGTTCTCTGTTCTGCCAATAAAATGCTGATCAGCATGCGGGCGTGGTGGCTGGCACTTGGGAGGCAGAGGCAGGCAGATCGATGCGAGTTCGAAGCGAGCCTCCTATACAAAGTGAGTCCAGGACAGCCAAAGTCACACAGAGAAACCCTGTCTTGGGAAAACAAAAACAAAAACAAAAACAAACAAACAAACAAAACTCTGACCAGCCAATGCTGAGTGATAGAAAGAATAAGGTGGGACATCCAAGTCTAGCAAGGGGAAGAGAAAGAGAGAGGAAGTGAGAATTGAGTCACAAAGAGAGGTCTAGGAAGCATACAGAGAAGAGAACTGGAGCCAGGTGAGGTATAAAATTGCAAGTCTGATGGCTGGAAGAAAGTCAGATTAGCTTGGAGGTTGAGAATGGAGTAATAATTGTCCATTATTGTACTCAAGACTAATTAAATAAACCATAGTCTCCTGTGTCATTACTTGGATAAATAGCCAGCTAACGATAAACTGCAGCCATACTAATTACATATATGTGTGTGTGTGTATTACATATATATCTATATCTATCTATATATATATATATATCACATTAATAATCATTCTACAGCCATTTAGCCAGTAAAGCTTTATTTCTAGATGTATCTGGGAGGGTTTTCCAGGGAAGATCAGCATCTGAAGCAGCAGACTGAGGCAAGAAAGCCCCACCCCTCAAGTGGAAAGACATCATCTATTCTGTTGGGAGAAAGATCTAATTTCTTTTCTCTCTTCTAGGACATTTACCTCCTTCACTGAGACATCAGAACTTGAGGATTTTTTAAGGGGGGGACTTTTGGACTCTAGGACTCACATACCACCTGCCCTGCAGCCAACCAAGGCTATTTCAGCCAATCTGAATAAATTATTTAAAAAATAAACATTTTAAAAATTAAAAAATATTTACCTCTAGGGAAGAAAAAAGAGGGGAGAGAAATACATAGGACTTCCAAACACTTAATGGTTCTAGTCATTATCTGACCACAAGCTGTACATCACTTACGAGCTCGGTTTGGAAGAGACCAGTTGCCGTCTACTCTGCACTGCTACTCTTAGGACAGGCACTAAGAACTGTTCTTTACACACAGCTCAACCCCACAGTGACTCGAACTCGCACTTTGTTCTTTTACATCCTTAGCCATTAAAAGAGGGGAGTAGAGTGTAACTTGAAAAGAGATGAGCCAACTTTCAGGCCAACTGATACCCACTGGTCATTCCATCTAGGTGCTCAGTGGGAACAGGATCTTGAGCCAAGAGCCACATGTGCTCAGAGGGTGCTGGAACCCCAGCTCGATTCTTGTGTTCACAGAGCCAGGGAAGGGTGGTACTCAGGAGCTGTGGCTGATCAGCTTTTGGATAAGAAGGCTACCTTTACCTTGTGGTCCTCCATGGCCTCAAGCCATAGCAAGCTCCTACCTGACCATGTCCTCATCTCCCAGGTGATGTGACAGAGTAAGTAAAATCTAACTTGTCAAGCATTGTGTGAAAAAGTTTCTCTGCCCTTTTTATTCTCTTTCCAAGTGGTTTCCAGCTTTACCAGCTCCCTTCACCTAAGTGACAGTTAAGGCTGCCTTTTAGTACCTTTTAATTAAAAATTAATTTATTTGTAATTGTAATTAAAAACCAGGAATTCTACTGTAAATCTATTTTTATCTATGTTAATTTTCAAGTTTCAAGGAAACCAATTACTAAGAGCAAATTCCATACATATTATTACTTGCCTATCATAGCTGTTCTGTGGCCTCCTTCAGGATAGCCCTCGGCACTGGGAGAGAAGAATTCCTATATAATAGGGTAACACAAGCCGTACTCATTTTGTTAATAATTATTCCCTAAAGCTAGGACTGCTAGTACGTATCTGTAACCCCAGAGCTCAGGACTGAGGTAAGAGGATCACAGGTTGAGGTGTAGCCTGGGCTACACTGGTAGATCCTGTCTCGAAGAAGCATCTCGTAACTCATTAGAACAAGGGTTCTCAACATTCCTAATGCTGCAGCACGTTAAGAGTTTGGCCCCCAGATGGATCGTGGCCCATGAGAGCTGCTGCAGTAGGAGTTTTCTAGTTCTTTCTGTGGCTTTTCTACTGAAGCAGAAGCCCTTCCTGTTCTCTCTCTTTAGGTAGTATGTTCTGGCTAAAAGATCCTCTCTTTCTTTCTTGGCATGCATTCACCTTTACCTTTAAGTATATGTTTACATCCTACAAGAGAAACACAATCCTCCATTGCTTCAAGAGTCCACTCAAACTCTTCATCTGGTTCCTTGCACTCAAAAACTTCCTAGGAGCTTAAGCATAGTAAAAGTTTAACTTCTCTGCACTTTCTTGCTTCTGGAGCAGGAATAGCAAAGTTCTTTTTGTAAAGATCCTGTAGCAAATGGTTTGTGGGCCACATAATCTCTGCTCCACCCTATAATGTAGAAGCCACCACAGAATGTGTATAGAAAAACACAACTGTGTCCCAACAGAGTCTCATGTACAAAACTCAAGAGCACATTGGTCACGCTCTAGGCTTGTGAGGAGGGAAAGGTTTATTTATAACCAGCCATGACTGACCTTCAATACTTTTTCTGTGAAAAAATACCAGGCTAAATAGCCATGACATTGTCTCTGTCAATCTTCAAAACTTCACAGGTTGGGGTCAGCCACTGCATTGCATAAGGGAAGAAACTAGGGCTTTCTCACACTTAATAAATAGTGGCACTAGAGACTCAGATGTGACTGATGTGTGTCTAAATCTCATACACACACACACACACACACACACACACACACACACACGAGTTGGTAGTCTGTGGGACAATTTCTCTTTAATACTATTTTTAAAACAATAGGGAAGCTAAGCAAGTTCAGAAAACTCAAATCCAATAGGAAAATGGAACACACTTTGAATTCGTTTAATCGATGTAGACCTTGGGTCATTGGGATATTTAGATGAGCTAACATCTATCACTTCTCTCCATGAGCTCCACACTGCAATAGTGATTTGAGGAGAAGGTAAGTCTTAGAATAAAACTGCCTTAACTCACACATGCTTAGAGGCGTTTGGGGGAAAATCCTTCCCTTCTCAGACTTGTACAGACTGTCTTAGTTTGAGAAAACAGACCCACAGCTGGCATTGCTTAAAGAAGGCAACCAAAATTTATTTCCAATTGTCCACAGCCACAAACATCTCTGCCTTTCCAATCTCTATGATTCATGTTTTCACATAATTTTTTCTTCTTTTATTATTGTGATATAAGCAGTTTCTAGGGATTTCAAGTGATCTTACAGAAGTCTTCTCCCAAGATGTTAAGTCCAAGGTTCTCATAACTTTCCTAGGACATCTCAGGTAAGATGTTAACCAGTGAACTCCCCCATTCAAGAAAGCATCTTAAACTCCCTCTCCAGAACCCAGGGCTAGCTTAAGAACACAGTCCTGGGGCTGGGGAGGGGGAAGACAGCTCAGTTGCTGGTTGTTGTGCAAGCATGAAGAGTAGACTTCAGATCCCCAGAACTCACATTAAAAAAAAAAAGCTGGGCACGGTAGTGCACACCATGTGGGGTGAGGACAGGTGGCTATCTGATGCCCATTGGCCAGCCAATGGAGGCAAATGAATGAGCCTCAAGCTCAGTGAAGAATCTCAAGAGTAAAGGTGGGAAGTGATCAAGGAACGATGGCAACCTCTGGCCTCTACATACACACACATACATACATGTATGCTCACATGTACAAACCCACAAGCATATACAACACACACACACACACACACACACACACACACACACACACGGTGGAGGCAGGGTGTGGAGACACTAAAGTCCTCTTCTTCTCACCCAACAAGGGCTTTCTGTATTCCAACTGGGTGGGTTAGAAAAGTAGAACACATTAATGCTAAATAATTGCAGTTTAGAAATACACACTCGCATAGGGGAAAAGGGAAAGTCCTGTCTTCCACAAAATACCCACCTCCTAGTCATGTATACATCTATGACTCCTAGACAGTGTTTTCTGTTGTCACTCACACAGCTTCTTCTCGTTACCCACTCTACTTACCTAAAACAGAACATCTTTTTCTAATGCTCCTCCCTCCCCAGTGTATCTGTTTAATGATTATTATGGCTCGTTTGCTGTAAGCCCAAATGGAAGCCAGCCTAAAGAGGTGGGACTTGCTGGTGTTTTTCCCCCCAAGGTCAACCCTTATGCAGCTGTTCATGTTGAGCCATCTCCAGCTAATAGCAGCTGCCCAGCGTGTCTGTTGTGCTAGGGATGTTCTCTTGTTGCAGAGCCCAGAGAGCTTGCTGTTCAGCCAAAAGAAATCCTCAGGGGGAAAGAGTCAGCCTGTCACGTGCCTGCTTTGAGAGCACTTCCTTTAAAACTGTATTTTCACAGGAGCCAATGGAAACCAGTGCCGTGTGTTTGTCTGCAGCTTTGGGGCCCCTGGCTCCTTGCTTTTCGATATACAGAGTTACCTCCAAAAGCTATAAAAATACGCTATGAACTTTTTTTCTGAGAAAAATATAACCAACCACTAAGAAAATAGCTTAGATAATACCAATAGCTTGGAGAACTTGGGGATTTGTTTCCTTATTCTTGTGGTGTTGAGATTCTTTTTTTTTTTTTTTAACATTTATTTATTTATTATTATGTATACAGTGCTCTGCCTGAATGTACACCTGTAGGCCAGAAGAGGGCATCAGATCACATTACAGATGGTTATGATCCACCATGTGGTTGCTGGGAATTGAACTCAGGACCTTTGGAAGAGCAGGCGGTGCTCTTAACCACTGAACCATCTCTCTAGCCCAAGAGATTCTTTTTAAATAGATGGAATTTGCCAAGGAATAGCAACAAGGTGAGGAGAGCAACAAGAAGAAAACAGATGACACTTTGCTGAGTTCTGATTGGTAGAACACCACATCTAATTATGAAACTATAGCAAAATCATCTTTGACCCCACACAACACAGCAGCAGCATTCTGGTTACCTCAGAATAGCCCTTAGTCAAGCTACGCACTCTGGACCAATGGCAGGACCCACCACTGTCCTGCCTTCACTGCAGTGCCTCAAAGGCAAAGGAAAGTCAAAGTCGGAATTGATGACACTGAGGTAACCCTCTGCCTTTCTTTCCTCTATATGGGAAGTTTCTGGAGATTGATGATTTTGTATGTATCTGAAAAAGCTCAGCAAAACCAAAGTTCCAGATGTCTACAGCAGCAGTGGCAATCCAGTGATGTTATTCCTGCCTTCTAGTCTCCCGTTTCTCACTCTCTCTCATTTTTTATTTCTAAAACACAAACTCGCCTCCCAAATGAAGTTCTTATATAAGTTCCCCCATCATAGCCTCTACTTTTAGGGCAATTCAAGGTAAGACCATTAGTGTTTGCATAGCTGCCCTTTCTAGAACAAAACATACTTTGGGAACAGTTATAGTAAAAAAAAATCACTTCTAGTTTTGAGATAATTATACTAGGATGTGTTTATTTAATGTTTTCTAAAAGTGGGAGAATTGTACTCTTCAAGGCTCCTGTTCACATATGCTTATTCTGCATAGCATATTGATCATGCTATGCATGATCAATGATCATGCTATGCATATCATAGATAAGGCTCAGAAGAAAAACTCACTCATAGTAATATGAGAGAACATAGCCTTAGCCTTTCTTGTCTGCCTTCCTTTCAGGATGTCAAGGATAAACCATGGCTGGAGGCTCTGGAAAAAGATGGAAAATGATATTTTAGAGTGGGAGGCTTCATACTCTTATTCCTTCAGAGAGACATCTAAATGACAAACATTATTTGCGCTATAGAAGATAGTCAAAGGATTAGAGCGACCAAGAAAACAGCCAATTCCAGGTGGTAGGAGTTGCTGTGTTAATTTTGTTCTCTCTTCTCTTACTTGGGATCAGACTTGGTTCATGATCTTGGTTAGGAGGGGTTGGCACCTCTCTATCTTCTCCCTTGAATTGGAGGGAACAGCGTGAACCTCTTTTCACTTCTCTGGAGACTGCCTGAAGATTGATCTAAGGCAGCTGAGTTTTACCCAACTCAGACACAAGGCAGAGAAAATCAACAAGGTGCTTGGGAAAGCAGGGGGTGGGGGGTGAGGGGGGTGGGGACGGACACACAGAAGCGTGGGACAAAGGATATTAATGGGAACACACAGCAGAGTATCCGGGCTCCAAGAAGAAAACCATGGGGTAAGGGTCTAGGGAAATACAACGTTGGTGAGCACTTGTGTATTGGGGGTAGTTGACTACACAAACTCAGACAAAAGAAGATCCAAGAACTCCTAAGCTTTCTCCTTAGGCTGATCCAAGATGCCGAACAAATCTGGAAAAATCAGAACTCTGGCACAAAGCTGTTTACTGCTCTAGTTGGTGGCATGAACCTGGGAGTCAGGGCCTAAAAATGAGGGAGACTAAAATCTCATGGAATAGCCAAATTTATTTAAGAGCATCAGATAATTTATACTCTGAGGGTTAAAAAGAGCCACCTGAGTAAAGTTCTCATGAGTTCAAGCTATATACAATCACAAAGACAAGCCACACTTGGCAAAACATGTTTTTCCACAACGGCTCATGAATAACAACAGCTGAAATAAACTCACTCCTATCTGCTACACCCGGGAGGGGCACAAAGCACAGTCCAAGAACAATTCCTTGTTTTTGAAGAAACTGAGGTCACAGGACTCTTGTCTTGCTTTCTTGAGGTTTTCTCACAGGCTCCCAGAATTCCCTTCCCACAACTCCATTCTCAGACTGTGTTCTGGCACAAAGCCAATCTTTAAAGATATAGAAAGGTGCCTTTCCCCACGAATGCCCCATTTTTACCAGTGACTATGAATTCACAAGGAATGTACGTGTGTGTGTGTGTGTGTGTGTGTGTGTGTGTGTGTGTGTGTGCACGTGCGCATGTGCACACATACACAGAAAGCAATCATGCAAACAAAAATCGAGGACAACACTGATGAAAAGAAATTAGGTGGTACAATCAACCCCACAAAAACCATAAAATGGGTAGGCTTTAAAGCCAGGTATAGTGGTTCAAGTTTATGAATAATCTTTGAGGCAGAAGGATCAGTAGTCATTAGGAAAGATGGTGAATTACAGACCAGTCTAGAATACACACACACACACACACACACACACACACACAAAGAGAGAGAGAGAGAGAGAGAGAGAGAGAGAGAGAGAGAGAGAGAGA
>OU015749.1:88533455-88546961 GCA_907169655.1 Acomys percivali
GAGAGAGAGAGAGAGAGAGAGAGAGAGAGAGAGAGAGAGAGAGAGAGGCGGGGCAGGGGGAGGAATACACAAAGACTTTAAAACAACAGCCTTAAAGTCTTTGAAGAGCTAATGGAAAACATAGGTGAGGAAGTAAAGGCAAAAAACTAACAGTATATAAACAAGATGAGAATGAGATTAAACAATTAAACAAGAGGTTAAACAATTGTTAACACCAAAAACTAAAATGAAACATTTGAAAATTAACTAGCAGGACTCATTAGGACAGCTGAGTAAGCAAAGAGTATCTGTACATTCGAATACAGGAAGTTGTACACACTAGAAGTCAATCAGTCTGAAGAGGCGAAAGTAAAAGGAAGAGTAGACAGAGCCTAAGAAGCTTATGACGCATCACGATATGCTGCATAAAAGTCAAAGAAGAATGGGAGGAAAGGGTCAGAGTGTTTACTAAAATGAACAAAGAAACAAAAATAAACAGTGGCTGAAAAGTTCTGAGTTGAAAAAAGATGCACCTATAATTTTAAGAAGACCAATAAGCTCCAAATGGGAGAAGAGTGAAAAGACTCCTGAAGATAAACATTTTAAAGAAAAAGGCAGAGAAATTTTTTTAAAGTGACTAATTATGTTCAACAGGCATCATTAATATCACTAGATACCTTAGATGCCAGGAAGCTCTGAGAGAAGAGATCTAAAGTGATACAAATTTAAAATTATACAGCAAAACAATGAAATGACTGAAAAAAAAATCTTCTTAACTAATTAATTACCTTAAGCATTTTAAATCTGCCTAAACTAAAGGCACTCACTGATTGACAAATGGAGTTTAAAAACATGACCCAACTACATGCTACCTACCAGAAACTAGCAGTTGATCTGAGAGAGAGACAGACAGAGAGAGAGAGAGACAGAGACAGAGAGACAGAGACAGAGACAGAGAGACAGAGACAGAGACAGAGACAGAGACAGACAGACAGACAGACAGACAGACAGACAGAGACAGAGACAGAGAAAGCAAGAGAGACAGTACAAAAGGGTGGAATAGGGTTTTTTTTTGCAAGTAGTAACTGAAAAGAGAGCTGGTGAAGCTTATACCAAACAAAATACGCTTTAGTCCCAAACTGCAGAAATGATAAAGGATGTCGTAAATTGATTAGAAGGTCCACTTGCCAAGAAGACATAACAAGTATGAACTTTAAATACAGTAAGTCATTAATGACAGATTTGAAGACAAAAATTGCTCTACAATGTGGTAGACCATTCTAATACTGTATTTTTAGCAATCAATAAAACAATAAACCAGAATGTTGATTATGAAATACTAATTAAGATCAATTGGATTTAATATATATATTACATCTGTGCCACTAGTGCACCAATGGGTGTGTCTTGCCACACTGGTCATTTTTTTTTTTTTTGTAGTTCTTGGAGTTCACAGCTGGATAAGACTGTTGATGGTGTTTTCCTGCTCCCAATAGTTTACACTGTACCTTCCAGTACTATGAAAGCTCACCAGCAAGAAGGACACTTCCAGGTCAGTACCAACTTTATTTCTCCATGTCCTTGAAAAAAATAAGTATAGTATCTTTAGCAATAGTGATTAGCATCAAGTTCCGGCAGGTAACCAAGAGCAATGTGTCCTGGAGACTTCCTAAGCAGCATCCTCTTAACCACTGGGTCAAAGAAGGACATACAGGGAAGATTAGAATATACCGTGGAGCAAGTGGGTGCAGGAGACAGGATGATAAAATGTATAAAATACAGTTAAATCACGATAAGAGGAAAACTTCCAGATGTAAACATGGACGTTTGAAAAAGAAGAAAGGTGGAAATGTACTTCAATGGTAGAGTGCTTGTTTGACATACATATAAGGCCCTGGGTTTTATTTGAGGGAGGAGGAGAAGAAGGAAGAAATAATTCAAATGAATATGCAAATGTTTTGCTTTAAGCAATGAGTAAAAATATACTGGCTGATAATTTATTTTCCAAGGCTTTGAAGACTAAATATGACTCTTGATGGTGTGACCTACTCTGGATCCAAGTGGTTCAACATCCATAGCTCTGAACTTTTCTAAGCCACACTTCCAACTTCAAGTACGACATCTTTACACAGATCGGTCTCATGTATTCAAAACTAATGTCTCTACTTGTATGAAATTTGTTTTACCTTTTGTGGTTCAAATCCCAAGATGCAAAGATTTCTCTGCTACTGTCTCTCTTTCTCCACTCCCTACCCCACAGACACAGCCTCTCTGCTCTTCCTAACCTTGACACTTACAATCTTTGATTACCCTCTACCACAAAGGTCTGCATGCCTCTTTATACTACTAAACCATTATTCCTTTCTGCCCTCAGAACTGCTTACTGCCTACTAAAATAGCTCCCTGCTGGAACTACCTCTGTTTCTTCCCTGTGAGAATATTAACTGTTCAGTGCATGGAGGATGAGGAGATAGCTCAGTTAGCAAAGTGCTTACCATGAAAGAATGATGACCTTTACCCAATCTTCTGCACTCATGTAAAAAAAAAAAATAAGCCGAACACATTGTCACATGTTTGTAATCCTAGAGCTGAAGATGCAGAGAGGACAGGCCCTGAAGAATGACACCCAAGCTTGTCCTATGGCTTCCACATTCACATATTTACATGTATACACACATGTGCATACAAACATGCTCACACTTGTACACACACATGTGAGCATATGTTGTGAGAGAAAGAGAGGCAGAGACAGAGACAGAGAGAAGAGAGAGAGACAGAGAGAGAGAGAGAGAGAGAGAGAGAGAGAGAGAGAGAGGGAGGGAGGAGAGACCTGAATCCTATATTGATTGCCAACTATTTGGACTTGGGTGGATCACCTACCCTGTCTGGTCTGTAGAGTGTGCTGCAATTGTCCTTACCACATGGTTTGACATGATAATGAGATGAATTATGAACTCATGCAAATCAACAGGAATAGTTGCATGGATATAACAGATGTTCAAAAAGGGATGACTATCGTGACCTCGTTTATCTTTCTGTACTATAGATCTGATTAAGTCATCCCATAACCAAAAGTAGAGGTTTCTTTTGTGTGTAAAATATAGTCCTAATTCCTTCAAGACTTACTCTCTCTTTTGACCTTGATTCTCAGGATACTCTACAATCTGGCCACGCTGATGTGTCTGATGCTCATAAAATACACTCTGCACGCTGCCACACCATGAACTCTGCTCAGGTGGTTGTTCTCTTTGGAAGCTTTCCCTGTCCCTATCTCTGGAGGCCTATCTGTATTTCAGAGTTCAGGTCAAATGCTTCTTCTTCTGCCCCAGAAAGCCCTCTCAGATTACACTGTTATGGGCTACCTTCCCTCATCTGATTCTTGCTCTATTTCTTTTGTTTTAGAAATTATCACAGTATTTATTATGCAGGTAGCTGTGGACACTAACCCTATGTCTGCAAGCAATACCCAAAGTCACCTCTGTAACACTGAACCTAAAGAGCTGCACTCACCTCTACCTCACTGACCTCATGGCCAGCACACTCAATGGATGGCTCTGCATGCTGAATCTATCTGGATTTATTTTTGTTTTCCTAAACAGATTCTTATAGGCTATGGACTGAGAAGGAAGGAAGAGGAATGTGATAACATTAAAATCCTTCATAAAGAGGACTTTCCCCTTCTCTGCTATGCCTGATACATTCTAAGAGTTATTTTGGAACTCTTCTGCATCCCTTTACATTTATTGTTAAATCTGGCCCTAGACTTTCAGTGTCCCTCCTTGGTCCTAAAGGCTTGAGAGTGACTAATGGAGCTGATACAGATGAAAAGCGATGTCTGATGGTTTGGGGGGGGAACTGTTCTCCAGCAAATATTAGCCAAGTACTCAGAGCAAAGACAGTGATCTTGTTCACTGCGTTCAGCTCAGCCTCACTCATACAGCCATGTGGACTTTTTCTTGGTTTCACTCTGAATGCAGACAGAATGAATGGGCCACATGGTGTCTCTGTTACTGTCTCTTCTCCTTCATGGGAAGCTGATGTTGAATCAGTGTACTTGCCACACTATCCACCTGCCCAGGGCCTTGGCTATATTACTGTGAATATAGGTTTCCTGACATCCAGGTGATCTCAGTTGTATGAGGAAGAAGTAAGTGACAAGTAGCTAACCCAAAGAAGAGTCCAAGGTCAGAAACCTGAATAAGAAGAGGCACAGAGAAGAGAGTGACAGACTGTTTGGGGAGGGTCAAGGTCAGTTATTAGGGAAGGTCTTATAAGAGGTCATGTTCTAGCTGAGAAATGAAGGATTATTTGGATTTAAGTGAACTGAAGAGTTGGCATAGAAAAAAAAAAAAAAGATAGAGAAATGCAAGGGATTAGACCCTCCTGGAAAAACACCAGCTAAGTCCAGGATTCCCTGTATATAACAAATTCAAACACATGATCACTCCAGTGGCTGTCAGGTGGGCAACACTATCATTTCCATTTCCATTTCCCAGAGAAAGGGCTGGAGGAACAAGGAGATTAAATAGCTTGCCCAGGACAGCTTTGCTTCTCAGAGACAGTGTTCCCTGGGTTTCCAACTCAGAAGAGGTGTGCTCCCATGCCACACTCAGAGCAGATACCTTCCCACATACAGATCATGAAGCCCTGCAGAAACACAGCATTTCTTCTTGTAGACCAAACAAGACTCTAACCTCAAATCTTCTACTACCATCCAAGGACGGGCCTTGCTGAGACATGGCATCTTGTTTATAAGGGGAAAAGAGACACTTATTAACATAACTGCATAGACAGACAGACAGACACACACACACACACACACAGAGAGAGAGAGAGACAGACAGACAGACAGACAGACAGACAGACAGAGAGACAGAGAGACCCCTCTGATGAATTCAGTGCAAATGAGTCAGAAACGTGGATCCAGTGAACTTGAAAAGGTTCAGTAGAGTTCAGAGCAAAGGGCAAGAACCTTTTCAGGAAATCACAGTTGGGGATTTCTCCCAGCCGAATTCCATTAGTTCTTTCCAGCCACAGAATGGGGCTGGTAAGTGGATCTCCAAGGAAACTATCAAGGAAGAGTAAGGGTTACTCTGTCCCAACTCCTCTTGGTCAGGCTTAGTCATTTTCCAAGCAGCTTGTAGAAGTATCTTGCCCCATGCAAGCCCATTTCCTGGACATCCCAATCAGGACATGGGCTGGGGTGCCAAATCCAGTCATTTCTCCTTAGAAACTCAACTTTCACAACTACAAAAGAAAGTACAAGTAGAACTGAAATCCTTACTTTCGCCACAAATCTCCTCCCATTGGATTCGACCTTTCTGAACAAGGTTAAAGGCAGACTAGGCTTCTTATCAAGTGATTGGAAGATTAAATACCAACCACGGGCCTCTTTGGAATCACCAAGTGGGAAATGAATGTACACAAAATATTGAACACATTCAATTAAACACGAAACACTATGCAAAAGTGACCCAGATCTCATGTATCAGTCTGGTAGGGTTACATCAGCCATGAAAACAAACTCAGGCCAGCAGGCCTAGAGCCCAGAGAGATGAGGCTGGTTAATGGAAAGCAGGCATGCGGCAGGTGTGTTTCCCTGGGCATGGTCATCTTCAGTACAGCTCCCCCAGTCTGCACTACCTCAGGGTGAATGACAGACTGCTCAAGGAATCCGGCCAGCTCGGAATCCAGCTCAGTGTCGGCTACATTTCCATTTCTTTATCCACTTGAGTGCATCTTCCAGATAAAATCCAAGCCTCCTCTGTGTTCTGATTTTTCTCTCTCACAGTGGAGTTGCTATGGAAACAGGCCTTTGCTCGTCCACCACTGGACTAGTCACGTTTTGGGGAGGGGGAGGGCTAAGAAAAATGAGCAAGTGGAACAGTATTCTCCCCAAATGGTGTTTTAAATTGAAATCATCTGTTCTTCAGCCCAGCTTTCCCAGCCCAGCCACACCCATGCAGCTGTGAAGGTGGGCGGGCCAGCCAGGCCAGCCGCCTGCTCGCCTGCTTGGAGAGGGTCAAACCTCTGTGGTGGTAAGGTGATATGCTGAGAAGAATTTTGCTCTGGGCTGGGTTTTTTTTTTTTTCTGTTTCTTATTTACTAATTAGCATTTTAATGGTGCACATTTATGGGCTGTACTATGACAACTCGATACATGTATATAATGTGTAATGATCAAATCAGGATAATTAATATTTCCATCTCCTTAAGCATTTTTATGATGTAATTCTCTCATGGTAACTACATTTCAGAAGGAGCATGTGGTATATTTGTCAGCATCCTGTTCTCCTACCTTCAGTCTTCACACACTCATCTGGACTTCACTTGAAACCCCAGCTTGGCCTTTGTGTCTCTTCTCCAATGCCCCAGAAACAAGGATGAATCCTGGAGGCTGCCTGGTGCTAGATCTTCCAGGCATTTTTTTTTTTTTTTTTTTTTTTGCCCTCGATGTCCCTACTGCTGCCCTTCTCCCAGACAGGCTTTGTCACTTGTATGTACCCGCAGTCATTCATGGAGTTGGGAGACAGTCTTTCTGTGGCTGGCAACTCTGATACCTGAGGTAAAGAAGCCAGGTTAAGGGATGTGAGTGCTTTAACAGAACAGGACAGAAGAGGAGACAGAAGGAAGCAAGTATAAGAGGAAGGTGTTCATGGTGGGAGGCCTGTAGAATGGCCATAGGTGGAATTCAGGAAGCCAGGCAGCTTGAGAATGAACTGCGCTCACTCTCAGTGTAAGCCTCAGCTACTGTTATGCTAGATCTGGAAAAGAAGAGCATGGGAGAGCCTAGAAACTCAGCTAAGGGGCGCAGGCAGTGGGCAGTGTTGGAGATCAGACAAGAGTTTGTTGCAGGACTACTGCTTGTCAGGCACAACTCTAGGCACCAAGAGCATGCTCTAAAGAAGTGAGGACTGGTGTGGGGTAGAAGACACAAACACTGTGCTGTGTCTTCTTTCTGTTCTGGAAAGAAACCAAAGGAGTCACCACCACCACCAGCCATTCCTTCACCTGGCTCCTGTGCACCCCACCTGGAGTCCAGAGCCTCAGGCCCTCCAGTTTAGGTAATCTATCATCCACACCTGCCTTCGGAAGCCCCGTACAGCTTGAGACGTGATGGAGATTAAACACCTAGGATGGCAACGCGGTGTGAGCTGCCTGGGGCAGATGAGCTGTGCCTCAGTTTCCATATGTCACCCCAGCACTAAGAGCGCCGCTGCGCAGAGAAACAAGAGGCCATCCAGAAGGCTCACTGGTAGGCAGTGTACCACCGGTGTGTGGAAGTTGGATTGAATATGGCCTGGCCTCCCTGAGGGAGACGCTCTGGGGGCGGGCCCAGTTGAGCCAGTGCTTTAGAGCTGCTACGGGGTTGCTATGTCCTCAGGCAGGCTGCATCTGGAAAGTCTGTTGGGCAGAAGTGAAAAGGTGACCAAGAACATGATGAAGAACAATGGGCTGAAGGTGCTGAAGTGGGGTCAGGATTTGCTGGTGGGCTTCTTGCCCAACTTAGTTGTTTTCATTCTCAAAATGATTCCTAACAGCTAGCCCAGGGATGATCATGTGCAGATTCCACAGGCGCCTAGGAGAATCCAAAGGGCTGAGCTAAAGACCTGGGAGTCCAGCACCTGCCTTGCAGAGCTGAGCTCAATAAAGAGGAACTGACGGAGGCCATTGGGCCCCGTGGGTCCTGCCTCGTGTGGGTGGATGCTTTCAATGCAAGCTGAGTTCAGGCATTTATGCCATGAACCCCCTTCCTTCCAGCTGATGCCCAGGGTGGCTACTTTGAGGCCATTCCCTGGACACGTGAGTTGTAGCGTGGCCCCTGACTTCCTGTTGTCTATGACTAGCTTCCCCAGGTGGCCAGGGCAGAGGGCCAGAAGGCCAAAGGTTAAATAGAAATTTCAAAGACGATAAATGGGCAGCGTTTATAGTCTGTGTCTTCGTGCCGCTGGCCTGACCCTGGCAAAGCATAGGCTACATGCTGGCTTTTGGTCACAAGAGGAGCTGGACACAGCATGAGACTAAATGGTGTAACCTACAGGACCCTGACAGTGTCATCAGTTGCAAAGAACTGCAGGTTTCAGCTCTGGAGCAGTCAGGGACAATTGTGAGGGACCATGCTGTAGTCTGTATCTATGCTCACTGCCTCTGGGCTGACAAAGTTTTCAGTGTAGTGTCTACTTACTTCGCCTGCGATGGTCAACACGGATTGTCAACTTGACAGGGTCTAGAATGCGTCACATAGAAAACAAACCTCCGCACATACCAAACTCAGGACTTAGAGACCCTCCAACACAACTCCATCTAAACTGTCATTATTCACTGGACAAACCTACCATGTGCCCAGCAGTGCTCCCAACAGTGGCGCATGCTCATCTTCTCATTTAACCCTGGGCCAACTTTACATGGAGATATCGTTAGCACTCCCAATTTATAAAAGATTTATACCAGGGCACAAAGAGAGTAATTCCCTTGCCTAAGTCACGCACAGGCTGAACTCAGTCCTTTGACCATGATGCTAGTCTGTGTGTGGACTGTGTGCAAAGTGCTCTCCTGGAGTTCCTTCCTCTTCTGAGCACTATCCTGAAACAGCAGGATGAAGCAGTATCCTTGCCAAGCTTCATGAAAAAGATCCTGTGTTGGGGCCAGAGGCCACAGCTGAGTTGGGACAACTGCCTGGCCTCCAGACTCCAGCCAAATGTGGACCAGGTCAAAGAGAACAGCCACAGGACATGGTGCACCATACTCTCAGCCCAGCCCTGCTCTTGGCCTTCACTGCCCACTTGTAAGTAGGTCACTTGGCACTTTAGAAATGTCCTGAGTAACCTTAATATTAGGTTTGTGGGTTGCTTGATGTTTGGCCCTACAACCTGATCACTCAAGGGTCTCAAAGGCTTTGACCTTTGAGAGTGTCATAAATGCGCAAAAGTCAGTGAGGATAGCATCAAGAGAGTTGAGTATGAAGGCTCCAAGTTATATCAACTAGGGCTGCTGAAAGCTTTGGTGTCAGGGCGATAGAGAAAAACAAAAGGGTAGAAATCTCTTTAGAGCATGTTTTGAGCCTGCCAGCAATGGCTATTAGACACCATCACAGAATGCTGGCCAACAACTGGGTTTCTTTCCTAAGGGGCCTGTTAACACATTACATTTTGGAGGCAGGAGTTGGAGAAGATGATCTGTCAGTCCCAGTGTTTCCCTTTTCAGCTGTTGAGTCCCTGAGGGTGTTGGTGAAGGATCCGTGTCTCAGATGGTCTCTTCTTTGCCATGGTGGGTGCTTGTATGGTCAAGGATGGATATGTGAGGTGATCAGGCCCTTCTGCCTGGCGTAGATTGCCCCAACAGCATGTAACAATAACAAAGTTCTAACAGAGATAAAATGATGCCTGGGGAAAAGCAATAGTGTCATTCACTTGGGGTATGGTATGCAGGAGAAGGACACAACCTTCCTGAAGTTGAGTTTGGCTATGTAAACCTATCGGACGGAAGCTTGCCCTCGATGGTAAGGCTGCACTGGTGTGAGCCCTGAGGACACCTGGATCTACAACCACTTTAATTTTGTGCTTTCTAAGCAGAGAGCAACAACCATCAGTTTCTCCACTCCATACACCTCTCTTGCAGTACCGCATCCCTGCTAACCCCAGCCAATGGCTTAAACTTGGAAGTGGGGACAAGGAGGATGAAAACCACTCCCAGTGATAACAAGGTCCAGGAGGTGGCAGCCGTGTGTAGCTGTCGTGTGTGAGGAGGAGTGACTCATTCTAGCCACAGACCTAGAGACAAGCACCTTACCAAACCCTAACCAAACCAAGAGGTTGGTGCTAGTGAGAACGGGGTTATCTATCTTGTTTCCCATCTCTTCAGTTTCCCAAGACAGTCAAAGATTAAATCCATGGGCTATGGTTTACCCAATACAGGCATCATACCCAGAGGGACTCAGGCTGTGGTCTGCGGTGGGTACAAGTAATCTGAGCTGTCTCCCAGCACAGCAGGGAGCAGGCTGGATCGCCAGTGTGTCAGGCACACAGTTGTCAGGACTATTACCATGGGCATTGTCTGACTGCCTCAAAAGGGCAGCTCCTGTGACCTGAGTAATTTTAGCTTCCCCTCTGATCCATATGCCTTTCCCAGGCACAAAGTCATGGCATGGCAATTCAAGGACTGCAGTGCATTTTCTGTGGTTTAATTGCTTCCTCTGTCAACTGAGAAAGGAGAACAAGAATTAATTAAGACCTCAGAAAGATGAACCATGCAAGGGGAACAAGGATACTGAAGGCTATTCTGGGGTCTCAGAAGTGCATGCATCTAAGGGGGCTGGGCCTTGTCTAGGTCCTCAGTACTTAAGGGACTAGGTACTTTGGATGGGTTTTACAGAGGCAGCCCACAAGGGAATGACCTTGGAAACTCCCTCCTCCCCAATTCTACAAAAAACGTATATGGGAAAGGAGCCTCCACAGAATAAACGGGTGGCTGTGGATTTAAAAGTCAAGCCTTTTCATGTTTCACAGATCATGAATTCTTACAATCAAGAGGGGATATTGGAGATGGGGTAGGGCCCACTTTTTGCTGGGTGTGGGTTGTCCTCTTTCCAGGAACAGGGGCCTATTACTTATAAGGCAAGTTCTGCATTTCTGATTAGCTCTGTGTTTCCGATGACTTTTCTTTATATCAAGCTCAATTTATTTTCCCCAGACCTTCCAGCCGCCACTGCAAATGTGTCCTCTGAAGCCACAAGAATCCCTTTGTCCCTTCTCCCCTTCTTCCCCTCTGTTCTCTTTCAGGTCTTGGAAGATGGCTATTGCATGCCCTGCCTACCTCTGGCCTGCTGTTCTCCAAGCAGATATGTTGGCTTTACAAACAACCTAATTTCATAAGCCATGGGCTATTGGTTTTTCCCACTGAAGAGCAGTTTCTGCCAAGGGCACAGTTGTGCTGCTGTGTTCACCAGCACACATACCCTCCTTGCTTTGCTATACCCCCCACGGTAGTTGTACAGCTGGTAAAGAGCCAGCCTGGGCCCTAACCTCCCTCAGTTCATGAGGGAAGAGTCTGGTTCCATGCGGAGAATGACTCACTGACGCTCAGAGAGGCAGAGGCGCTAATGTCAGAAGCAAGAACTCCAGAAGCAAAGCAGCGAAGCCGCCTCTGTCTATGCACTGCTGTGTCTGTCCCCTATACCTGGCAGGCAGCAAATACTAGTAAAGATTTCCCAAGGAAGGTAGGTAGGAAGGAAGGAAGACGGGTGGAGAAGTTGGGGTGAGTTCAGAAATGGGCATGTCTGCAGATTATAAGGCATTTCAAATGTATTACCTCTCTGATTCCCATCGCCGAGCTCACCCAAACCCAGCACACTGGGCCCCACCTTGAAGTTCTTCTACCCAGGGCTGTATACAGTGTCCTGTCTACCACTCCTTACTCTAGTACCTGCCATCGCTGCTGGGGCTCCTCCCCTTCTCCTTGCCCCTCCTTCCCCATCTTGCTGAAGATCGCAATTCACTGGCTTCAGCTGTACTTTTTGCGCTGGCTGTGACGTTGGGACACCCGGTTTTAAAGAAAGCTGATTAAGAAGAAACAGCGCCAGAGGTTTCACGTTGGGGCCACCAGCTGATTCGGGTTGTCCCAGCTGCACAGACAGAAATCTCTGCCACGGAGGAGTGAAGGAGAGTAGAGCACGGCTGAGGCTGCCTGCCCTGGTCGTTCCCCACCGCGATCTGTACTAATGAGGCCCCGGCGGAGGCCCCGGCGGCTCAGCAGCTTCCTGCCCCAGGGCCATGTGTTGCTGTACAGTGGAACAGGGATTTGATCTGTAAGTGGGCAGTTTAATTTTTTTTTTTCTTTTTCCCCTCTAGAGTAAGAAGGAAAAGGAACTCTGGCACGTGGTGTTCTCTAAACCCTGCCAGCCTCGGAACTGAGTCTATCTCACACATGGAAAACAATGATAATAATGATAATAAAATATTAACCTCCGGCTCTACTCTCCTGACAGATAGGGGATGACTTCCTTTAAAAGACCTTTGTGCTCCCTTGCTGCCAAAGACGTTTAAACTACAGCCACGAATGACTTGTCTCCCTGAGGCTCCAGCTGAGTCTGATTTCCCTGGGAGAGGCTCCACCAGGCACATGCTCTTGGTGGGCAGCAGCTTTTGAGGCTCAGGGATGACAGGGGAAAGGGGGAAAGGCTGCATTCCTCCTGGGCCCAGGAGGATAGGCATTGGGCTCTAGCCTCAGGTGTGCAGCTGAAGAGCATCAGGTGGTCCAGAGAGGTGGAGGCTGCCTTCCTCCCAGGGCCCCAGAGAAAGCTGCACTGCCAATCCCTCCTATTAAGAATGAAAATGTGGCAGCTGGGCCTGAAGGACTCCAAAGGCCCGCAAGAAAGGGACTGACCAGGGAGGGGAAGGAATGTTTGGCCACAGCTGAGCTCTCTGCTCTCTGCTCTCTTTCAAGTTTTTCCAGTGGCCGCAAGGGCTTGTGGGTGGGAGGAACCTAAAGAAATAGGAAATTCATTATTATAGTTCAGATCTGGAATGTTCTCAAAGGCCCATATGTTAAAAGCTGGGATGTCAGCTTGGTGGCAACCTTGGAGAGGTTTGGCCTAGGAAGAGGAAAACAGATAATTGATGCATACCGTTAGAGGGCATACTGGAACCCCAGCCCTCTTCCCCTTCCTCCTCCTCTTCTCCCTCTTTCTTCTTTTTTCTTTCTCCTCCCTGTTCTCTTCTCTCCTAAGCTGGCTGCCCAGTCTCTATACAACACATCTTCTTCACCCCTGGATGACCCCCCTCTTCACAAGGGGGGAGCATGCCCCCTTGCCTCCCTGCATGTGTGTTCTCTCATTCACTTGACCCCCATCACTCACACCCTTGAGGAGGAAGGGGAAGAGGAGGAGGAGAAGAGAAAGGGGAAGAGAAAGAAGAAGGAGGAAGAATCTGGAAAGGGGACTCTGCAGAGGGATTTTCTATATACTGTGTCCAGAAAGCTCAATTAATTATTTCAAAATTTTGCATTTGTCCTCTTCATTTGATTTATCAGTGGCGGTCTGGTATTTTAACTTGGCTCAAAATCACAGAGGCAGCCTGTAGTTATTGCCTGCCTCTCCTTACCCATGTCTTGTGTCTAAAGGCAGAGGGTACCGCTCTCTAAAAGGTGTTTCTATTCTGGATAAAGATCACAATTCTGTTGTAAGAACCATGACTCCGAGGAAACAATGTCCAGACACAATAGTAACGATCTACAGATGGACCCATAGATAAAGTGACTGTACGTACAAGAGCTACACAAGTTCAAACCAGACAAAATTCCAGCACCAAGAAGAGGAAATGGACACAAAGTCCCACTCCCAACCAATAAACCATTTGCAATTGATACCTGCTGGGAAAGAGGAAAAATTATTTTCTCAAATGGAGTGTCACTATAGCAACAATACTTCAGAGCAGGCTCCATACCCAAGAGTAGTTCTCTCTCTCTCTCTCTCTCTCTCTCTCTCTCTCTCTCTCTCTCTCTCTCTCTCTCTCTCTCTCTCTCTCTCTCTCT
>OU015749.1:88546971-88561740 GCA_907169655.1 Acomys percivali
TCTCTCTCTCTCTCTCTCTCTCTCTCTCTCTCTCTCTCTCTCTCTCTTTCTCTCTCTCTCTCTCTCACTGTGTGTGTGTGTGTGTGTGTGTGTGTGTGTGTGTCTGGGGAGGGGTACTTTTTGTTTTGTTTTGGTATGTTTTTTTATGATTTATTTACTTATTGTTTATACAGTATTCTGCCCTCATGTCTGCCTACATGTCAGAAGGGGGCATCAGAGCACATTATAGATGGTTGTGAGCCACCATGTATGTGGTTGCTGGGAATTGAACTCAGGATCTTTGGGAGAGAAGTCAGTGTTCTTTTTTATTATTATTATTATTATTATTATTATTATTATTATTATTATCATCATTATCATTATTATTATTAATTTATCCTTGTTACATCTCAATGGTTATCCCATCCCTTGTATCCTCCCATTCGTCCCTCCCTCCCATTTTCCCCTTATTCCCCTGAAGTCAGTGTTCTTAACCTCTGAGCCATTTCTCCAGCCAGTGATAGGGTTTGTTTTTTATTTTTGTTTTTGTCTTATTGATTTTCTTTCTTTTTAGTTTATCTGTTTTGATTTTTGTGGGGGTTTTGTTTTGTTTTTCTGGGTTTTTTTTTCTGGTTTTCTTTTTTGACAGAGAGAAATAACATGAAGCTGGGTGACTAGGAAGGCAGGGAGAATCTTAGAGGAGTTGGAAGAGGGTAAAGAATATGATCAAAGCATATTGTTTGAAAAAACTTTAAATAAAGTTATTTAAATGACCAAAATCATTTCACCACCCTAATATGGCCTGGGAGATCCTAGCCTCTTCTGCAAACAAGACTAAATGCTCATCTGCAGAAGATGCTGATCTGAGAGGCGAAGGACAAGCAGGGAGTCACAGAAGCGATAGGGAGTTGTGTGAGTAAACGTGCTGTGACCAGCATAGGCTTAGCATCTTCAGTTGAGATGAGAGACAGGTAGGGTGACCCAAATTTAGTAAATGAGGTACACAGCAGAGGAGAGGCAGAGGAGGAGGACAGCACTGGGCAGAAGCTAGGCGGGGTCTTCTGGACCACTATGGGCTTGAGATCTTTATCTAAGGACTGATTTGAATCTTGACAGTGTCAAGTGCATAACTAATCAAGAAACAATTTCTGAGCTCTGTAGAGAGGAGAACAATATGCTGGTGATGGGGGAGGAGGTGGCATCAGTGGCGAGCTGACTGAGGGAGTACAATGCTAGGCCCACACTGTTTGGTCTCATCTTTGAGTCCAGGCATAGCTATGTAGGCCCTTCCATATTGGCCTCGTCCATGCTCGTACCATAGCTATGATCCTGAATGTATGCTACTTGGCCTCTAACCATAATGAATGGAGCCTCTGCTGGCCCCATACAGGAAGAATCTTGGACTTCAGTGGGACATGGGAGTCATGCCTCCAGGAGCAATCCTCAGCCAGTGGAAGCCAACGGACCAAGAAAAGTTTGTGCCAATAAGAAGTCTTCTACATGTGTGTCAGAAGGTCCTGGGTAAGTTCAATGACCGAAGGCACAAAGGGGCCATCTCATTTGTCTACCCTGCATTACCCTTTATTTTATTCTGCCTGTCCTTACATACACTGTCAGGACCCAGATCAGTCCTCAGATAAAGATTTCAATCCCACTGTGGTCCAGCTTTTGCCTAGTGCTGCCTTCTTCATCTGCTTCTTTTCTGTGTACCTCATTTCCTAAAACTGGGTCACCCTACCTATTTCTCATCTCAACCAAAGATGCTATGCCTGTGCTGGTCACAGTCCATTTACTCATGTGACTCCATAGATTCCTAGGAGTCTTTCTCCCTCAATAAGAAGTACAGAAGTTGTACAGCTCTGTCTTCCATATGTGTTACAAAAGGAGACAGAGGCAAAGCAGTTGTCTAGAATAAATGATAAAAGTGTTGGCAAGGAAAGGGATTATGACAAGAGGCTGATTGGAAAGCTATTTAGACAGTGAAACCAAGACTGTGCCCTAGCTCTGTTCTCCAGTCTCATTCTTTTTCTACTCCCCTTGATGATCAGTGCAACCCAGTGCTGGTCCACAGCTCATAACAAGGCCAGGGCAAAAATATGGTGGTGAGTTGTAATCATGATTTACAGCTGTACAGAGGGCCACCATATATAGACATGGAACTCAAAAGCCATTGCAAATCCAAGCTCCCAGGGGATGAAGGTATTTCCAAGCAGTCCTAAATTTAGCTGAATTTATAGTGGGCTTTTAGCAGATACGCCTGGCATTTGTGTAGCCTTCAGGTAAGCCCCCATAGTGAGGGCCATCATAACGGAAGTGGAAATTAATGCCGTAATAGGGAGAAGCAAGGAGCTTCATCTGAGCTATTCTTTATTGGCCATGCATGTTTATGTAGCACTCCAGATCTGAGACATGGATGCTGTCTCCTCTGTCTGACAGGTGATGAAATGGGATCTGGGAAGCCATGATAATTGTCTCAGAAATTCTGAAGCAGTAATCAACAGAGGAGGTGCCCACACCTTTATCCTGGTTCCAGTGACTCCAAAGGTCATTAATTATCCCCCAAACCGCCTTTAAATTTCTCTGCCCCATGGGGTGAGGAGCCTGGGAGTCCAGCCATCTTTCCTTATGTGGGGTTAGTAGAGTCTTTGATTGCTAATTAGGTTCTTAATTGGAGGATAGGAAACAAAATGGTGCTCAGAGGAAGATGAGAACAAAAAGGACCCTGGATGCAGCCTCAACCTGCAGTAGATTAGAGACAGTACGTACCAACATACAGAAAGAAAGACAGGCCATGGCCCCAAAGGACCAGCTTCACTGTCCTTTTAGCTACAGGAAGCCCAGGGAAGTGTTAGTTGACAGCGTGACAACATATCTGACACCCAACCTAATATGAGAAAGGGTTTCTTTTGGCTCATGGGGCTTTGGTCCATGATCTGTTGGCTTTGTTGTTTTGAGGCCTGTAGCATGGCAGACCATCATGGCCAATGTGTGTGGTAGAGCAAAGCTACTCACCTTATGGCTGCAGGAAGCAGGGAGAGAAGGAAGAGCCAGAGGTCCCAACAGCTCCTTCAAGAGCACGCTTCTTACAGGGATGTCACTGCCTCCCACTATGACAGATCTGCTAAAGGTCGACCACTTCCTAATAGCACCTAACTAGAGACAATGACTTTAATATCTTCAAATCATACGTTGGAATTGAGTTGTCAAAAGCATGGAGTGCTGTCTTCAATATCCTGTGGTCTGCTGAGAGATTGACTTGGGCTTACATGGGCACAGCCATTCTGAGAGCAGCTCCACTACTGTGACAGAACTGAACTGACTCAACAGAGTAATTACTAGCCAAGCCACTAGCTGCACTAGTTGCCCCCTCCTGTGGCCACTCCTGACAAGATGAGCTGGGGGAGTGGTGAGCAGGCTCTAGGTCAGTGGTTCTCAACCTTCCTAATGCTGCAACCCTTTAATACGGTTCCTCATGTTGTGGTAACCCCCAACTATAAAATTATTTTCAGTGCTACTTCCTAACTGTAATTTTGCTACTGTTAAGAATTGTAATATAAATATTTTTGGAGACAGAGGTTGGCCAAAGAGGTTGTGACTCACAAGTTGGGAACCACTGCACTAGAGCATCAAGAGCTTTGGTAACAGAGGTGAAGCTGAGCAGCACCCCGAAGCTCAGCCATGGTGATGGGGTATGCAAAGCAATGTTCAGAAGGGTCATGTGGGAGCTGAGAGTGGGGACACCACCTAGTAGAGAAGGAAGAAGAAACAGCTAAGAGGAGAGAAGCAGGAAAGACAAGTCCTTGGAGCAGCCTGAGATCTGATCACCTTCCCACTTCACAGTTAAAGGAATTCTTTTTCACTTAAGGTTCTGATGTTTCTGTTACTGCATTGGGTTGGGAGTGGCTCTATTGCTCCACTGGGTGATAGGAAATTCCCTTGCATCCATGACAAAATCACTGGATGGAAAGAGAAGCCATGACCAAAGGTGGAAGTATATGCTTTTCAGGCAGCAAAATGGAGTAGCAATTCATGCACCAGGTTACTATGACAAGTTGTTCTTTCTTCCCTTGCCCTAGCAATCAGACATCATAAGGTAAAAACTGGCACCATCATATTTTCGAAGAAATCCTACGGCTTAACCCGTGTCACAAGCACATGAGGAAGTCTATTTGTTTTCTTCAGTTGTCATTTCTTCCAATGATTCTTGTCAGTTGCCACAGTGGTAATGAAAGCAGCCAATGCCATTTACTCTGCACCATTTTTGGAGCCATTTGCTACATGTGCATCCACTGTGGGATAGGAAAATGATTTCCCTGCAAGCCAGAAATCGCACAACTGTCCCATCCCTCCCAAACCCCATGTGGTGAAAGAATCTCCATTATAATTAAAGCCCCGTTATTATTTTATGTTACCTCCTTTGCTATAAATGAAGACCAGTCCAGCTGCCAGTGCACAGGGTGACACAGATACAATGTGATGTGTCAAGCACTCAAGTTTCTCTTTTATGAGACCAGCTTTTATAACTTTGCAGTCAACCCACAAACAAACTATAAACTCAGCTTATTGGAAACAGACATATCAATCATGAGGAGTTGCTTGTCGGCATCTGCCCCCAGCCTCTCCTGGACACAAGTTTGTTCTTAACCAAGGAGCAGAAGCCCAGCTCCACCTTGTCATGTATAGGCAAATATCTAGGGCCACCCGACACGTTGCCCCAAGGAGAAACCCCCATGCTACATCCTATGATGTTTTGCATGATGTTTATGAGTTTTGTACCATGGTCTGGCTCTTTTCAAACTTACTGCAGAAGAATTCAGAGTCTATGAATGTGGCCAAATATTACCCGCAAAAATATTTTCTAATCAATTTGTGGCCACAGAAATGTCTCTGCTTTTCTCATCCCAGAATGTATGGCAGAGCTTGGGGACCAGATTCCACTTCAAAGGAAGTGCTCAAAGCAGACACCCGCCTCTTTAGGTCTGAGCAGCAATGGGGGTGAATCTCAAGCCTGTTTTCAAGCATTTTCCACTGTGCCCTGTCTCTGTAGCTCCTTTGCTACTCACTGAGAAACTATGACATCCCCACCATATTATCCTTAGGCATAAACAGACCTCTAAGGCTGGTGGTGCACAAGGCTTGGGAGCCCCTTTTTGGTGTAATAGCTGTGTTCCCCTTAAGGGTGTTCCCTGGTCTGTGCATGACTCTCTTCCCTCCATATCTGAGCATTCAGCTGCAGATGAGAAGCAGTTCCGTGCAGTTTCATGATACAGGCACTACTAAAAAATCATGTCTCCGTGGCAACCACAGGGTTACCTCATACAACAGCATTCAGATGTTAATGACCACAGAGGCCCATTTTTTTAAAAATGTAGAACATCAGCTATGTCGATAGAGGGATGGTTTGTTTTGATGTTCTATGCTTCTGTTTAGAGCTCTTAGGAGAAGCGTCATATATTTGGAGAATATTTTGTAGACTACAGCTCTTCCCATGCCTTCACCTCACCACACAGATTTCTTCCCTTCAAAAACAAGAGATGTTCTTCTGGGGAGGAGGCAGTGTCATCATCCATCTCTGCTCTGTCACTGTAGGTTGCCAGAAAGTTGTTTCAACATTTTGAATCCAAAACTCATATTTTCCCAGCCTCAGTGGGATCTGGCCCACTCAACACTTGCTCAAGGGATGTTCATGGGAAATCCAGGTGCTTGGACTGGAGTGGGACTAGCCACTGCTATAGGCCTTCCTGCCCTGCCTAGACTTCAATCACAAATTCAGGGCAGGAGCATGGTCAGCAGTTTGGTTTTCCCACTAGCCTCCTCTTCTTAAGCATTGTAGAGGATGACATTGGCACTTGGTGTACAGCCTCAAAAGGCTTGCTTGATGCACCTTTAGACAATGCCAAGGGAGGAAGGTATCATTCCTCTACATCAAGGGTTCCCAACACAGAAGGCAGAAAGGATTGTCCCTAAGGGTACTTGAGTGGGGGGTGCCAGTGTTATCTTAGAGGTAGAGGCTGGAGATCCTACTTACCAGTGCTCTGGAAGACCTCCCTTCCCCTACCCCAGCAATGAGTGGTCCAGCTCAAAGTGTTCGGGGGCTGAGGATGAAGGTGGGCATCTCCACTCCACACAACTGCACTGGAATCCCAGCACAGCTCCATAGCAGCCCCCAGTTCTGCATCCATCAATGGGAGGTGAGCCCTGACTTATTTATTAACTGTGGGAGGAAATGCCTATATGTGTATTCACCAGAGAGCTCCAGGGCAGGGAAGAGCTTTCTGTGACTGGCAGAGTTTGCAGCCTATGCTAATCCCTCCTGGAAAGCCTTCCATCCCTGAGTTATGACCTCGGCCGACATTGTCTCACACTGCCTCTCTGTTATTAAAATTCCTTTCTGCACAATTCATGCAAGCATAAATCCTTCCTTTAAAGCCTAATAAGACTTCCAGAAAATTTGAGTCTCCATTTTAAAAGATATCATTTAAAGCATTATAGTATCTCTCGATGTGTCTTTCTCTGTCTCTGTCTCTGTCTCTCTGTCTCTCTCTGTCTCTGTCTCTCTCTCTCCTTCTCTCCCTCCCTCCCTCTTTCTCTCCCTCCTTCCCTCCCTCTCTTTCTCTCCTTTGCTTCCTCTCTCCCCAACCCCAGATCAGGAAATGACAAGAAAGTATACAAAGTGACATTTTGGGGCCCATCTCCTAATCACATTTGTAACCCTTTCCTGGCCTATTTGGCATTTCTGCTCCATCACTAGCTTTCCAATCATAGGGTCTAGACTTATTTCTCAAAATGCGTATGCGATATAAGTATGGCCAATGTTTTTGTTTGTTTTCCACTCTGTTGAAAATAAGAGGTGGAAGCATGAGATAAGAAGAGCTTCAGGACCTACTGGCATGGGAGCCAGCAACAGATCACTCTAGACAAGTTTTCCCTCAAATTTTCAGTGTTGGCTTCCTCACTTTTTTCCAAAGTATGTGTGGCTAAGTCATACTAAGGCAAACCCAGGTCAAGATGACAAACATCGAAGTCCTTAGAGTGTCAAACCACTTGTTCACATCCATGGGAGGAAATGATGTCAAGCTAAGATGAGAACCTTGCTTGGCCTCTCACTAGAGACGGAGCTGGCTGGGCCAAGCAGGCAGTGGCTCAAGGCCCATGCTGTTAAGCTATGATTCTCTCAAAGGTTCTACAAATTGGAAAGCATGGTTTCAAAGGTCCAGTGGAGTTGCTGCACTTGCTCTCCATAGCTGTTACATCTAAGACAATATTTAAGACATATGAGTGGGGCTGCAGAGATTGCTCAGAGGTTAAGAGCACTGACTGCTCTTCCAGAGGTTTAGATTTTAAGTCCTAGCAATCACATGGTGGCTCACAACCATCTACAATGCGATCTAATGCCCTCTTCTGGCATGTAGACATACATGTAGACAGAGCACTGTACACATGATAAATAAATTTAAATCTTTTAAAAAATATTTAATGAAAAAAATGCCATCTAAGTAACATGGTGTCTTGGAAACTGACTTGGTTACACTAACAAGCTAAGCATATGAACATGGACTAGGTTAGGTGCCGAGAAGCCACAGTATCTGGCTACCACTTCCCAGTGGAAACTGAAAACGAATCACGGAGCTGGATTTTCAATTACAAAGAGCTAGTGCCTACACTGCCTCTGAACATAGAAAGAATTGGGGGCTGGGGGCAGCAGGAGACAAGCTCTGAGGATCTGCACAACCCTCTAAGACCGACCTCCTTGGAAATGAGGTGAAGACTTGGGAGGAAGAGGGAGAGATGAACCCTGGGTAAATCCCAGCACTGAGTATGATCAGCTTGCCATAGTGTGCTTATGTTCCTGTTGAGTAGAATGTGTTTCCTGATCCAGATGTTGCCCTAGAGAACAACCTTCCCCTCCTCCCATAGCCACTTTCTACAGAAAGCACCATCTGGCCCACTTTCCTGTGAGGTTAGCCAAGAGAGGGGTGGTTCTTTGGCATCTCATGGGCTCTCTCTCCCTCTCCAGGGCAGCATCCAGTTTAAGGGTTTTTGCCACTCAAGCCCCCCCACACTTAACCTGAACTGCTGTTACCCTCAGGCAGCTATTCTGAAGCTTGGGGTTGGAAAGTAGAGCCCAACTGTAACAGAAGGAGAACCTTCTTCCTGCATTTCCTTGAAGAGCCTGTCAGCAACTTAGCTGCACAAAGCCCCAGGGGCACTGAGCTGGCCCTTCAGTTAAGGAAAGCAGCAAATCCATACAGAGGATTTTCTGAGCTGTTCTGAGCAGGGCTTTGGGATTTGCCTTGCCTGCGATCACATAGCATGAGAAGGTAGGAAATTCTCCTCAGGGATCAGGGAGCGTATTATGTGGAATCAAGATGCAAGTGTGTTCTTTTTGGATTAGAGAATGTTTTTCCCTTCTATTTTTCTTTACATAACCTTATCACTCACTTGTCTTTACATCTCTCCACTCTGCCTTCCTGGCTCCCAAGCCTGCTCTGTTTTTGCAGAACAAACTCTGCTCACTGGGTGGCTCGATACTCATGGGTTCTGCCCTCTCTCCATTTTAGCCACATCCAGTAAGTCTTATGAAGGCGCTGCATCCTCTTATCCAGTGTAGAAATCCTCCTCAATCTAGATTTTCAGATCTGTAGAGACCTGACCTATACCCCAAGAAGCCAGAAAGAGTAGAGTCCTGTACTAATGTCCTTCACCTGAGTCAGCCTCTCTAGGTTGATGTCATCCCTTGCCATAGGGGGAGCACTAGCTCTCAAGAGGCTTATCTCCCAGCACATCTCTAGACATGTCACAAGACCATCGCGTTGTTACCCAAGAAATCTTGAAGTGGGAAGAGCTAGAAGAAAAAGACAGCCACAAAGGGACACGCACCAAGATGGCGGAAATGGAAGGTGGTAACAATCTGCTGAAATTCAAAGTAGTTATGTGGGCCAAACCAGAGCAGTCATAGTGCTATGTGTTTGGGCCCAGTTATGGACCTAGTTCCTGGGCCCTCCATTCCCCCTGGTTCCCAGACATTTACCGATTCACCGAACTGATCCTTGGAGGCTGCAGTTCTCTAGACCCCTTGGCAGCAGTATTCTAGCTGGTCCTGGTCTAGAGACATTGTCAAAAGAGATGATGGAGCAGAGAGGTGAGGTCCTTTGCCCACGCTGCCTGAGGCAGAGTCCTTGGCAGAAGCCAAGATTGCTCTCTGGCTTTGGGACTGTGGAATTCCAGTTTTGATGAGGGGATGTGCCCTGTAATGGAGGAATGCCACCCCTCCTTTTTTTTTATGCCTCCAGCCTCAGAGCTTTCCAGCTGCTGTTAATTTCTGTTACCACAATGACCACAAAGTTGGCTCCTCCACTCATCTAGCCCCTCGAGCTGTTCGTTGCATTAAAATCACATCATTTCAAATACCAAGGGTGCAATACGCCTTCTCAATGATCTACCATATACGATGTGTACGTTTATATACCAGTATTCCTAATGCTGGTGCCCAACCCAAGGCGTTCTTAATGGACTCCACTGAGAGTTCCAATGCTTACTGCCTGACCGACTCCCAGGAGAGGACACAGATGAACAGACATCAGGAAAGGGCTCTGTGCTCACTTCTCCAAAACTGGTGCAAAGCTAGGCAGTTACTTTTCTTCACTCTTTCTTTTTTTTTTTAAATTTGTTGTTTGTTTGGTTTTTGGTTTGTTTGTTTGTTTGTTTTGTTTAAAGGCAAGGTCTTATGTAAGCCTTTACCTTACTACGTATCCATAGCCCTCGGGCCTCTCTCTTTTCTTTTTGCGATTTTGGCACCCTGCTGACATGGATAAGTAAAGGAAGGCCCAAAAGTGGACCTGACAAAATCACACTTGAACTTCAACTCACATGGCAGGAAGATTTTGGTAGCAACCTTTGATCCTGAGAGAGCTGCTGCCTCTTGCCCTAGAGAGTTGAATACCTGATTTCTTTGCTCTTTCTGATGGCAGCACTGGGCTTGTGGATGGGACATTCACACTGTTTGAGATTTGAGCCAGACTTTGACCTACAATGTCCTGATATTTTACATTCTGTCATAACCCATGTCCTCCCAACAATTATTTTCATCTACGTGACTGCAATGGTGGAGCCTTTGTAGGTGATGGGCCACATGCGATGAATCCTCAGGTGAAGGATTAGTGTCCCACCTCCTTCCACCTCCAAAGGAGTTTGAGGAAGCCCTTTATCTTTTTTTGGCCCTTACCTTCCAAATCAGAATGTAGCCCCAAGGTACCATTTTAGAAGTAGAGAAGAGTTGTCACCACACCCAAAGTCTACCATTGTCTGGATGCTGGACGCCCACACTCCAGACTTTTGAGAATCACACATCTTCTGTGTGTGTGTTTGTGTGTGCGTGTGTGTGTGTGTGTGTGTGTGTGTGTGTGTGTGTGTGTGTGTGTCTCAGCCTAAGACATCTTACAACAATGAAGTCAAGAACATACTCAGAAAATGCCCCTTAGTCTCAATCCACAGAGGAATAAGAGTCGTTTTAAGCCTCTGTAAGGAAGAACCCCTCTCCCAAATCTGCTCTGATGCTAATCTCTGTTCAGAAACAAATGGCTAATGGCCTGGTGTGAGGGAACAAGCAGAAATCCCAGGATACAGAGCTGATGCACGAAGATCTCAAGTTCAAGGCCAACTTTTGTTACATGATAAGTTCCAATCCAGCCAGGCTACATAGCCAGGTCCTATCTTAATAAAATAACTAACTAAATATATCAACAGTTGAGAAACTCATTGTGATGTTTAACTCTCAGGGCTTGGAGTATGAGAAATGTGATAATAAATATGAGGATAAAAATCTTAATTTCTATTCCTCCCAACACAATATTCTCTTTTTAAAAAAATGTACACATACTTTTCATTTTATTTTATTTAGTGGGGTGCATGCATGTGCCACAGCATGAATGTAGAGGTCAGAGAACAATATAGATATTTATTCTCTCTTTCCACATGTGCATTTCAGAGATTGAACATAGCTCTTCAGGCTCAGCAGCAAGTATCTTCACCCACTGAGCCACCTCACTGCCCTCAACCCTACACCCTTTAACTAACCTTTTGTTCATTTTTTGGAGGTGTATTTTATTTTCCCTTGCATGTGTGTCCATGTATGGGTATGTACATGTGAGCTCAGGTCCCCACAAAAGCCAGCAGACTTGGAGTTATAAGTAGTGGAGGACCACCCATCATGATGCTGGGAACAGAACCTCTGCAAGAAGGACATGCATTCTTCATCCCTAAGCCATCTCTCCACCACCCCCAAATTGGTATTTCTTACATTTTCAAATGCTGAGGTAATTCAAACAGCTGACTCACTGGGCATTATATGTTTTAATAACCATTCTCCAAATCACAGACTCTAGAGAGAAGAAATGTGATAACCTCACCCCTGCTTTCTTCTTCTATGATGTGTCACCAACTCTTGTCTTACCTTGGCTAAGAATTGTTCAACCCAGGAAGTCAGATTTTTGGAAATTCCCAATGCTACAGCAGCAGCCAATGGCTTCTCTGTTCAGATCCAAAGGCAACTCCATTTTCCTAAACTCCGGCACTTAGACAGAAGCCAGCATTCCCGGGGAACCTGTGAAGCCAGGATCCTTATACTGAAGAAGCCATCTTCCCTGATCATGGGCAGAAGGGACAAATGGCTGCCTATGATGTCTATGAGCGTATCAACATGCATGCGGGCCTCCAGGTTCCTTCAGTGCTGTAAGTACCTAGCTCTTCTCACCCCTGCCCCAATCCTAACCTTTACTAACCCTGTTCTTGGTCCTCTCCTCTAGTCACTCTCTTGCTTCTCCCTCTTTCACCCCTCTCTCTTGCTGTTTTTTTCCCCCTGAACTTTCTTTGCCCAAACTTTCTTTGTCTTCCTCTCTCACTGCCCCTCACCCCCACCCCATCTTTTCTCGTGGCCTAATCCAGTCTGTTGGCCATGTGCAGTCTGTGGCCTTCTCTCTCTGCTCTGGACACTTCCAGATGTCTCTGGCTTGTTTTTTTCCCCCATCATATCTATAATAAAGACCGTCCCCTCAACCATACCATTCAGCAGTCATGTCATCAATGTATACATCTGATGCTGAAAACCTCAGTTCATACATTCATGAAGCCTTAGATTTTTATCTGAGAAGGAAGCAATAGGCAATGAGGTAGAAAGAAAAATTAAGAAGGCAGGCTGGTTCAGAGGTCAGGAGAGTACGGTTTGCTAGGAGGAAGCCCCTCTCCCTAACATCAATCCTGAAGCAGCTTTGGCCTCTGCTGATCTCCTCTATCACTGCACTCTGTGAGTTATTAGATGGAAAATGTCTGTGTTGACATTCCAGTGCCACATTAGAATTCATAAATCACAATTGCCCTGAAAGGGTCTTCAGCCCTCTCTCCTGTCAATACAGTACAATCGCAGTCATGTAACCTGAACCCAAGTACTCCTCAGCCTACTTTTCCAGGCTTCTCCTCCTCCCCTTCCTCCTCCTCTTCCTCCTTTTTCTTCAAGTAGGAAGGGCCTTTTATCTCTATATATTTATTTTCTTTCTTTTAAAAGAAAACTTTTAACTGATCCTTCGTGGATTTCACATAATGCACCCCAATCCCACTCATCTTCTCATCCTTTCATATCTGCCTTCTGCTCTTGCAATGTCCCTACCCACCTCCACCCCCAAGAAAAGAAAAGAAAAGAAAAGAAAAGAAAAGAAAACATCTTACCATGGGAGCTGCAGTGTGTCACACAGTATACCCTTTGGCCCAAACAGCTTTCCTTGCAAATGACCATTGCAATGAGTCATTGTTCTGGTTCGAGGCCTCTGGCTTCTGCTGCACCATCGATACAGGATCCTCACCACATATCCTATTGTTGCTCGGTGTCATGGGTCTTGGAGATTCTGTAGCTTTGGATCTGTAGGACTGACCCCTTCATGCACTCCAACAGTTCACAGATGGGGTGGGCATTGAGGCAGACCAACTCAGATCCCTGAATTTGGGCCTGGGTGGTCATACCCCTATCTCTCCTGTGCCAGTACCACCAGAGCCAGCTCCCCCACGTTGCCAAGGTAAGGTCTGAGCCAGTTCTCCTGCTCTCAGGGCCTCTCCCATGCCCATGCAAACAGGCACAGCTTTGTGCTTCCTGACCGAGGTTCAGGACTCACGCTCTGGAGCGCTGCAGCTGAAGAGGGGCAGAGACCACGTCCCTTCTTAAACCAACATCCTGACTCATTTATCATCCAGCATCATCAGAGTTGCCATCTCAACCTATGGCTTTGCCTGGCCCATCTCTGCTTTCTTGTTCCAGAGTTCATGTGGGAGCAATCACAGCCTCTGACATGAAGCCAGCCATCTTTCTAATGACTGGTTGTTTCATGTTGAAAAAAAAAATGTTGGAAGATTTCTCCTTTAAAACGACTTTCTTAGGTACATATATGTGAACACAGAAAGTTCAAGCAGATGTGTGAGTTTCGTTAGAAATATTTAGTTATCCCAAACTTACCATGTCCTAGCTGATTCCTCACTCCAACACTCCATAGTCCAAGCTTTTCTTATCCTAATGACAGACCCTGACTACTATCCAAGCCAGAAACCTGGGGCTTGTCCACAATTCTCAAAAACAAAACAAAAGAGTAAGTTTGACCTTTCCTTCTCCCCCACAAAGCCTTCATATCAGTCCACCACCAGTTTTTAGCAATATTACTTCCACAAAGCATCTTGGATTCACCAACTTCTCTCTATTTCTCACTTCTCTCATCCAAGTCATAACTGCTACTCACCTACAGACAACCTAATTTTTCACTATCCTTACTTTATACTCATCCATAGCCTATTCCTGTTCTAGAAGTCAGCATCATAAACATCATAAACACTCCAGGTGAGATTATATCACCACTTATCTCCATATTCCAATCATCTCTAGGCTGCATTCAGTTTTAATTAATGTTCTTGAAGTACTGTGCTTCAAATGCGATGTTTTGTACACATTCTGTTTTGCATCCTGGCATGGGGAGCTTTTCACATGTCCAGAGGGATCACTTACCAGTAATGGGTGGAGAGCCGTGGGATTGGTGGGGCAAAAAGTTGGTCTGTTGTGGGTGGACTGGAGATAGGGAATAGGGTCTCAGTCAGCTTGGACACTCACAGTGAGGAGCGCAGGCACCAGGGTATCCTGTCCAAGTCACCAACACCAATGCTAGATATTTTGCAGAAATCAGAGGGCCAAGGAATGCCACAAGAGAAGGCTGTGTCAGAGTGGGTATGAGAGATTATTAAGGGTCTCAAAACGACACTGGAAATATGTCTCATTTGGTAGCTGGTGATGCATGTAAGGCAGTTCCTAACAGTACACTCCTCCCAAATACCTTTCACCCTCACCTGTCTCCTAAAATATAATTTTATATGGGGAACTTTATTATTCCCTAAGTCAGTCAGATATTTCTAGTAAGTATTCTCACCATCGCCATGTAGAATTAACCAGGGAGGCACTGTGAACTAGTAAATGGAAAGAATTCTGTTTCCTGTTCTCCACTGTGCTACTGGAAGCACTCCATAACATAGTGAGTGAACAGCTGACTCACGCAGTGGATATGACTTTCTTGCTAGCCTAAGCTTGATTGTACCTTCATGCAGTCAGCCATTGTGGGTGTCTTATAAGTCTCCAGAAAGGCAAGTGTGGATGCTTGTTCATCCTTCCATCCTACATCATCTCCACCACCTCTCACTGACACCAATCCTCCCCAAGACTCATGTGTGTGTGTATATATATATATATATATATATATATATATATAT
>OU015749.1:88574460-88586688 GCA_907169655.1 Acomys percivali
ATATATATATATATATATATATATATATATATATATATATATATATATATATCTGGGGCTCTCAGTTTTGCCTGTGCTTACACTATTTCATTTCCTACATTGATGAAAACTCCAGCTGTACTTTCATCAAACAGATTTTCAACTTCATCTGCTGCTTGTGGACTATTAGTCTTAGTCTCTCATTCTTATCTTAACATTCTTGGAAGGTATGGGTGGGTCATATTCATCTTTCTTGATATTCAAACATCATGTATCTCTAATGTTCTTTAGTCTGTTTGGTCTAAGTTATTTGACTAACTGAGATTTTCTTTTCTAAAATTTCCAGTTTTCCAAATTTTCTGTTCTCCTGCTGAATCCATGCTAATAATATTCTTATCCATGTTGTTGACATTCTTCTCTAGGTCCTGAATTAATCACCTTACATTATTGATCTGTGTCCCTTGGAAGTCACCGATGTTTTTCTTAATTGAGCCTTTTGAAATTTAGATATTTTATATGAGTAATTCTGAATGCAGAATGTAGAACATTGTTGGAAACTCAAATCCTTTGCTGTATTTGTTTTTAAATGCAATTTGCCTTTAAAAGGTAAGTCATGTTTGGGCAATAATATTATTGAGGTGCCCAGCTAGCTCCATTTACATCCCTATACCTAAGGCACAGGGAACATCTTAGAAGGGGGGCTGGAAAGATTGTAAAAGCCTGAGGATCAGGACTTAATTGAACATTTTTACATGTAAATGTTTGAAATCTTCACCTGTCATTTTTCTCAGCTTAGAACCTTTGGATTTTGTAATTGCTTTGGCTTTTCACATTCCTTGTGTTTTCTGTGGTGTGATTTGTACATCTTTTGGGATGGGTATCTTTTTTAATGTTATTTTCAAATCTTCTTATTGAGCAGCCTTTACTGAGGGCTCAGTCCCCAGAACCAGCTGGTCAAGGGAAAGAAATAAACCATTACTACCACAGCAACAACACCAAACCAAACCAGATATAGAAATGAACTTTAAATGTACTAATGCCAGCTACTATGCATCTGATTACCACTGGGGTAAAAACAGAGTGAAGGTTTTTAAAGGTTTTTAAAAGGTAAAAGTAGATATAGTAATACTTATGTTAAAGTAGATCATAGAGATACACTCACAGTAAAGTGCCTCATATGAAGGATGAAGGGCTGAATTTGAATTCCTATCACTCATAAGAAGGGGGAAAATCCAGGCATGGTTGTGCACATCTGTAACTCCATCATAGAGCAGGAGTGTAGGTGAGTGTCTGGAGTTTGCTAGTCAAGCAATCCTAGCAAATTGGTTAGTGTCAGGGTCAGTGAGAAGCTCAAAATACTAAGGTAGAGAATGATTAAGTAAGATACCTGATGTCAACCTTTAACCTTTACATACATGTGCACACATGTGAGCACACACACACACACACACACACACTCACGCACACATATGTAATAAAAAGAGAAATAGAAATAGTTAATTGATATAAAAAAAGAGGAAAGGGAAATAGGGCAGAAGGGTCCAGTTTAAATAGAAAGGGGAAGAATCAGAAGGCAAAAAATAATGCTAGGAGAGAAAAGACAAATATATATATATACGATAAAGAAAAAGTGTAAAAATTATATAACCACAAAAAGATGAATAAAACATGATTGGTTTCTTTTGAAAATTGATTAAGATAATGGCAAGACTACAGTATCGTAATTATGTTAGTTACCAACTTGACAGAATGTTGAATGTTCTGCAGCTGGGCTTTTGCGCTTGCTTCTGAAGGGTTGTCTTGACTATGCTGATGATGGCAGGAAGAGCCAGCCGTGGTGGATGGTACCATTCCCTGACTTGGATCCTGCACTATACAAATAGAGAATGGAAACTTGAGTGGCTGCAAGGATCCATTGCTTTGTCTCAGAACCGGTTGCTCTCCTGTGCTACAGTGACTCTAGGGGACCCATGCTGTGCACCTGGAACCACTTGTCACCATCTTTGCTTTTGCAGCCTAGAGGCCAGGAAGGTTCTCTCTTACTCTACAGACTCTTCACCTCTTCTTGGAGTGGTTAATCTCTACCTGCGGGGAGGAGGCTGCTGGAACACTGACCACTGTGGCCATCTCAGTGCAGTGCTTCCTAGCCCTCTCAGTATTCAGCACCCTGCCGGAGGAGGAGGCTGACGATAGAATCCAATGGAACCAAGCTTAGCATTTTCAGTCCTGCAGAATGGAAACCTCATGGCAGAGACACTGCTGCAGAGGTCAGGAGATCTGCTGACATCTGACTCTGCTCTGTCAATCTCCAGTTATTCTATTTGTTGCCCTCAGAAAAACCACACAATAGAGAAGTGACTAGAGGGTTTGAGACACCCTCTGACCTCTTTGGGGTCTGTCACTCTCCAAATTTGTTCTACTCTTCACCGAAGAGATGGATCCATGGACTATAGAACCCTTTACTACAGGAACCCCTGGCACCTGAGATTCTTAGCATGTCTGTGGCTGGCCTTCCCTCTATCCTTGTCTACGTCAGGTAGCCTACCAGAGATGACCATTTTTTCACAGAACCATTTGTTGGGAAGATGAAATTTTCATTGCAGAATTACTTTGGCTCTTTGCAATGTATGGATCTGGAATTAGAACTCTCAAACCTGTCCTGTTAACACAATTTTCCATCTTCTTGCCAATATTTCACCATTTTTGCCAGGATTTTCACTTGATTGCTGCAGCTTTGTGGCCAATCTTTTAACTTAGAAGCCTGTAGGCAGAGCTTGATAATGTCAGTTTGTAGTGATTTGAGGTCAGTAAAGTGAACGTCTTCCCTTGCAAAACTCCATAAGGATTTCCGGGGGGAAAATACTGTATCCTTTTCTTATTCCATGTTGTCTGTGCTGTTCAGTAAACATAGAACAAATCTCTGTGTGAGGGACAGTTAGACATCAGGAAAACAGATTCAACAGACAGATTGTGTAAAAGCCAGCAACCACAAACTACAGATGGCAGAAGATACAGGAGAAATGGAGAATTCAAATTTGGGGTTACTCTTGGTCAATTTATCTAAGATGTGCTCTGTTTTCATTCCTTAATGTGACATCAGCACATTTTAGGGATCTCTATGTGTGCTGGCTGTTGTTGTTTTGTTTTGTTTTTCAACTTGATATAAACCTAGACACATCTGAAAGAGGACATCTTAATTGGGAAAATGCATCCTTAAGATTGGCCTCTAGGTAAATAAAAAGGATATTTTCTTGAATAATGATTGGTATGGGAAGGCCGTGGTCATTGTTGGTAAAGGGCAGGTGGTCCTGCGGTATAAAAGAAAGCCGGATGACCAAGCCATGGCAAGCACATTAGTCAGCAGAATGCCCCCATGGTCTCTTCTTCAGTTTCTATCTCTAGATTCCTGCCTTGAGTTCTTGCCCTGACCTCCCTCAATGATGGAGCTGACCTAAGAATTTTAAACTGTAATAAACCCTTCTCTCCCCAAGTTGCTTTTGGTCATGGTGTTTTATTACAGCATGGAAACCTAACTAAAACACTGAAGACTTCCTTAATGTGTTAACTGGTGCGGGTTGCCAAAGAGTAAATAACCCTCTCCCTCCATGCTGAGGGCCCAGAGGAATCTCTATGAAGCACTGTCAACTGATGGAGAGGTTGACACTGGAAATCTCATTTGATATGATGCAAAGTGGCAGACATTTGGATAGATTGCTAATTTTTTAATGAAATTAAGCACATACCTTTATGAGTCCATAATTACACTCTTGGGTGTTTCCCACAGAGGAGTGCATCTCAGTTGGAAGTGATTTTTCTTCACAAGACTATTTCTGGAAACATTCTTCTTTATCACAAAGAGGAGAGAGAATGCTACTAGAGTCTAGTGGGCAGAGGCCAGTGATGCCACCAATTACCCACCAATGCACAGGAAACCCCTTCTCTGCATTGAAGAATTACTCAACCACAGTAGTCACACTGCTAAGGCTAAAAGTCATTCTCCAAAGAAATGAAAACCTGCATGCATGGAAACTGTGCAATAATGTTTAGAACAACTCTGTTTAGAGTTGTCAAAAACTGCAGTTATCCCTAATGCTCTTCAGTGTGTGAGTGGAAAAACAGTGATACATCCATACCATGTATTTGACCATTACTCAGAAATAAGGAACACACACTAATACACTCAACAACTCAAATGAATCTCAATTACAGTGAATGAAGGAAGCCTGTCTCATAAGATTACATACTGTGTCTGTCTGCCGATCCTCTGACATTCTAAATGCTTTTAATAGCCTCTGGTAGAGCACTCCACTATGACATCATTCAATACAGAGCTTAGTAAAAGAATCTGCCCCCACTTATGGTAATATGGGTGGGTGCATTTGAGGGAGGGTGTTATTTTTATTTGCAGCTCTATATTTTTCACACTTCTTTAGACGTCGGGAAGCTAGTTCTGTAACATTGTCAAAGTGGTCCCACGTTGGTGGCTTCTGGATGCAGGTTCTGAGCATCAGAACAAGTTCTGCCTTGGTGGCAGGAGGGTGCCCATTCCACAAGCTCTGAGCAGCTGTGAGCAAATGATCTACAGGAGAAAACTTGGCATGAGAGGCTGAAGGCCTTGCATTACCTCTCTCTGCTACCTAGAAAGCTCTGCTCATAGGTAAAGAATGTGGCATGCTGCCCTTAGAGGAAGTGCACCACCCCAACCTTGATGCTGATCATTCGGGAGAGTGCCTAGAATTTGCTGAGTGTGTCTAAGAAAAACAGTTACGTTTTCCTGGAAGGCATTAGACTTCTCTCATTTGAAACGTAATCATCTGAGATTCTCAGGGGAGTCTAATGATGTGTTATAAGACAGGCCACAGCATCCAGAGCACACATAGCAAGAGGCCTTTCCTAGACTCTGAGAAAGGCTTGACATAGGAGATAGTCATTGGTATTCCCAAAACATCATGGAGAGATGCACTGGATTCTGAGCAGACTTGGAAAGTGATGTCAAAGGTAGCAACACAATACTTTTATCATAGGCTTCAATGAATATTAATGGCAGCCTCTCAACAAATATTGCCAACAGCTAAGAAATTAAAAGTTTGGTTTTAATCCTTAAAAAAAGACACATGTGCACATGTACACACACACACACACACACACACACACACACACACACACACGAAACTCTCATTGAGCCTTGTTCGTGATCAACTTCCACAGAGGCCCACTTTCTCCTTTTTTTATTCTGACACCTCTGAGATGGGCAGCAAGTCAGCTTGGGGGTGTCTGTAGATGGAAAACACATGACCTCAATGCTATTTGGGGATCTGGATGATTTTGGGTAAGCCTATCCTATGTCCCAAGATCCATGTTGCCTATGACAGAAAGCTGGCGAGTGCTTTCCATGTCTGCCAATGGCAAGGCAACACAACTATCTTCTCCGCTGGCTTGATGGCAATGTCCATGCGAAAGGGAGCAGGTTTAGCCTAAGCACAACAGGCTGTATGAGATGTAGTGTAGCTCCAGAGACAAGAGCGCTGGCATTAGGTTGTCTTCTATACACAAGAAACCAACAGATGAACATGCCAGGGTTCTCCACAAGGTTAGAATGAGAAGAACCCTTGAAATGGACAGCTGATTGCATTTTACAGAATTAGATGGAAAAGAATGAAGTGCCAGAGAGTACCTAGAAAGCATGAGACACTGCAGAGTCTTTTTCCAGCCTGGAAAATGAGATTGACTAGAGGACACGTGGGGCGGTAACACAGATATGCATTAAGAACTTCTTCCAGAACCTTGGGCAATGCTTTCCCAGCCCTGGGCCTGAGCCAGGCCTGTGAAGCAAAGACAGCTCAGAATGTAAATATCTCAGACATGATTGTGTTGGGTCTGGCAGAACCCCGGGGGTTAATACATGTGCATCTCTGGTGGCCATTATATAGTTATGGCTTTCTATATGCTATAGTTACAGCCAATGCTTGAATGGGATTGCCTGAGACACGACTTCCTATCCGTTGCCTCAGAAACCACAGAAGGAGTAAATAACTCCATTCTTTTTCACCAAGTACTTCCAAAGCCACAATGAACATTGTTCCTTAGCTGATACCTATTGATCCATATTTAGATGGTGCGCATTTTCATCTGTATGCAGAAAGCAGCATATGCATAATATGTTTGGTTGTAAAACTGATGTCAGAATAATGGATGGTCCTTATGGTCTCCAGAGAAACAAGTCAACAAAGAGTATTTGAGGAAAAGGGTTGCGCTGGTGTGTGTGTGTGTGTGTGTGTGTGTGTGTACTGAAACAGAGACTTGATCAATGATTAAATAAGAGGTCTGCCAATCATTTCTTCTCAGCAAACCAGCTTGCAGCAAGTTGCCTCTAAACAAATTAGATCACAGGAAAGAAGAACCTAAAAGATGGGCCTGAAGGAAACTCAAGATTTCTAAAGAGATGATGTAAGGTAGGGGCACCTTAGAGAGAGAGGTGGCTGCCTTAGAGGCCAGCCCCAGCTGCCATGTTAGCCTGACAGAGGAAGATAGGAGCCACCTGAAAGGATAGAAACAGAGTTCACTTCCAGCTGGTGTATATGCTACAGCCAACAATATCCACGCAGAAATGAAACAGGCAGAGAAGGCAGGAAAGGCAAAGAAACGGCAGAACAGAGGTAAAAAGAGGTTCTTCCAAAGCCCTGCCAGAGTCAGAGGGTGTCACACAGGCCTGGGAGTCAAAAGTGTAGATGGGGTGGGCCAGGTGGGTAGTGGGGGGGGTGGAGGAGGGGGGTAGGGGGGGGGGGGGTTGGTGGTGAAAGGCAGGTCTCAGCAGAAGAAAGGGCTGAGGAGAAGTTGCCTTCTGGGTGGAATTCTTACCCAACTTAGGTGCCTGGGCCAAACCAGACCTGCCGCAGGTAGAAGCCTTTGATTGTCATTTTACAGGTTTTATCAGGGACAAAAGTTAAAAAGCCTGGTACTTTCTAAGCTGTGGCAATCAGTGACGGGTGACTAATGAGAAAACGGAACTGGTTTTGCTCCATCATCTCTGTGCTCATGGCTTCTTTTTGAGAGATTGAAGGAGACCATGGCTAAACTGAGTGCTAAAGGCCCAGAATTTCTCTTCACACTGATAGGGATTAGAGGAGACACTGGGCATTCACAGCTCTTGGATGTGAAAGAGGAATAGTCCCAGAATACATGTCTGCATTTGGGGGAAAGCAAGTGATTAAAGTTTGTAAACGTGTTACAAGCAATTTGGAACCCAGAGAGAAGCCAGCATGCTTTCTCTTTTTTTCCCCACATGCATTTATTTATTGGTTTTTGTGGACAGGTGTGGATGGGGCACATGCCACAGCATGTTTGGAAGTCAAATGGCAACTGTCAGTACTTAGGTCTGACCTTCTGCTTTGTGGGTGACAAGAACTGAACTCAGGTCTTCAAGCTTGGAGGCAGGAATCCTTAGGTCCTGTGCTGTCTTGCCAAACCAAACCAACATTCTTAAAGAGGCGGAAGTGACATATCTCCATTTGAGGGGAGTGGTTTAATTATGATTTTTTTTGAGATTATAATATAATTGCATCCTATTCTCCCATTTCTTTTCCTCCCATTCTCTCTTAAATTTATGTCCCCCTTTTCTTTAATTGCTGTTACACACACACACACACACACACACACACACACACACAGAGTCCAGGTTCAATAAATAGTGAAAGAAAAAATATTATGTGTCAGTCTTCTAAAACTATTTAAATAAAGTATCTCATTAATTCTTCACTTAGCTTTTTAGCATCTTTTAGGTGCTATTTTACAGATTAAAAAAACCTGAGTGCCAGAGAGACTCCCTAAGTTGCTCATGATTGAAAGCCATCTGATTCCAGAACCTGCATTTGTCAACATGTCACATGGTGCCAGAGTCAGTAAGCACTGTTTTGTTTAAGGGTAGGGAGTACAGTCAGGTTGATTTAGGGGAGTCTTGAGAGTATGTCAGCTCATCATCGCTTGATAATGCTTTGTGGCTTTGCCATTATGTGGATAGTTCCTTTCTGAGGAACACGAAGAAAAGGAGGGTGGGATGGAAATATGTTCACATGGGAACAGAGGTGGGTGGGTTTCAAATCATGTGGCTAGTTGGCCACTTCATCTAGAATTACGGTGGCTTAATCTTTATTAACCGAAACTAATAAAAAATGTAAATCTTACATGGGTGAACTGAAGGGGTCTGAACAATTTTGCTATAGACAAATGAAGCTATCAAAGTGGGGTCATTTGCCAAAATGGGGAGTACAATGTTTTTTTCTTTCTGAACTAAAAGCAGTCTGGCTTACAGATCCCCCAGCTCAAGTTGGGCCCTGAGTAAGATGATATATTGAAAGAAGAGTTCCCTGACCAAAAGACAGGAGCACAGGGTGAGGCCATTCTCAAATACTTTCAGCTTCATTTTCTTCTCTGTAAAATAACCTGCTGGGTTATCTCTGAAGTCTTGTTAGTGGCAACATTCCATGACTCTAACAAGTTTATCGCAAAGAATATATAAAACAAGGAGCACAAAGTTATAGGGAAAGCACTCGAGTTAATCTTCCCCCTGGAAGACGGCTTCCAGCTCTACTTACGGGCTGATGCTTCCTACAAACGCCCGAAGTAGGAATCTACCATCCTCACTGAATGGTGAGCGGTCCCCCTTGAATCCAGAGCATCAACAGGGTGCTGGTGAGAGCCTGTCTGCCTGGGAAGAGCTCCCTCCTAGCACAAAGAAACCTTAGGCAAACCCCGGGTGCGAGGGCACTAGAGAGGGGTCATGTTGGAGAAATATGTGTGAGAAACAAGTCCACATCTGAACACGTGAAGTCTGCCAAGCGCAGAGTCCAGGGCTCTCCACTGTCTCCCATGTGCCCTTCCTCAACAGGCCAGCATTGGATCAAGGGGCCTCAGGATGCTGCCTAGCCTCAGTCTTGTCTGTCACTTCCATAACCTAAAGTTGTGGGGGGGGGGCAGCAGCGGGGGCAGGGGGGAGGTTTGCGGGGCCAGGGGGTGAGGGGGGTGAACCAGCTCTACCCTGCATCCTGAGGTTCACAAAGCGTTGCTGAACAAGCTCCTTTCTTTTTCTCACACTTGAGTTGCATGGCGGGGGGCTAGGGCTGGGAGGTGGGGGACTCCTAGGATTGAATGTTCTGTATCTGCTATTTCTCTGCAGCTTGGCTGGTCCCTGCTGTTATCGTTGGCTCCCGTTGCTATGGGCGGGAACATGTTTGGTCCTGGCTTAATAACTGCTTGGCTGCCAGAGGCACTCATTTCTCATTGTATTGGTGGGGGATTAGTGGGGATGTTTGGGGGATGTTTCCTGTATTAAGCAGCAGGGGAGAGCTTACTGGACCCGGGCCCTCTTTTGACATAGCATCACACTTTTCCCACTTTCGCCCTTGGAATGTGCTGAGGCCAGTTATTTGCATCCAGGGCAGCTACTCCTCCCTGACACTTTGCAGATCTGCACCCTTTTCCAGGTGCCTCTGTATAAACACTTCTTGGAGATACAGCAAGTAGACCCAGGCTATCATCTTGGATTATAGCCTTAAAAAAATAATTTAAAAATAAGTAAAACACTGCTTCACATTGCACTGAGAAGCTGGCGAGATGGCTGGTGAGGTGGGTAAAAGTATTTGTCGTACAAGCCTGATGATCTGAATTTGATCCCTATATACCAAAGTGGAAGGAGAGAGCCAAAAGTTATCCTCGGACCACTACACATAAACTGCGGCATACATGCTGTGGAGTGCACACACTCACACACAATAACAATAATAATAATAATAATAATAATAATAATAATAATAATAATAATAATAATAATAATAATAATAATAATTTTTTCAAAGAATAAAAAGAAAAAGTAACAGTGACCACACCACACTTTTCAACCTCTTCTTAACCTTTTCAACCTCTGCCTTATCACTGTACTTTATATTTTGAAGTCTTTGTCAATCAACTCACCACTCTTCTGTGGAGCCACCTTGGTTTTGTCCACATTGGACTTGAACTTCATACCCTGTGTTACCTTAGAGTCCTAGGATACAATTGCAACTCTTCTTGAATCTGTAAACTAACTGGTTGCAGATTTTTTGGTGCCCTTGAGTCTGCCTAGGGCAATTATCAAGGGGTTGAGAAAAACTATCCAGAAAAGTTAGCAAAGGAGGCAACTGTCTTCATTGGGTTGGGATAAGAACAAAAGATGAAACAGGCTGAAGGTCATTACTTAAAGTTTGGTGGCTTTGCAGGAGAAGTGACAAAGTCTCTAGTTTGGATCTTGAGGCCTCTGCTTAAAAGCTCTGGGGACTTAGGCGAGTCACTTTTACCCCACTTTCCCATAATTTTCTCATAGGTGATTTGGACTCACAAAGTGGTTGGAAGAATGCACCGAGAAAGCCGTGTAAGCTGCAAACACTCCGATGTGACTATCTGTGAGAACATTAGCAAACTGTAAAGGACTGGTCAAGTGAACACAGCCATATTGTGTGGTGGAAACCTAAGAAAAATGTTAGCACACTTCAAAGTATTGCAAGAACCATTTTCTCCTGGCAATCGGAATTTAACCTTCTACTACCGATGGCCTAGACAGATCCCATGTGAGTGTTGAAAGACTCTCACCGTGGGCGGCGCAGCCCACTTCCCACCTGTCCATGCGATCCATGTCTAGGATGTGGAGCTTTTCTCTCACTCATTTCAAGAAGAGCAATGCACCATGGGCAGAGCAGCATGCTGCAGGATGGCAGAGAGAGAGAGCCCCCACAAGCTCTGGTTTCTGGGTGTAGCAGTAGCAGCAGATCCACCAGTGGGACCCACTGGTCACTCTAGCTGGTGTCGCTGTGTGAGCACTGGGCAGCACTCATATCTTTGGTCTCTAGACACTTTGCAGTGTCACTTCTGATTGCTTTATCTCTTAGCCTGGGGTATGTGTTCCACCCAACTGCAGCTTCTGTACGCTTTGTCCATGCTCAGGGTACAGGCCCAGGAGGTTGGTTTCTTTCTTCAGGCATATGCAGAAGTGACATTTAGCAAATGTCCCTAAGACCAAATTTTCCCTCACCTGGCACATCCTAGCCTGACAGAGTGTGCTCCTGGAGCCACACTGAAGGAAGCCTGTTTCGGCCAGTTGTTTATAATCCCACCCTCTTCTAACTCTATCAGCAATGAGCTCGAGGGTTGAGCCCTCCCTTTTTTGTTGAATTTTAGTATTGGTCTCCAGTGCTCTAAACTCAGTGAAGAGGGAGGATAGGGGACTATTATTTATAAGCTGCCAACTCTAACACTATTTAAACTAATTCAGCAGCCATGAGCTGCTAAGGATCAATGACACAAAGACTAGCGCAGCATTCCTACCCAAGGAGCCACTGAGGACAGGATGACAGTCATTGTAAAACAAAATTAATGCCACAGCGTTCTAGGAGAACAAAGTCCACAGAGGTTCTGGCTCTAAACAAACAAGTTTTCCTCAGAAAGAGCAAGGCAAAGAAAATTCAAAGACTAACGGAATGGCTGAGGATGACACGTCACAGAATGGGACGCTTACCCAGTGTGCACGAGGCTGAGGATGCGCATCAGAGACTGGGTGCCTACCTGGCATTCACAAAGCCCTGCATTCTATCCCCAGCACGTCAACATCAATCAATCAATAAACGAACAAGTACGAAGAGCATATGCAGGGAATAAGAAGGAGCTTGGTGAGTGTCAGAACCGGGGAGTTGAAACAGGAAAAAAACCTAAGGTCCAGGGCAGAGGAGCCATCTGTGCCTGTCAGAGGAAGTTGGATTCCACTTCAAAAGTCAGGAAGTAACATTAGGGTTTAAAAGAAAAAAAAAAAAAGCAGCTGTGTAATAGTGGATATGCTAATTAGCTAGGTTCTTGTGTTCATTACTGAGTGTATGCGTACTTCAAAACATCAAGTAGTGTGCCTCACAAGTGTTGTGTCTCAATTATCAAAAAAAAAAAAAAAAATGGTGGGGGAAAGTCAATATTTAAGCTAGAAAAGGCTTGGCTCTTGTTATGATCTCGGTACACTAAGGAATTTGGGGGGAAATGCTCTCAATTAAATCCTGCTGCCAAGACTAATCTCATTAAGAACCCAGAAAACACATCAGTGAGATGACTCAGCAGACAAAGGCACTTGCTGCCTGGGCTGACTTACCTGAGTTCTGCCCTCAGGACCCACAAGATAGAAAGTTAGACACAAGCACGCACGCACGCACGCACGCACGCACGCACGCACGCACGCACGCA
>OU015749.1:88586698-88606942 GCA_907169655.1 Acomys percivali
GCACGCACGCACGCACGCACGCACGCACGCACGCACGCACGCACGCACGCACGCACACACAAATAATGTAATTGTGAAACTTTTAAGTAGTCAAATTATAAAATTCGAATGCCCTTTTCTCATTTTCCTGTTAAAATATTTTTAAAAGAATCCCCACAATTGTCACTTAAGATGCAAATTTTGGAGAAAGTGTGTGTTAGAAACAAAAAAACAATAGAAAAAAGAAAAAAATCTCTTTAGTTGCAAACTTCCCAAGGATGAAACAGAGGAAACTGTGTGACAAATGGGGTGCTCAAAGCTTTGCTCAGATGCTCAGAGATAATGACGAGTGGAAACGGCCTCTGGTCTCTGATTCTGGACAGTAGAAAACCAACAGACCCCAGGGTTGGAAAGCACACAGAGGGTGGGGCAGAATCTGGTCCGCACCGCCACAGTAGACTGATGGAACTTGCTGTCCGTGCAGAGGATGGATGATACTCAGAACTGGAACTCCAAAGAGGACAGGCTGGGGAGATTTAGGACCTGGTACCCTTTAGGTGGTGACTGAAGTGGCCTTAGAGAGTTCACCGAGAGAAGACTGAAAATGACAACTTTTAGCTGCTGTTTTGAGTTTGCCCCACCCCATTCCAAATTGCCTTGTGCTGGCACAAAGAAGATGCCTTACACAGTATGGAAATAAATGCCATCTGACACTGCACTAGCTTGTCCCTTTTGCCAGCATATAGGTAGAGAAGATCAGTGCTTTTTCTCTGTTTCTGCCCTGTTCAAATTTTTAAACTCATCATTCTTCACCATAAGATCTTATCTTTGTAATTATTTTTTCCCAAAACTTCCCCAAACCACTTTATGCTCTAATCAAGCAGTAGGTGTCTTTACAGTAAACAGAGAGCCCCAAAGTCCTTCACTTGGCATTTGAGGGTGTTTCTTTGGATTATCTTGTCCCCTGTTAATCTCTCAGTTCAGATGCCATTTCTATAAATAATCTCCTCGACCAGACAACATTTGCTACCATTTGTCAAGATCATAATGTGCAAAACTCTGTCCTAGGCATTTCAGAGAATGCTTTTATGAATGAGACTCGATTCCCACGCTCAGACCTCAGACTCCAGCAATCTGCGTATCTCATTAACTCCATTAGAAAAGAATCTATATTCTCAAATATTGGCTCACTCATTTCTTTATAATTTTAAAAATGCAGATTCCAGACTACACCCAGAATCTACCACAGGAGTCTCTAGTGTGGGGCTGCAAAATAAGGGCTTCTAAACATGTCCCTCAGTGCTCCTTATGGCCCAAATTAAATGTCTGCCTTCTGTCCTAATAGATGACTCACATAAAGAGGAAGCATCACAAGACTGTGCTTTGAAAAGGCTGTATTATTATTCCACCAAAGTGCACTGCTCATGTGCAGAAATTCTGTATCTTCTGTACTTGACCTTAAGCTCATTTCTCACAGCCCTTGAGAATCCCTAAAGGTATTAGGGGGGTTCATGCTGTCTATGGGATGGAGAAGCACATGTGAGCCTCAGGTATTACTCATATCTTTACGGCAACCTCCACCCTGAATGTGCAAGCCTGGTGTTACTCCAATGCCTGACATCACCACCAGTTTTGATTAGGGGCCATGGAAAACAGGAAGCATCTGGAGGTCAAGACTACAGTTGGCCTTGGGTGACGGTAGAGTGAGGGGATTTTGTGTGGTTCGTCCTGCCTCTGTTTTCTTTTTTCCCTATGCCTCCTTATCATTTTGAGGGTCTTCTTTAGGCAAGACACCTTCCCTGGCCTAAGGAAAAGGTAGTGAATATTGCCAACCTATTAGCCTACCTCTGCTGATTTTATTTAGAAATAAGTAAGAGGAGTTTGTGGTTACAACCCAAAGAACAAAGAATGAGTCGTGGGATTGTGAGCAACAATGATGGCAAATAGGGGGCATTTTTAGTTAAAGTTTTAGTTGTAGGATTTTCTAGAGCCCCGCCAATGGTTGCACACAGGCGGGCACCAGTTATTATAAGTCTTCCTAGGATGAGCCCTGGTGGTTAGAAGCAGTTGTTATGGGTGACTAACCTGACACAGCATATAGACCAGTGGTTCTCAGCCTTCCTGATGCTCTGATGCTTTAACACAGTTCCTAATGTTATAGTGACCTCCCCAACCATAAAATTATTTCACTGCTACTTTATAACTATAATTTTGCTGTTGTTATGAGTCATAAGCATCTGATATGTGAACCCCAAAGGGGCTGAGACCCACAGGTTGAAAACCGCTGAATGGGCAGATGCATACATGTGGGTATATAAAGGGGACATAGCCAGAGAGGCAAATTGAAAGGACTTAACAAAAGTCCAGAAGAGAGAAAGGTCGTAATTTTGTTACCCTGAGCACATCACAGGCTGTGGGCTAATCTGAGCTTGGGAAACTTTCTGAGCTGGCCTGGCTCCAAACTGACAGAGCATTTCAGTTAAGCCTCCAGGACCAAGTCCAGAATCCTCTCTGGTATGGGCCAAATGCCTGTTTTTAGGCACAGCTGGCGTCCACTCATATCCTGATGGGACACAGTAGGGGAAAGGTCATATAAAAAAGATAGGTTAGTACAATGGACGAGTTGTGAGCTGATAGCCAGGGAAAGCTGATAACTAGACCTACACAACTACTAACTTGGGATACCATGGGCAGGCAACTGACATTGCCAGAGGTATGGGTTCCTTAGATTACTTACCTCAGGTTCAAGATCCATTGCTGTTCTGAGAATTAATTATTTATTAGAATAAAGAAAACTTGATAGGTGAACCGTCATGAAGTCATATGTGTCATTATGGGGCCAGGAAGTGCTTCCTAGACATTTTGTGCCTTTATTGTTCAAAGAATCATTTCTAGAGCCAGCAGCATTGCTGGTGCCTAGGCCCAGGCTCCACACACTGAGTCAGAATCTGCCTTCTTAGCAAGATGTGCAAGAGGCCACAGGACACACTTGAGTGTTGTGGTACAACCTTCACTGACTCCACTTGATCTCAGAACAAGTCCAAACTCCTTAGCAAGATTTCAGGGCCACGCCATTTCCTCTGCGCTTCCCTCCCCAGCTTCATCTACTGGGGTTGTTACTCCAGCCTTTTGAATGCAGTCATGAAGACTTTTCGTGCTGAACTGAACAGGTCACATGACCATCAGGCATGAAACTCTCTTGACTTGGGATAATCTCCACAGGACCACTCCCCTCCCTTTTATTGAGTCTTCCGTTAGTCCTTAAACAAATACTTAAGGCTCAATTTCTATTCCAGATGCTTTTCTAGGATGGTCCTCAGGGAACTTATCACTGCCCCCCCACACACACACACATACATCATCCCACACACATCTCAATGTAAAGCCATCTCACCTAGGATGCTTTTTCTGAGTCCAGATCAAATGTTTCATCTTTATTGTCACCTTGACTGGGTCACAAGAGGAAGAGTAAAGAACCCATCTAGCTATGTGTGTGTCTAGAGGATGGGTAGAGGACCCATCCAGATATGTGTGTGATGATGTTTCTGTTTGGTCATGAGGGCTGTGACCCAATTCATAATTTAGTCCACGGATGGATTCAAATTTTCAATCGACTATTCGGTGGTGGCAGAATCATGGAAGGAGATGTGGTTGGAGGAACTGGGTCACTGTAAGGTGTGCCAGGTATACCCAACCCTGGTCCCTTCCTAGAACTCCTGTTTCTTTTCTTTTTCTTCTTCTTTTTTTTTTTTCTGGATGCTATGCTGAAAGCAGCTCTACTCTGCCCTTCCTTCATGATGCTTCTTCTCACTACAAACCCCAAAACAACAGAGACAGCCAACAGGGTCTTGGAACACGGGCCGAGATAATTCCTCCTTTAGGTTCTTCTCACGGGTGTTTGTCCCGATGACCAAAACCTAAACCACCAGAAATGCTAAGTTCCTGTGTTCCTTACCCAAAGCCACCTGCACATCCTTTCATAACACGCTATGTTTTGCTATTGTGAGTAGCTTGTCTTCTCTTCCTGTTGTACTGAAACCCACGAGGGTGAGGGGACATAGCTGAGACAGAAAGAATGGAGGAAGTCACCATGGGATTCTCTTGGCTTTCATAGACACGAGGGAACAGCTTTTATCTTTGGTCTTTATTTCTTTGATCTAAACTTTCCAAAGAGATTTTCTGTGCCCACATATGCACTTTTTGGAGGAAGGAAATCTAAATTGGCATTTCCTATAGAGTCCCTATCTGCCCAGAACGGACTGGGATGCAGACTTTACTCTCCCTCCCAGGGAGAAAACTGCATAGACTAGGGTAGAAGTAGGAAGGATTGTGGCAGGGGCCAGGGGCTGCACTCCTCGTGGAAGGCACTGCAGTTTGTATTCTGGAGACAGGGGTAGACGTGGGCTGCTAGTCACAAGGTAGTCCCCATAGAAAGGCCGGGAAGCTGGGGGAAGAGTCAATGGGCTAGGAGGGGAGCTCTAAGATTTGTAAAATCAGATTTGGCTTAGGGTCTTTGAGCACAAAAGTTTATATTAAATTTATCAATGGGCACAGTCAATTAAAGTATCCCTTTTCTCTCTCTCTCTCTCTTGACTTCAGTAGAAGGAATAATATAAATATTAAGCGATTTGGACTTGACATCAGAGCCCACAGGTGCTGACGCTTAAAGTCCCTTGGCTTCTTTGCTTAGGATCAAAGAGTGACACCAAATAGCAGGACTAGTCCCTTCTTTCTTCCAATTCCCTCCTACCCTCATCTCATCTTTCTCCACCAGTCTCCAAGGCAGGAAGGCTGATGGTGCTGATCCCAGGTTGACCAGGGACTGGGCTGAGGCTTTGACTGTTCCACCGACCTCTCCAACATCACAGGAATACTTCTGACTTCCCGCCCGGTGTGGTTTCCATTAGAAGTTCATGCCATGGCATGAAAACCACAGTGAGGTCAAGCAGATGGCTCCATAACCCGGAACTCTGAGCAAAATTAGTTACGACTGCAGCTGACAAACACAGCCTGATGCAGCCCAGGAGCAGGGGAAGCAAAAGGTCACATCAAGTCAGGACAGAGGCTTCACATCTCTTCTCTTCAAGAGACCTTGGAAAAAACCTCCTCTCCAGCAATTTCTCTTATGTAAAGTAAGCAGGTCAGCAACCCCAATCTTGGCAGAACTGAACTGCTTTGCTTTGTTTTTAATTGGCTGGGGAGTCAGAAACAGTTTCAAAAGATGCTGCCCATGTCACCAGCTGGATCCCAAGATGCTGTTTTCCAAGAGCCCTCGCATGCATACAGTCACACAGACTCGCTGACCTACTCTCATGCGAAAGCTTAACACGTAACCTGATACCCTCATATAAACACATATTCACACTTCGACATGCAAATTTACATGTACACAATCATTCAGCCATTAGCTGCCTCATGTACACACATACCCTCACACACACATTGATGCGTGCATTCACAAAAACTTGGACTCTTATGAGTGTAACACACACACACACACACACACACACACACACATACACACACTTGTCTCTAGCCAAGTATCTTTGACCCTAAATACAACCCTAGTGTGTTCTGCACAAAAGACACTTGTGGCATGAGAATTAAAACTGGAACAAGTCCACTGATTATTTAGATATTTCCAAATATCTGCATGTTTTGCTTTGTGGCCATCTGAATATTTGGCAGAGGCGAGCTATTCTCTCTGGGGATGTGTGAATCAGCTATTCCTAGTCATGCCTTCCTCCAAGGCAGCGCAGTGGGGAAAGAAAGGTCGATGACCTCGGTCACCACTGCAAAAGGTGAATCTAAAGCACTGATTCAGGGAAGCTGGGACCTAGAGGAATTCCATAAAAAACTGTTCTAGGCCCCCGCCTCAAAAGGAAACACTTTTCCAAGTGGAAGAGACACCGACAGTCCTCCTTGATGCCTCCCCACATACTTGCCCATTTTTTTCACTGCTTTTCAACAAAGGTCCGCATGGGCTCCATGCCTGCTAACCTTTGTTGCAGGACGCATCCCGTATCACCTCTTAACTTCCTCAGGGAGCTCTATTCTCTACAGGATCCAGGAGGCTGTGGCAATCCATGGCTTTCTGTCTATGGGAACAATGTTCCATTCTGTAAGATGTGACAGCAGCACTACTCTCTTGGCTTGTATACAAAGCCAATGTTTATTCTTATCTACTTGTGTTTATCCAGTGTTTGCTCATTGGTTGTCCCCATTTCCTTTTGGCCTCCATCTTCCTGTGGTTTCCTCCTTTACCTTGCAAACACAAAGAGGAAGGAGACAATCTCTCGTCAACAGTGAGTATAAGATTCCCAGAAAATAAGTCATCTGGCAGTGCCTTTGGTGAGGATGTCAATGGTGGGAGATTCTAAATAAAGCACTCTAGAAGCGAACTCTTAGGGTCCATAAGAGCATGCGTTGTACAAAGCATGCTTTTTCATTGCTTCTATGCACTTTATCTCTGCATTGTTTAAATGTGAGTAACAAGGTACCATAGCAGAGCTAGCCCTATTCCAGGAGCTAATATTGAATTTAGCTCTAAGTGGGCTCATTGGCTGACTGGAGATAAAAAGCAAAGGCCTGGTCATTTCAAAGGTCTCTTTCTTATAAGAGGGAACTAAGCACTAGAAGCAGATGATGGGTCACCTGACACTGATCGACAAGAGTTGTTTCCTCCATAGCACAAGTAGTGTAGGAAGAGTGAACTGCCAAAGCATGATCAGCTTAGGAAACCACCAATTAGTTACTTAAGCCCTATCTATCCAATGACATGATAGATTTCTTACACATTTGCATATTCCTCTTCTTCCCGTGGCCACCATATTTCCCAGGAAGAAATTCTACAAGGACTGCCCCTCACCTCTACCTGATCCACTTAGGTACTGTCTCTGGGAGCATGTGATGGAAATTCCCATAGAAAAGACTTTCCTAAAGTAACCTCACCCAGCCCCATTCCTCTGAACACGGCTTTCCAGGCAAGCTCTCTGTCACTACGACGTCACCCCAGCACCATATCGATGCAGCTTTCTGATGCGGAGGGCTCAAGAACAGCATCTCCACATGGCTACAGTGGTCCCTGGTCTTTTTCTACACATGTGACAATCTAGCTTATCAGCATCTTCAGACAGACCCTCCCAGTCAGCTCAGCTCAAGTTCAGCACACTGAGACCATCAGTATACACAGTTTGCAATATACACAGTTTGCAATGAACATATTGCAAGAGCAGTAGGATTGGCAAGTCAAATCAATGACATTTATTACAAAACCTCAGGATCCCTCTGGAAGAGACTGCATCCCATGAGAAATGGAGAGGAAAAGGTTGTCACAAGCCTTTGTAATTGTACAACACAAAGTAAGGTAGCGGTTGAAAGCATAGGCTCTTGATTGCACTCTAGCCTCATTAGTGCTACAACCTTACCGAAATCGCAGAATTCCAGTGTATCTCGATTTCCTTGCCTGGAAGTGGGGCGGGAAGTGAGGTTCTACAAGGAAAGTCTTTAGACCGTTGCTTGATACCAACTGTGTTTTCAGAAATATTAGCCAGAGTTCTTTGCTGAGTGAAAAAGGTGACATCATCTACCATAAAAAACTAAGGCAGATGTAAAGGTGAGCTCTCCAGTTAAACCTGCTGTCGTTCTTTTGTTTTGTTTTGTTTTTTTGTTTTTGTTTTTGTTTTGTTTTTTTTGAGACGAGGTTTCTCTGTGTAGCCTTGGCTGTCCTGGACTCACTTTGTAGACCAGGCTGGCCTTGAACTCACAGCGATCCGCCTGCCTCTGCCTCCCGAGTGCTGGGATTAAAGGCGTGCGCCACCACTCCCCTGCTTCCTTGTCATTCTCTAACAGCTCTCCTTCTCTCTGGCTTTGCTCTCCCCAGTGCATCCCAAAATCTCCAGGATCTCTCTAAGCTGCAGGTCTGACTGTGCTGCTGGTCCCTCAGGGTTCTCCCACTATTTCACTCCTAGCATAACATTCTCAGCTCCTAGCATGGCGTGTGACCCTCCCCACCTGCTTTGGTTCTGTCCCGACTCCAGTCTCACCCTCGGCTCTTTTCCATTCCCTCCTCCAGGACCCAGAGTCACTGGCTTCTCCCGACATGCAGTGCTGTCTAGTGCCCCGTGCTTGTTATTGTTTCTACTGTGTGGAATGGCTCCTCTCTACCTAGTCCACACTCCTCCTGCTAGGCTCTGCACTATATCCTCCAAACTCACATGCTAAGGCCTAACCTCAGTAGCCCAGAGTATAGCTGAAGTTAAAAAAAAAGAATAAGCCTTTCAGAGCGATCAAGTTAAAAATGAGGCCTATTGGGTGGACCCAGGGCCTGAAGACCCAGGGAATATAAATACTATTGTTGAGGTCACTTTGTGGCATTTTGCTCTGGTGTATCCAATCTGGATGCCCACCACATCACCCCATTCTGGTTTTTCACCTTAACCACATAGACTCCGGCAGTTCTCCTCAGGTAAGGCTCAGAGATTCTCTTTATTCTTTACCCTGAATCAGGCAGCTCAGTATTTGCCATAAAAGGAGCTACGTGAGACATGTGATCAAATGTGTTTGGTGGGGTCTTGAAATGCATTCTCCTCCAAGGTGGAATTGCATTTAGAAGATGTGTGAATTGTTGCAGTGGTAATGTATTTTTGGCTAGTTTATAACAAGCCCTAGTTCTATGTCCCACACTGAAAACCAAACAAACAAACAAAAAAAAAATATATATATATATATATATATATATATATATATATAAACATTGCCCTCTAGCCTGTGTTTTGCTATAACTTCCTTAAGTGTTAAACGACTAGCTGAAATTATTTTTCACTTTTGCTAACCTAATTACGGAGTAAAAGTGGGCTTTCCGAAAACATGTGCCACAGGATTGTGGCTCTTCCGGCCCCCTGTTTCAGAACAGGCCTCTTGAGTATGAGAGGTCATGATCAGACAGTCCCAGCCGGCAGGAAGTGTGGAGGGAAGAACAGCCAGGACTTCTTTTTTTTCTTGAAGAACAGAGAGTCAAGGGAGTGTGAGGACACAGATTTAGAGAGTGCTACCACATGGTGATAAGTAAGGAGGCGTCCCGTGGTCAGCAGAATCTGGACTTAGGAATGGCTTGCCAGAAAATACACCGTGCTTTCCAAAAGAGAAGGGGAAGGGGCCATGGCGTCCACTGACTTGCGGTATAGACCCAGTGTGACTGCTACTCTGGCTTGTCAACCTGACTGCATCTGGAATTACTAACACCCAAGTGGATGGGTACACCCGTGAAGGATTTCTCCTCACTGAATTATTTGAAGTAGGAAGATCTACCCTAAATCCATGCCTTTTGCAGTGGGAAGCTGCACCCTAAATCTGGACTACACCTTCTGCTAGCAGCCTATAGAAAGGATACATGCTCTTTGCCTGCTTGTCCCTGCCATTGCTGGTATTAGAGCCTGCCTCTTCAGGAGGCCAATGTATATTGAAAACTTGCCAAGATATCCAGCCTCGTGGACTGAACAGCTACCAGGTTCTTGGACTTTTCACTGGGAGGCAGCCATTGTTGGAATAGGTAGACCACAGCCTACAAGTGACTCTAATATGCTCCATTTATATATTCTTTCTATCTATCAGTTCTGTTCCTCCAGAGAGCCTTGACCAATACAACGAGTAATCTGTCACCAAGGGAAAATAGAGACCGACTACTTGGAGAAAGTGGGTGGTAATGCGAATCTTTGAAGTGTGTAAAATGATATCCATAGAGTTGTTCTAGAGTAAGTAAAAATGCATGTCAAACGTTTAGCATGTACTAAATGTTAAGAGAAAATTATTATTATAATCATGATCTCCCTCTTAAATTCTTAGAGTTACCTTCACAAATACTCAGAGGAGTAAAAATAACTGCTTTCATATTTTAAAAAGTCATATTCCTATTGAGGAACACATCGGAAACCAGTAAATTGGTTCTTTGTAACACACGAGGCTGATGCTGCACACCTGAAACTGCAATGATTTGGGGATGGTGAAGGGAGAAGAAATGGGAAGCACCCAGCACTGCGAAATGCTTTGAAATTTTCCAGTTTCTAGTTTTATAGATGAGGAAATCATCCATGTAGAAGCTCTTATTTTATTGTAAACATTACTTACTTAACCACAACAGTACTACGAGGTTGGTCTTACCTTCTAAGACCACTCATTCACCCAGCCTCCACCTTAGCAGACAGAACCAGGACCTAAGCCAGTAAGTGTCTGACCCTATGCCTTTTTCTCCATCCCAGCTCAGAGGGGAGAACCTCAGATGGCTGACTCCTACTTTGACCTATGCTGCATTCAGTCAGTAGAGAGTTTAAGTGAGGGAGTTTTGGGTCAGTTGCAGCTCCCCAGCTTCCTAGCAGCACAACCTAGGACACCATGCTCCTTTCCATTCATCTCCAGTTCCTTGCAGGAAGTTAGGACTTTTACTGACACTATCCTTTATCATAATTCTATATTATCCTATAACAAGGATCATTTTTTAAGCTGTTGCTCCTACAGTCTACCTACATCCAGAACCATTCCTACAGCATCAAATTCCATATGGACTTTCAGGTCCAATGATACAGTGTTGCAAAATACTGGCCTCCCAGGACTGCCACCCAAAAACGGAGTCAGAATTCATTCGTAATGGCTTAGCTAACACCTTATTCTAATTGGGAGGTATCAAGTAGATACCTCCCAGGTTAAAAGAGTTGCCTGAGGTCCTACCCAAAGTCCAGGGCCAGATATTGTTATAAAAGCCAGGTGGTCGATTACACAATTATTTTTAAAATCCTGTTCACGCTCTCGTTGCCCAGAGCAATGTTGAAGTTGGAAGTGTCAGGTGAGAGAAAAGAAAATTTTGACAAGAAGGTGTGAACCCCAGGGTAACATTTCCTGTTTGTTTCTAAATTTGCAAGCTGGGCTTTCAGAACTTGAGAAATGCCTCCCAGGCTCCCCCTGGCACTGCATTGCCAGTCACTTCCCCTGGTTTCACCATTGCCCTATTATTTCTGGGCAGGGTTTCTGTTTGTTTCTCTGGGTGCCATGCAGAGAATCCAGGCACATGTGTGACCTGCAGATGAAAACAGCAGACAAAGGAAGAGAGGATGGGTCCCGGGAACAAAGTGGTCCATGCAAACTAGAAAGCCACAGACATATGGAGTTCATCACAGAAGATGCAAAACTCCCCAAGCTGAGTGTATGTGTGTGAGTGGCGAGTGTGCATATGGAAACAACCGTTTCTCTGTGTGCCTTGCAAATCATTTTGTGGTTTCTGCACAGTTCCTTTGGGGTAGTTGCTTTTAAGTACCACCTCAGCCCATCCCAGATCAGCCCTTGAAAAGTAATGTTTAGAGATACTTCTATGCTGGATGAATGTCATATTATAAATTTTTCATTTAAGAGGTCAAGCACAAGAGGGGCCGTTTTCATACACTGACCAATTCCTGGACATTCAGTTTGGACTTCCACTGCACAGATCAGCTAGAGACTTCTGGAAGAAAAAGATCTACTATAGACACCACAAAATGGCTTTTATTGAGTTACTCCGAGCCTTGTAACCCTGCACCTGCCTTCAAGGAAGAGGTTTTAAAGAAGCAGCTGCAACCATGCACAAGCCAGCCTCACAGACAGCAAATGATTGCACTGTAATTACAAGCGTGTGTTGGGGATGACTTGGGGGACTAGGCCCCTTCTGTCTCCTTGTGTATAAGAACCAAGCAAAGTAACAAGAGAGGAGACACCCTTCAGTGCCTATACCAACTCTGAACTTGTTCCCTTTGAAATTAGAACTTTTTTGACCTTGGGTATCATTGATTTTCTGTCAAATCCCAGAGGTGGCACGGGAGGGTCAGCAGAGGTGGCCTGGGGGTGGAGAGATGTTTTCCTACTTGGTAAATGTATCCAGACCGTAGAGCCTGAAATAACCATATACCCAAATGTGGCCTTCTGCATTTTGCTTTCACTGGCTTCTCTTTAAAATTAAATCAATACCAGATATGACAGAGGGAGAATAGATTGGAGGTGGGAAAGGATGGGTTAGTTACACCTCATACAGGTTATGATAAGGATTCCTCAGCCAACACTAACACTAACTGGAAGACTTCTCAATTGGACATCTCAGGGGATAAAATATCTGATGAGAATTTAAATTGGGATTTGGATCTCTGCTTGGGATGTAAGCGAATATGGCACAGCAAAATCTGGCCAAGAGAGAAAGCACAGAACAATAGAATTGAAAGTTCTCACAGGATAGGGGGTCAAAAGGCCAATAGGTGGGGCAAGAACAGTGAGGCAGATGTCGTCAACATCAGCATCCACAAGACCACATGAGAAGAGCTGGGGAGGGAATTTTAGTACTGGTCTGAGCTGCCCAGACAAAGTCCCGCAGAGGCTTGGGTTTCTGACACCATTCCCAAACCTCAGGTCATAATTTTTGTGCATAAATAACACAGAACATGAAAAATAAGTCCAAACGATACAGACTAAACACTAAACATATTCACTCTGTTCAAAGACCAGACCATATATAAAACTAAGCCTGATGGATGGTATTCAGCAAGCCCAGAATCAAGTGCCTGATGTGTATGCACAAGCCTGGGTCCCTGCAGGACCAATAGGGAGAAAGTCTTCATATCTAGAATCCTTTCTCCATCCAGATTCTGGTGGAAAACTGCAGGAAAGAATTGACATTCTAATCCTAAAACAAGATACAGAAACAAAACAGTAAGGCACGCTGGCTGTAGCTTCTCACCGGCAAAGAGTCAGGAATCCCAGCCCAGTTAACAGCACTTGCTGAGACGGTTACGTACACAGAGACAATATTCCTATTCTATAGAGGTATCTCAAAGAAGACTGTTAAAACAGCAGTGAATTATGCTTGAGTGTAAGGCATTCTCCCTCCACAGCTGTACCTTGACATTTTCTAGGACTCTCATGAGAAAGCTCAGTAAAGGATGCATCTTCATCTCCCTGTGCAGCCTTTGCGATCCAAGGTTTTGTTTCATCTTATCTCAGGTGCCACCTTATAATCTCATTCATCAAAAAAGGATGAAGAAAAAAGTTCCCTAGCAACCCTTTGAGATGGAACTTCAGAGCCACAATAATCAGCAATTGTATTCCTGCCTACTGTTAACAACTTAAATGGAAATCTTTGAGAAGCCCACCCCCACCCTTGAGTGTACATCACCCTTTCCCATAGTGTTCTTCCCCCACCCCCATAACTTCATAATTCAATGGTACACTCTCTTCTTAATACATCCAGCCTGCTTCATATCCCAGCTCATCCTAAGTTGCTCTCCTGTTCCTGAGTCATTAGTCCCCACTTCAAGTTGGAGCAATGAATGACTCCATGGTTAAGAAGATGTGTTTGTCTCTCCAAGCCCTGAGTTCTGTTCCCAGCATCCACCCAGAATGGCTCACATCTGCCTGCTGGAACTCTAGCTCCAGGGAGCTTCAACGCCTTTGTCTCTGAGGGCATGTGCACACGCACACATATGCACACTTAAAAATCAGAGAGGGAGGGAGAGGGAGAGAGAGACAGAGAGACAGAGAGAGACAGAGAGGAAGATTTCTTTGCTTGAGTGGAGGTTTCCGAGGAAACTCCCCAGGCTGCTGCAGGCAACAATGCGAATCGAGTCTCCAGCCTATGCTCCATTGTCCACGATGATCTCAGAGCATGAATATTTGTCTTGGGCAGTGTCCTCTCCTGGTCTCTCTGAGCACCTAAACACATGTATATAGGCACTCATACATAAAAATAAACCCTTAATTCTTTTTGAAGTTTTTACCATCAACATGAGAGTTAATTTTTATGGATATTTACTCCCCCTTTATCCTTCTCAAGGCTTCTGTAATGTTAAAGTTCTACAGAGGAAGGCTGCAACCACAGCCTTGAGTGCATGAGCCAGGCAGCCATTTAACTGAACCAAGATGGTCATCCCAGAGGAGCTATCACCTCCCGGCCTGGGCCTGAGGAGGATACTGTAAGCTGAAAACATAGTGCAAACAATGACTTCTATTAAAGCTCCTTTCCCGAAACTGGCTTCCTATGCAGTTTGCATGTTCCATTTTCAAATAAGTTTGGGAAGCCAATGGCATCAATATGATCCGTTATAGCTTGAAGAGTTGTTTGCCAAGGTGGTGCCACTGGAAAGGAAGAAAGACCCATGAGAAAAGAATGAGGGATAACCATTCCACAGTTCTCCTGAAAGAGTTGTAGAAGGAGCAAGCCTAGGTCCACCTATCCTCTCTTCTTCTTCATTCCTAACTTGAGCTGTTATTATTTGCACTTGCTTTTGTGGATGTGACACAGTTAAGAGCCCAACCCGTGCAGGCATCATGTGTGAACCTCCAAAACTAGTAACTAAACACACCAAATTTTGTCTATGTACATTTGCTGCCTCAGGTGTGTTGTTATAGCAATGCAAAGCTGAGCAGAATAGGAACACAGGAGTAACCTGAGGTAAATGCTTTCTTGGACATATGTTCTCAGATTCTAATGTCCAGTGTGACTCTGCAATCAGAAAATGCAGAGTTCCTAACCTTACTTGATAATTGAGTCTTTCTATATAAAAATAACTTCCAAAGCACTAGTATTCATGGAGCACACTTTGGGGAACACCATCATGGGACCCCCCCCCTTTAGTCTAGAATTCACTTTTCTGCATGCTTCATGCAGCTGTAAGGAGAGAGTGCTTCATAGAGAGAACAATTCCAGACAGTCCCAGCCCTTGGCAATCCCACTACTTTGAAAAGTTTTTTTTTTTTTTATGTTGGAAATGCCCATGACTAATATTCATTATGTTTTCTACAAATATTTTTTCTTGTGATTGCAAGACTTAACTTCCTACCCAGTCTCATGCTTGGACATGACGAAGAAGCAGAGTTTTGGGGGGTTCTTTCCTGCTGCTGGTGGTCAGCATGTTGCTTTTCATCACTTTTACCTGATGGGCCTATTGGGGAACACTTCATCCTTCTCCAAGGGAAGCGAAGGGGTTTGAGACATGGATCCAGGCTCTGGAAAGGTCACTTTTCTCAGAGAAGGATGTGCTTTTATGCCCCAGATGGCTAGAATCTCCCCCAGAATTCCAAAGACGGGCCTGCACTCCCTTCTAGGGTGCTGAGGAAAAAAACGCCTGCTGACTTAGCACCCCTAGAAAAACAACCAAGGACATATTCCAGACAGCGGGTCAGCATCCTCTCAGGACAGACAGCACATGAGGCTTAGTCAGCTTGCATCCCCAAACCTCCACTGTGGTGACAATAGCAGGAGCAGGGAGACACACTTCTAGCAGGAAGCTGCGGCTATCCCCCACTTGGCAGCTTCTGTACTTCCAGCCTCGCCAATTTAAAAAATGGCAAATTGTGCCCTGAAGACTCACATGGACTGACTCCTGGTTCCGATCATGGTCTTGGAGATGTGACGCCTGGAAACCACATTCCATGTGGGTTTTTTTTTTTTTTTTTTTAGGTTTCTAATTTTTAAAAAAATAGCATCTTTTTACAAACATCAAGAAGAAAAGAAAACAATATGAATATCCTTCATGTCTGATAGCCAAGAGTGGCCTGAGCTGGAGCACAGATGTCCAGCTGGAGATGGTGGTCCTCAGGTAAAAGTGGTCCTCCCCATGGAGGCTGGGGCAGCTGCGCAAACACCCCCAAGCTATTCCCAGAGCTCAGAGAGCCCGGAAAAGGGAAACGGATGAAGTCATGCTGGCAAGTTTTGTGTCACTCTCCAGTAATTAGGACCCTTGCCCAGCCACCTCCCAGGCCCGGCCTAGCACACCCACAGGTGTGTTGTCCTTCCCCAGCTGGCATAACAAGGCCATGCCAGGGCTGATGCCGAAACAGCCCATAGCCATCCAAGACTAATACAGCCAGGGCATGGGAGCCAAGCCAGAGAGAAGAGGGTAGGGTCTTCTCTGTAAAGTGAAAATAAATTGCAAAATGACATTGTGTGAGCTGTTGCCCTGGAGAGGAAAGAGCTCAGAGGAAAGAAAATAGAAACTCTGTCAGAGCTCTTTAGTGAGCTTGTTCCTGCAGAGTCAGGTGGTCCCGGAGTATGGAGGATATTAATTGCCACTGTGCTGGGACAAACAGGAGACCAGCTAAGATTCTTGATTGGCCTCAGGTTCTCCATAAGTCATGGGACATCAGGGAGACTTCCTTTGATACTTCTTTACCCTTTAATTCAACCTTTCCATTGATTATCCTCAGGACCTAAATGGGGCTATCTACTAACCCTATTTATAAATACCTCAAAGTGTGTGTACCAAACCTCTCCCCACACCATACGCACATGCATGTGTGAGAGCATGTGCAAGTGTGCGTGCATGTGCGTGTGCATGTGTGTTAATCTGACCTTTGGTATTATTCTTCAAGGGCTCTGCAGCGTATCTGTTGGAGACAGGCTCTTGCACTGACCTGGGCTCACTGAGTCAGCTAGGCTGGCTTCCTCATCAGTGAGCCCCAAGGATTCAACTTTCTCAGTCTTCACAGCACAGGGTTACAGCATATCTGAGCCATGCTCAGATACTTTACATGGGCTCTGGGAACCAAATTTGGGTCCTCTGCTTGCACAGCAAGCAATTTATTGACTGAGCTTTCTCCTCTGCTACAGAGAGTGACACTTGTAAAACTTATTCTGTTGTTATTTCAACTCTGTGGACTTATGCGGCAGGGAGTACAGGCAACATTTGCTGTTCGGGAGACCAGAGGGCAGAGAGGAGGTGTGTGGTAGGGGTAACGGGAACAGATGTGGTGGACTTAGCCTGGCTTCCTCCTGCTTATGTTTTCTTTGATCACCCATCTGGATGATTCCACCAGCCAGAACTCCTCCAGAATCTCAGGATGGGGTTTGAGAGTGAGAACAGTAGGCAAACCAGAACCCAAGCATGTGATTTTGTCATGCACACTTTGCCAAGACAAACCTGCCCATTCAGATCTCTCCGGATGGTTCGATGGCTTCCTGCTAATCACGCACGTGCCTGGTGCATGGAGTATTTTTGATGACTTTCTTTGGCAAGGAAAATTGTTGTCAGGACAAAACTATCACAATTTAATTTCAACATCTTAATTTACTTTATTTTTAATTCTAGAATTGCGAAATGCTTCATTCCATAAAATAAAATAAAGCGTTCTGCTGAGCCAAGCACAAAAGTTTGGGTTTCTAGAGGGAAGATGATTGAAGAACTCAGATGCCAAAAACAACAAGTAAAGTTGACTAGCAGGGAGCTAGAACAATAGGAAAAGAACTGATTTGTTAATCAGGTTCTTGGTTTTAAAGCTACCTTTGAAAGAGAGGACTAAGAAAGACGTCATATGATTTCAATTAAAACCAGCCTGTTTGAGAATTGGGCCTGTCTTCTCTCTAATTTTTACGAAAGTCAAATCAATAGTTAGTTCCAGATTACTTACATGGAAATTTAGCATAAGTGACTCTGTTTTGATTTTGAGCCTGGTTTGCCGGGGTAGGTATAGGGCAGGAACCTACTCTGAAATAACAGCTTCCCAGAATTTGTATTCAGCACTGCATTTGGGTTGCCCGCCCCCCTCCCTCAGTCTTATGCCTTTGGAGATCCTTGGTAGCAGTACAAACATACCAGCTATAGCATTCAAGTAATGCCCTGTGTGCATTTTACACTGTTGATGTGTACATGGACAATTTTTGTCCCCTCAGATCACAGCTCTGTTTTATGTTCTCCGCTGCTGATGTGTGTCAAGAACTAAGTTAGAGGCTGCAAAGATGCCACGGTAGCTAAAAGCATACAGAGGACCCAAGTGTGGTTTCCAGCACCACATCTGGCAGCTCTGCAACCAACTGTAACTCCAACTCCAGGGTATCTGACGCCCTCTCCTGGCCTCTGTGGGCACTTGCACTCACATGCACATACTCACATACAAGCAGATAGAAATAAAAACTTTAAAAAGAAAAATTAAATCTTTTTTAAAAAATCACTGTTCATTGTTTTAAAAATCCCATACCATAATCTTTTTTCCTTCCCGTAATTGCTCTCCATTGTCTCTTTTTAAACCCATTTCCTTTACCTTGCCTTTTCTATTGCTTACCATTTCTGCAATGTTGTTTTATTTAAATAAAACTATACTGTTACATTATTGTTATTTACAGTTTTAGTGTTAGTGTACCCTGATTGGTCAGTTTCTGGGAAGTCTGAAAACTACTGTGGTTGGTTGGTAGTAGTGATACTGGAAACCACCTTTAGGCATCAGGAAAATGCAAATTGAAATTACTTTGAGATTCATCAGTCAGAAAGGCTAAGTTCAAGGAAACAACCAACAGCAAATGCTGACAGTGGTGTGGGGGAGATGGAACTCTCATTTACTGTATTGGGGATAGCAGATCGGTCCAGCCACTTGGGATATCACTATGGAAAGTTTTCAAGAAGCTAAAAGTAAATCTACCCTGTGGCCCAGCCATACTGCACTTTGACAGACACATAGAGAGGACTTGACATTCTACTCCACAGACACTTGCTCAGCCATGTTCACTGCTGCTCTATTCACAATAGCTGGTAAATGGAAGCAAGCTAAATATATTTCAACTGATAGGTGGGTAATGAAATATGTGGTACTATATGGAATTCTTTCTACTCAGCTGTAAAAAAAGCAAGTTGGAGATAAATGGATGGAACTAGGAAATATTATACCGAGTGAAGTTACCCAGACCTAGGAACCCAAATACTGTGTGTTGTCTCTTAAATTTTGATATTATGAGCTTCAAGTCCTCAGATATGAGTATAGGGATGACTGGAGAAATGGCAGAAGGTGGGACAGTAAAAAAAGGAGCATTGTTGGGACAGAGGAAAGAAGCTCTAGTGATGGGGACAGTAGGGTATAATGTTATCAAGGGGCATACAGGGAAAATAGTGGGAGGACTTTAACTGGGGAAGGGAGAGGGGCAAGTAACCCTGGGGACATTTGAAAAAGCTGTGTGGAAGCATGCTGTTCTATGTTTACTTAAAATGCACTATAATGTACATGTGTTCACACATCTATCTGTCTGTCTATCTACTATCTATCTACTTACTAATTGGGTTGATAACACTCCCCCTAAAAGCTGTAGATTATTGAAGGGGGCATTGGCTATCAGATGGAGGCATCGGAAGCCTCCCTCTGAATTCTTGGTCAGGTAATCCCAAGAAACCTTGGTTGTTGACTGGTAGGTGAAGGGAAGACTCTTATTGCCAAAGATGCCACAGATTTTGAATACAGGAATCAAAGGAATCAAGCTGGAACTGAGGTGGAAGCAATCTCTCTGAGGCCTAGATTTCCCAGTTCATGAAGAGACTATGGGAACTGGCAGGGAAGAAAAGCAACCAGCCATCTCACCCAGCTGTAAAGTCTATTAAAAAAAAAAAAAAAAAGATGTGGTTGGGAGCTGAAGATGCAGCTCATGTGATAGAGTGTTTAACTAACACCCACGAAGCCTTAGGTTGAGTCCCCAGCACCCCCACTAACCAGATATGGCGGCACAGTATTCTGATCCTGAGATTGGAAAAGGTGGGGACTGGAGACTCAGAAGTTCAAGGTCATCTTTGCCTAAGAGCCTGACTAAAAATAAAAGATTTGAAATAAAGCATAAGACAACACTTTAAACAATAACAGCTATAGCATTCCATTAACCATAACACAATGGCCTTCTTCCACCTTCCCACTTTTTTCCATACCTCAAACTCAGTTCCCTATTGGAGGCCAAATGGGCATTACCAACAGTGGGGCTGACCCCCTCATGGGCTTGTCCTAGCATCTTCAGACCATGGTTATCTGCCCTTCTTCTTCCAGCACCTGAGCGTGATGGGCCCCTTTGTGGGGACTGGAGAGAGGGACTGTGTATTCAGGCCCCTAAGCCACAATGTCCTTGCTATTGTACATATTTGATACCAGATGAAAGGGCTCTTCCAGCCTTTCACCTTAGCCTGATGCTCAAAGTGCATTCTGTGTGGCTTCTGATCTCTGGCTCTGCATTGTCTGTGTGTCACTTGTACCCATCCTTGGGTCTCATGTGCCTTTGACACCTGAGACCTTTCTCTACCCATACATGCTTTGCAGGACTCTCATCTTCATGCTCTCTAATCCACGTGATTCATGACCCACCTGTTTACTAATGACCATCTGCTTTGCTGATCTCTCGTTTAAGGAATCCTCTTCTTTCTCCCTTCAGGATACAATGGATTTTCAAGAGTGTCCAAGAAGATGAGAGAGAGAGAGAGAGAGAGAGAGAGAGAGAGAGAGAGAGAGAGAGAGAGAGAG
>OU015749.1:88613627-88632676 GCA_907169655.1 Acomys percivali
CACACACACACACACACACACACACACACACACACACACACACACACGGTGGGGGAGGGAGACATCTTATCTATAGAATCAGAAACATGAGCAAAATAGCAGACTTCTTCTGGGAAAAAAGAAATGGGCAAACCAAAAGAAAAGTGAATGAATACTTTAAAATGTTGACAGCAACAATTGTAATACAATTATATAACTATATTCCAAGAAAAATGTCTTTTAAAAATGAAAGAAAATAGAGAATACATTGATAAATTCAAGATAAAAACAGTTCATTCAAACAAACATTTAATTAAAAACCAGGTTGCCATGTTGGACCTTAATTAAAAAGCAGAATGGACTTTGTCTAGAAGGAAGACATGGGTTTGTTTGTTTGTGTTTTTAAGAAACTGAAGAAAAAGAGCAGAAATATAAAATCTAATGAAAAGCAATCTAGAACAGCTACAATTAATACCAAAGAAGACTTCAGAACAAGTAATATTTTCCAGAATAAAGAGAGAAAGTTTATGATAGGAAGTCAATTCATCATGAGACAAAATACAAAGATAACTACATCTGCTGCTGTAACTGTACTTAACGCAGCTACCACCCAACAATGTGACGATAAACACAAATGCTAGAGCCTCTCAAAAGAAAAAGATTCCACTTCAGTCTCTCTTCTTCAGGAATTGATACACAGGTGGTCAGAAGAGTGTGTAATGTTGACACAAACCTAGTTACCAACTAGTAAACAATATTTTATGAAATAAGACCTGAATATAAATTCCTTTCCATATATATACACAGCATTCACAAAGATCATAACCGTACAAAGTACGGTTTTTTTTAGTCACAAAATAATTAAATGGACATCAATAACAGAAAGATTTCTGGGAAAATCCTGACTTGACCCCAACACATGAGCCCAAACCCAACCCAAGAGAAATGAGAAAATACGCTGACCCAGCAAAAGTGAGAATGGAATGCTATCGCAGCGAAGTGTATGGGCTGCAGCTTATGTAGCACATAGAGCAAAACTCAGAACTTCAAACTTTGTATTACAAAGACATGGACTCAAATCAATGGTGTGTTTCCTTTTAAGAAACTAGAGAAGAAATGATACATTAAGGGCAAAGACGATAGTAAAATACACTTGAACAAGACTGTTGAAAGTCACCTTCGGGTTGGAGAGTCAGCTGGGTGGTTCTTAAAGAGGACCCCAGTTCAGAGCCCAAGACTTGCACCAGGAGCCCGACACCGTGTGGGCCCCTGCACTCACATGCACATACCGATACCCAGATATATACATGCGCACAATTTTTTTTAAAAAATCATAACTTTTGCTCATTTTGAAGTAGCAGTCTCGAGTTGCTCTTTGCACTCTTTTTCTTTTCTTCATAGCCCCTGTTCTGTAACACACACTACACTGTTTAACATTCTGCCAACCCCATTGCTCATATGTTATTTCACTTAATGCCGACGCTACAGAGAAACGTCAGGGGATTTTTGACGGTGGAATTTATGACTACAAGAAGCTGCCTTCAAACATGCACCTCCTGCAGAATTGTTGGATTGGGTTTATTTTCTCTGCGACGTGTGAATATTTATCATACAAGGAAACATCATGAAAAGGCTTCTTGGGCTGTATGAGATCAACGTGCCTTAATGAGTTATGAGATCAAGCAGACCTGGGTTGGAAAACCTCAAACAAACACATCCAGACACACAACAGGGATGGAGCATGGGGGCAGTCTATTCCTCACCACAAAGACCAAACTCAGCCACCACATTGCATCACTGGTTAAGAGGAGGAAGCTAGCAGTGAGAAAAGCTAAGGCCAGAGATTACTGTCCCTCTCCTGTGAGGAACAGATCTTCTTCCCTCAGCCCTAACAAATGTGTGTCGGTGCTTTGTAATCATTTATCTTCTCCTGTGATAAAGATGCTTTTACTGAGAAAAGCGCTGTTCTTTTTCTTGCGTTCAGTCTGGGGCACTGTAGGCTGGCTTCAGCTTTCCAGGGCAGGCAGGGTGGGCAAGCAAGCAACAACACATCAGATTAATATGGAAATGAATTGTGTACTGATGAACTGGTCAGAATATGTCACAGTTGGCCCCTGTCACTCAGTTAAAGCTAGCTTGAAGGATGATTTTTTTTTTAAGGTCTACTCTGAATTATGGGGTTGTAATTCCATCTTGAAGGCTATTTGTGGGTCACGCTTCACTTCCCATGGTTTATGGCTTCAACCCAAACCCTCAGTGGAATTATAACTCGAGAGCCATAGAGATGCTGTTTATCATCTGTTTATTTTACAACCAAGAATCAAGTATATTTTGATTTCATGCTCACAAAGAGCACAAGAAAGAAAACAAGATGACGGAGGAGGAGGAGGAGGAGGAGATAGAATATGTTGTGTCCACTCAACCCTAAAAACTGAATGCTGGACAACAGACTGGACACACTGTCTCCATGAAAGCAAGCATCTGGAAGCATATTCCATTTGCATCCGTCTCAAAGGATCATTTTTGTGTCTTTCTGGAGCTGGTGCTACTGCAGCAAAGCTTGGGTTGAGGAATGGAAGGGGCACCATTCATGTCTTCCTTCCATTTTTCTGTCCCCTCTGTGCTGATAACATGCTCTCTGGCAGGAGGTTCCTAGCAGCTGGACAGAGATCAGGCTGGGTCCCCCTGCACGCACAGGCAGGACACATGGTTTCATCTGCTGGTGCCTGCAGTGACTGGGCGGGCCACGCCTTCATCCCTCCATGTTGTTACTGGGCTCTGCTGCAAGTTGGCACTGGGCCTTTGCAAACATTCTAATTTGATGCATAATTAATATAACGACAATGCTTCGAAGCAGAGAGGCTTCAGGGACTAATTAGTGACCTGAATCTCCATGGTAGCCTGCGTTCCATTCTTATCAGTACTGGGAAGAGCTGCAGACTTAGAAATAATCAGTCTCCCACTTATTACTGTGACAGAGCCAAGAGGCAAAGATCATCTTTCTATCCCATGTGCAAAAATTCCATCACTGTGTAATCACTTCCCTTGGGGTCTGAACTTCCCTTGGATGGGTCTCATTGAATTAGTCCCTTATGAACTTTTACATCTCCACATGGGCCTAGGAAGATTTTATTGCAGGTGAAGAAATAGAGACAGCCAGCAAGAGCTCACTGGGCGCCCATAGAACAGACAACATTGTTCCAAGGGTTTGGAGCTGACCTGAGGGAAAACAAAAGCCTCAGCTTTCTTTCCAAGTAGCTTGCACTACAATAATGAGATGCGCAGCAGTAAGCACAGATGGCTGACTCTCACCACTGCTGATGTAGCCTCTTCATGTCTCTGCAGCTACACAATCTCCCATGCCACCTCACAGAGGACTTGTCCAAAGTCCACATGAGTTCACTCTAGGAACACACGAAACAACATGTTAGTGGAGCCAGCTCATTGGGCTTCCTTTTGGCTTTCTATTTGATCTTACTGCCCAACACCCACCTACTTCCCAGGCCACTTTCTCAGACCTGGTATAATGCAAACCAATGAAGTGTGGATTATGGTCCCAGCCCTGCCCAGACAGCTTATTTAATTCAGAGGCTAGCCTGTCAGCTGGTGCCTCCAAAGGCAGGGCTGAATGATGCTCACAAAGAATGGCCTGTAAGTTCTAAAACAGTATTCATCTCTTTGCAGAAAACCTTTGTCAGCCCTAGTCTAGAGCACCAAAATCAATGGAACCTGAGAAGCCTTTCAGCAGACTCTGCCACTCCCAGCCATTGCTCCTAGTGCCCCGTGGCTCAGTGTCTAATGAGTAGTATTCGTGGAGGCACCTCAGAGTCTTCAACTTTTGTTTATTTGGTAAACACTTACATGGTGCTTTCCTCATACCAAGTACTGCTTTACATATTCCATGTCCAGGCATGCCTTGACCTATGATGAGGTTGTACCCAAATGCACCCATTGCAAATTCAAAGGACCACAAGCCAAAAATGCTCTTATAGATCTGGGGGTTGTAACACAGTAGCGAAGTGCTCGCCTACTATTTCCAAGGCTTTGGGGTTAAGTTCTCAGTAATGCAGAGAAGATGGGATTCTCTCTCTCTCCTCCATCTCTCTTGCTTTCTCTCCCTGTACACACAGTGTATGTGCACATGTGTGAGTGTGTGCCTGCCTGTGTATATTCACAGAGACCGAAGGAGAATATCAGGGATTCCTTGCTCTGTCATTCTCAGCCTTATTCGCTTAAGACAAGTCCTGTCACTGTACCTGGAGCTAGGCTAACAGCTAGCAAGCCCCAGAAGTCTCTTGTCTCTGTTCCCATCACCACAGCTCTGTAGTTATAGGAATGCTAGGCCATACCTGCCTATTTACATGGGTTCTAGGGATTTAAACTCGGGTCTTCAGGCTTGCATGGAGGCTAGTACATTTACACACTGTCTTGGTTAGGGTTTCTATTGCTGTGTTAAACACCACAGCTAAAGAAACTTGGAAACACACACACACACACACACACACACACACACACACACACACTCAAAATTTGAAGTGTTTTCTAGATTGGGTATGGCTTTCATACCACCCTAAAATTAAAATATCTTAAGTAATTCTACTGTAAATTGGGGATTTTCTGTATTTAATTACACTTTTTTTTTCAAGACAGGGTTTCTCTGTGTAGGCTTGGCTGTCCTAGACCAGGCTGGCCTCGAATTCAAAGCAATCCACCTGCCTCTGCCTCCCAAATGCTGGGATTAAAGGCGTGCGCCACCACGTCTGGCCCTTTAATTACACATTTTGTCCTGTCGTTCCATGGGGTGTTATTGTTTTTATCTTTCTTTTGCAAATGAGGAAATCTAGATACAGAAGGTTAAATACAATGGCTAGGGTTCCCGTAACTGGTAACAGAGCATGACTTGAGCTCTTTAGTCTTTGTTCTTTTGTCATTGTGTCAATATAAACTTCTCTACACTATATACTCGAGTTGTATATGGGGATCAGCTATTGCCATCAGGGAAATTCAGAAATTCTGAATTACAGCCCATGCCTGTGGAGCTGAGGACGTGGCTCAGCAGCTAAAGCATTTGCTCTGCAAACTAGAGGACCAGTTCAGACCCCAGAGCCCACATAAATGTAGGTGGTCATAGCAGCGCATAGAAATAATTTTTAAAACTTATATTTAAAACATAAAATATATTTTAAATTTATATAAAAATTTAATATATTATATATATTTATAATCTTACATTTGTATTTGTATTTATATTATATATTATGTATAATTTTATATATTGCATATATGTTATAAAATATAAAATAAATTTTATATTTTAAATATATAGATATATATTATGTAATATATAATGTGTATAATAATATATAGTATATAATATATAATTATAGGTAATATGATATATAATTTTACACATAAAAATATAGTTATATGTCATTTTATGTATATGTGTGTGTGTATATATATATATATATATTCAGAAGATAGAGAAGGAGGGTCTGGGACAATCTGGCAAAGGAGAGAAACCTTATAGGTAAGTTCATGGTTTGACTGAGAGACCTTGCCTGAAAGAGTAAGGTGAAAGATTCTTAACCTCAACCTCATACTCACATGTGCATACATACACACAAGCACACATGTGTGCACATCCTCATATAGGTGAGCACACACTGTGAACATTTACACTCAATGCACATCACACACATACAAATGAAGAGAAACATGTATGCATGTATGCATATATGTGCCTGTGGTGCATGTGTGTGAATGTACATTTGGAGGCATGTGATAACTTTGAATTTCATTCCTCAGGCACTGTTTACGTTTTTGAGACAGAATCCCCCACTATCGTCGGACTAAAACTCATTAAGTAGAGTAGTCTGGCTGGGCAGCAAGCCCCAAGGATCTGCCTGCCTTTTCCTCCCAAGCACAGGGATTACAAATGTACTCCACCATGCCTGGCTTTTTAAAAAATAAACATTTATTATTTTGAGATGATAATATGATTGCATTATTTCCCCTTTCCCTTTAGTCCATCCAAACTCTCCCATATAACCCTCCCTGTATTCTTTAAAATTCATAGCTTCATTTTTCTTTAATTATTGTTACATACATAATATAATATATTCCTAAATACTTAACTACAATCTTCTCAGTATTTATAATGTTGCTTGCATGTGTGTATTTTCTGGACTGACCATTTGGTGTTGGATAACCAATTGGTGTGCTCGTCCCTGGATAAGATCATTTCTCTGATCTCAGCATTTTTCATTTGCCTCTAGTTCTTTCTGTAAGGTTGAGGCCACCTGCACTCCCACACCCTCTACATATTAGCATGTCTAGTGTGTGTTCAGCTCATGTTTAGGGATCCATGTTGGTGAGACTTCAAGAGTTGTATCTTCTAACATTACTGGGCAACACAATCTCACAGTAAACTCCCTGATCCTCTGGCTCTTACAATCTTTCCATCCCTTCTTCCATTATGATCCCCGAGTCTCAGGTGTAGGAGCTGTGTTGTAGATGTGTCAGCTGAGACTGGGCGTCACAACTCTGCATCTTGATTGGCTTTGCTTTTCTGTTAATAGTCTTCCTTTGTAAAACAGAAGTTTCCTTGATGAGGGATGAGGACTAGACTTATTTATATGAATAAGGACAAATATATAGAGTATATCCATGGATTATACTGGTTTAGTAAAATGGCAATTTTAGGTTCTCCAAAATCCATGACTTCACTAACCCTGGGTAGTTGGCTAAGTTTTCAGTACTGGGCATGATATTCCTCTTGTTAAGTAGGTCCTAAGTCCAATTAGATGACTATTGGTTATCAATATACAGAGTCTATAAAACAGACATACATAAAAACGAGATCTTCTGTGCAGCAGAGGACCTGTAGTTAGTAATTGGTAAAATATTATACACTTGGAAATTTGCTGAAAGATTGACTCCCAAGTATTTTCATCACACAGAGAGAGAGAGAGAAAGAGAGAGAGAGAGAGAGAGAGAGAGAGAGAGAGAGAGAGAGAGAGAGGAAGAGAGAGAGGAAGAAAGAGAGAATTATGTTACTTAGCTAGAATGTAGCTATCATTTTATAATTCACCCATATACCAAGCTATCCTGAAGGTTCTATGAATATATAAAGCTTTATTTGTTCACCATTCTCCAACAGTACTGAAAGGCAGAGGCAAGAAAGCTGAGTTTTTAATTGAGACATGTGATGCCCTTGAAACCTTTCTGGAGCATCTGGGGACAAAAGATTTTTTTCCTACATGACAGTTGTTCAAATGTGCTGGGACAACAACCAAGTCTTCTCTTACACCTCCTTCTCAAGAAAAATGAAGCAAGCATTTATGATCGTTGTCCTTGGGTTGACTTCCACATCTTCTTACATAGCTCAGCTTCCAGAGATGCCAAGAACTGCACTGCATCTCAGGTTTGGGACTGACTACAGAGACTTTAGTGGGCAGTATTCCCTTCTCCATCTTGGTCCTCCTGGAGGCAGATTGTAGCGGATTGCATTTTCCAAAGATGCATGAAACAACTAAGATGTATCTACCCATTGTGATTCCCTCCATGCTCCCATTGAGTGGTAGAGTCCAACTCTCTCTCCCTTGAGACTAGTATAGTTTGTGCCTCTCTTATAGTTTCCAAAGTATAAGTAATGTGTATAACTTTTGAAGGCTAAGTCCTAGAAAGGATGGGACTTTTTAGGGAGTACTAAGGCCTCATACAAAGAGTCTGCTGCCTCAAGGCCACCATGCAGAAGTACCATACTGAGAAGCTCTGAGGCCACATGCAAAGATAAAGATGTGCCTTGCCAATTTCACCTGATTCAGTCACTTCTCTGATCCACTGTCAACCACTATCCTTTAGGCAAGAGATCTCACGCCCAAATCACCTAGCCAAACATTTCTCAAACTCCAAGTCACAGAAACCATGACAGGTAATAAAATGTTTATTGACATTGAAGTGATTGTTGTTGTTTTCAGCCACTAATGATTGGCAGAGTTTGTTAGGCATCTGTGGGCCACCACGGTGGTTCTTAGCATTGATATTTAGTCTTAAGAAGTCAATATCTGCCAGTTGTCCAGCAGAAAGTTCTAGTGCTGTTTATCTCTTTCTGCTTAGAGAGGTAGCACCCTCCTTATCCAGCATCCTTGAGATAAACTGGACTAGAGGTCAGAGAGTGACTTAGACCAAAGCAAGAAACTGAAAGCCAATCCAATGTTTTAAACTTAAATATTTTAGTGTTATGTTTCAATAAGGCAGCATGTGTGTGTGTGTGTGTGTGTGTGAGAGAGAGAGAGAGAGAGAGAGAGAGAGAGAGAGAGAGAGAGAGAGATCTGTATGGATTGAATTGTGTTCCTTCAGGATTCATTCTGAAGCCTTGACCTCCAGGGAGACTGTATGGCCAATGATGAGTATTGTAACTTCATGAAAAGAGAAAGACTATGAGTTTTCCCATCCCATCTCTCTCTGCCTATCATGTTAGGGCACAATGTATACACCATGTTAGGACACAAGAGAAGAGCCCTCACTGGAGACCAATCAGATTAGCATCCTGCAAATGAATGAGCAGCCTCCAAAGCTGTACTAAATCTATTTACAGAGTTAAAGACAACTTATGTGGTTTTCTGTAAATATAAATATATGTGTGTATATAATATATATCTATAATAGTTTGCATCTTACGATGAATGAACTTTAAGCATGACTATGCTAGAATCTAAAAAAATCTTCAAAGACAAACGAGTAAATTAACATCTATCATGTGAATTTATCTAGACTTTTCCTATGTATTTACAATACTACTTTGGGGAAGACAGTTGTTTTTATCACAAAACCAACCAGGATAGAACTGGCTATATAATTAAAATTAATTGTAACTATAATTGCAGATGCTTAGACAAGACTTTAAAGTTTATCCAGATGAAATCTACAAATATAAGCCTGTTTTATAATGTCTTCCAGTTTGTCATGGTAACATGCCCAGCCTGGCTCCAAACAGATGACCCCAATTTGAAGTGCTCAATATATCATGTCACTGGAGACTGGTAAGGATGCCATGAAGTAGGCATCTGCACACTTGTTCTCAAAGGCTTGTAAAGTGATATAACCTTTTTGGAGGGGAGTTTTATTTCATTGCTCCGAGTATCATCCAGGTTTATATCTCTCAAACCTACTGTATAAATAACAACCCAACATACTGTGCTATGACATTGCTTGCCACAATGCTAATCATATAGAAAAATTGTGCAATTGTAGTTAAGGGATAATGGCTTATTTATTATTCACAAGTTGTTAGGCTAAAAGGCATCATTCTGTAGATGCATAAAAACAAGATTGGGAGAAAATATATACATTTCTCCAATGATCCAAATAACAATACCAAACTGTGGAGAGCTCTCTTATCCCAGGGTGTCATGTTTCTGCTTGACAAAGGAATGGCCCAAAATCGGTTTGGAAAATATGGTCACTGGAGAGTCATATGGCCATGAAGTCATGAAACCTGGAAGTTTCTAGCAATCACCCATATAACCATTACACAGCCTCAGTTGTTAAAGAAATCTGCCTTCTGGTAACCTCCATCCACTCTTGCCAGGTCTGGAAAGTGAAGTGATCAGAACAAAAACTCCCTAAACTATGATACATGTGCAAAATATTATGAACTTAATAGTTCTCAAATAAAAGTGCAGCCATCGTGTCCCTTAACCGTCATGCTTAATATCCCACATATATCAAATGGTTCTGAAAATGCTTTCCATTTCAGCCCTTTAGGCGAGAGGTTTTCATTTGCTCTTCTTCATCTGGAGTGCAGTTTTGTGGTTTAGCACTGGAAACACTGTCCAGTGCTCCTCACTACTTGAGTCTTAAATTGCCCTGTAATTGAAGGCAAATGATTATTTTTCTCTCTTTTCATGGAGTTTTTCTGGATTTTGTTTTTCACTATTGACTGATATTTTTCCTGGAGTTATAACAGGTGCAAGCCAAATGCACACATTGCTGAGGAAAGTGTGGTCAGAACCAGCCAGGGTGGGAGGTGGGAAAGTTTGTTCTCTGGGATGACAGCTATGTCATAGGATATGATCAGAATGATTCACATATATTTTTCGTGGGGGCTGGTGTTGGAGGCAGTCAGTGGGGAGCAGAGTGGGGCTGCTTGTTCAACCGTTCATTTCCTCGGGACTGTGTGCTTAGCCCATGTTTGAAGTCTAGATACTTTGGACCATGACTCAATATGGGTGTATACTTTGGGTCTTGGAGCTTTCAGTTCTGGCCCTGTATCAATTTCAAAGCTATGTGTTAACAGATTTCTGATCATTCATTGTGGTGAGTCTAAATTGGAGCTAGCGTAACAGCACACATTTAATGTAGAATATTCTATCTAATCTGAGCCTTGCTTTAGTGACTACTTGTATCCCAAAACCCTACAGGTATTTTTTGATCACATTTTAAAAGAAATTTCTGTGGCAAAGGCATTCTTTCATATCTTGTTAAAGGCTGTATTACACAGATGTATGGATATGTCAAAACCTAGCACATATGCAATTGACACATTTTATTTTTACATCAAAAATACTTTAGTGAACTCTAGTTAATATAGGTGCTGAATCTCTCAGAGAGAATTATGTATACGCTTTAAAGTTATATTGAAACTTGTCAAAATAAGATGGGTTGTTCACAGGTAGAGTGTTGAATACATGTGTGACCCAACATGTATATTAAAGTATTCAGAGAGAATCTAAGTCATAGTTGCATGAGGTGACATGTCTGCTCTTGCTCACACAGGATCCCAACAGCTGATTTTGCATAGATCTTTCCCAAGTCATTTGGAAAGTTTGTAATTATTGACAGTGGAAACACACATACAAAGAGTGACAGAAGTAAGCGATTGACAGAAATAAGAGCTTTTGTTTTTGCCCTATGCTGCTAAGCACAGCTGGGTGTGTGGGCAATTCACTATAAATTTCTCTCAGCTTTCCAATATGTTTGCAAATTTTTGTAATAAAATATTGGCAAAACAATACTGTTCTGTGTGCTTTTGCTGAGGGGAAAAAAATAGATTTTCCTTCAGGTTTTAGGTTTTTGCCTCTAACTAGGATTTAGTATTTTGCTCATAGCTGCAGCTGGGAGGAAGAGATGTGTCAAAGGACCATGTGGAGAATCAGAGAGGCAAAAAGGCTAGAAGTCCTCTGTCTGACAAGTAGCCTGCTGTATGTGGAAGACAAGAGAACTCCGAGGGGCACTGACCAACCCTGCAGGCTGGCATCTAACTGGGTCCCTGATGTGCTGGGTGCTGATGCTGGCTTCTCCCAAGGACAGCCTTGAACCAGCCTTGTGAAAGACCATGTAGATCTGAGCAAGGACCAGCAACGTATAACTTCCCTAGCCTCAAGGTACATAGGGGCCAATGACACTAGAAGAAGAGACTTAAAGCTCACACCAGCAGAGTGATAGGACTGGTTCTCCCCTAGGAACTATATAATCTATCTAGGCACAAGTTCTTGGACCCTTTAACAGGGCCAGGTATGGATTCCATCTCATGAAGACCCATGTAAGCCCCAGCCAGACAAACTCTCAATGTGGAAGGGAAAAAGTAGACACAGAATCCTACCACTAGCCAAGGAGCTATTGGCATTTGATAGTTGCTATCAGAGGGAGGGTCAATTTTCTTCAATGGTAGCCTTTATTTGGTAATCATGACCCTGAAAAATGCTTTATCTTCTCTGACCTTCTTTTATTCTCTTCTGTAAAAGAAAAGTAGTAATGTTAATTTCCTAGAATTTTCATAAACATCTTCTATATATGACAAAACCATATAGCATGGGCTTAAAAATACCATAATCATGGCTATTTCTATGCTTGGCTATGTTACTCTAGCCTACTACAGTAGCACAGTATGAAATCTCTACCTCTAGCATGTACTATGATAAAATTATTAATTGATAAAAATTAAAATTAGATTTTAACTTAGGTTGCATGTTTGCTTCTTTCTCAAATTTTTCTATATTGCATGCTCTCATGTTCTTCTAGTTTCTGCAATGCGAAGTATATATTTCAGAGATCACCAAAAGAGTTGACCTAAAAGTACAGATGTTTTCTTGTCTGATATGATTTCCTGGGACTTAAAGTCCTAGGGTGGAGGGAGGATACAAGAGACAAGAGTGGGAAATAATCCCCTAAATTAAGAGAGGAAAAGCTAACTGCATTTAAGTTCTTTGATTTTTTTTTAACTAAGTGAAAGTTCAGAATTAGATAGGGAAGGGTGATTGTGAGCATATATGTATATTTAGAAGCATGTATCTTTCAAGACGCTTAATGGAACCTGAGACAGGGAGGCACAATTGCTTTTTTTAAATTATTTTTTGTTGATTATTTGGAATTTTCCTAATGGGAAGTCCCCAAAGAGAGGGTGACAGAAGGAGAGGGTACCCTCATCAGCTGAGGAGAGCCCAGTGGTGGCTGGAACCCAGAGGATGCTGGGGGCTGGTGAGGGGTGGGAACAGCTCTCCTGCATGCCCTGCCCCCAACAGGTCCCAGGTAGCATTTGCTAGGGAACCATGATTTCTAAGAAAAGATTTGTTGCCATGGAAATCAAATCTGACAGTTTGCTGATTCTGTGCCATCCAATACGATGTTTTGGTGTTTACTCTGTTGTCATTTTTACTTCTCCAATTAATGGAAAAGGAAGATTGAGTAAATGGGAAAGGGGATGGGAAGATGGGGGAAAGTGACACAGTCAGCTATCCAGGGGCCAACAGTCTTGGATTCTCTGGGGCCTCTTCCTGGCTTGCAGTCTGCCACCTTCTTGTCCTTATATGGCTTTCCCTATGCCTTATCTTCTTCTAATCAGGACACCTGACATTTTTGGATTAAGGTTCTACCCTTGTGGTCTTATTCAACCTTATTTAACTCCTTTATCATGAAAGCTATTTAATGGTCCTATCTTCAAATACTGTCACATTGGGAGGTAGAGCTCCAACACAGGAAACTTTCAGGAGATGCAATTTATTGTACAACAACCAGAGAAATTTAAAGGTTCAAATATGAGCTAAGGGCCTCACAGCTTCAAGTCCCTGTCCACATCCGCATCACTGCCTCATTGGTCAGTGCCAGAAGATCAGAAAAGTAAGGAACTGTTTTTCCTTGGGTCTGAAGTTTAGGGTGACAATATTTGCTTTACCAGCATGGTTGGATAGGATGGGAGGGTTCTTGAGTTTTCCTTCTCCTTACTTTTCTATTGATATGCTCTCTGAGCTTCCTTAACCTTCTACCTTAGGGAGAAGTTGAGAGTTCTTGTCCACTTTGAGTATGACTCCAAAATCAAGCTCCCCAGTGTTGGATGACCCAGTTGCTGGGGGACATATAGAGGCCACCTGCTATAGGATATCTGACACCTCTAAAACATATTTCACCCTTTCCTGTTAATGCATCTAAAATAGTGCCATACCCAAGTCAGTTTAGCAAATGCTCTTTCTGTGTGAAGCGGTGGATATTGAGCTATAAACTCATAGTCTGGTGGGAAAGACCAAACAACAACAACAACAAACAAACAAACAAACAAACAAACAAAAAACTCAATAAGAGACAGGAGAAATACTTGAAACAATAGGGAAAACGTAAAAGTGAGATTAATTCTTTCCAGTTGGAAGAATCTTACCATGTGGAGAGCTAATCTCTGGGTAGGATCTTGAATAAGAAATAATAACTTGGGGAGGAGTAAAGTGTGGAATGGAGGCAACAGAAAATGGAAGCGAATGATTCCACTTGGATGAAAATCATGAGCAGAGTCTTGAAAGCTATATCGTAATTTTCAGATGCATATGTGATCACTGACCCCGGAGCTCCCATGCTTTTAGCTGCATTAGATCCCCAATTGAGTTATCAACACAGAGATGGCTGGCCCCAAACCACAGATTGTGATTCAGGAAGGTGGGGCAAAAACCCAAGAATCTATATCTTACAAATTCTAAGGACCTTATCTTCAAAACAAATACACTAAAAATAGTAGCTAGGGCCCGAGCAATGGAGGCTGCTGTTATCGTGTGCTTAGAAATCTGAAGAGTAAATTGTACGGTGGAGGCACAGACAGTCTGACAGTGACCAATAGGCGGGATTCATGGTCTGAATCTGTCCCAATTATACACTGAGAATTACCCATCTCCCTTGGAATTTTCTCCATGGCCTAGAGAAAAAAATTAAAGAGGTGACCTTCTAGAAGCACAACTAATATTCCTTTGTGATAAGTTGGACATAGAAGGACACTTTATTTTCTTCTTAGGAAACTAGGTGGATTTTGAGACTCACCAGGAAAAAAAAGTTAAAGAAGAAAGGAAATATGGCTCTGGCCATTGAGACAAACTTTAAATACTCAGAAAGCAAATGTATAGAAATTACTCAGTAGTCCCTAGACACACTGCCTGGAGCTCTGTGCAGGACTGAAGATAAAATTTGGTGTGCAAAACAACAGTACAACTAGGAACAGAACCCAAGGAGAACCAAGAAGGTAAAGTAGACTGTTGAAGCGGACTGAAGGAAGGCAGAGCTGAAGTAGGGGTCAGAGCGAAGGCTTATGGGAAGCCAGGAATTGCTTCAGAGAGGAAGATGGTTCTCAGGAAGAGGATGCAGAGCAGTTTGTTTGGCAAATGGTAACTTGGACCCTACCAAGGAAACAACTATGATCTTTATCCAATCACTGTTGCTATGACAAAGAGCCTGAGAATGAGTAGTTAATAAAGTGAATTTACTCTCAGATCTAGAAGTGCAAGAGCATAGCATTAGCATCAGTGAAGGTCTCTGTGCTTTATCATGACATAGGGAGGGCCATCACATGGTAAAACAGCCAGTATCTCAGCTCAGTGCTCCCCTCCCCCTCCTCGTCCTCCTCCCCCTCCTCGTCCTCCTCCCCCTCCTCGTCCTCCTCGTCCTCCTCGTCCTCCTCCTCCTCCTCGTCCTCCTCCTCTTCCTCCTCCTCCTCCTCCTCCTCCTCCTCCTCCTCCTCCTCCTCCTCCTCCTCTTCTTCTTCTTCTTCTTCTTCTTCTTCTTCTTCTTCTTCTTCTTCTTCTTCTTCTTCCCCAAGACAGAGTTTCTCTGTGTAGTCCTGGCTGCCCTGGACTGCTTGTAGACCAGGCTGGCCTGAAGCTCATAGAGATCTGTGTCCCTCTGCCTCCCCAAGTGCTGGGATTTCAGGTGTCTGCCACCACAACAGGCTTCTCTTTCTCTTCTTACAAAGCCATAAATGACCTTGTGGACGCCCTTTTCTCACAACCTTACTTAATTCTAATTACCTTCCAAAGGCTCCAACTCCAAATCCCATTAGCACATGAGTTTATGGGTTAAGTTTTGAACATGGGGCATTGGGGGGGAAGATATTCATACTGTAGTATCCATTGTTCTCCATGCTGAAGGAAGAACAGTGGTTAAAAGAGAAATGGAGCTGTGGAGCTGACAGGGTGGCCTGGAGCTTGGGGTGGCATAGGAAATGCCTAGGATGTGTCATTACAGCTGTGAAGAAAAAAAAAGGGGGGGCAAGGGTGCTATGGAGAGAATTCTAGGCTATGGAAGTGATGCTTGACTTGGACCTAAGTGACAAGGTGGCCCAAAGAAAGGAGAGCAATGTTTCTACCCGGAGACGGAGCAGGAGAGGGCATGGGAAGCACGGGCTGAGACTGGCAAGGCCTTTGCTCAAAACCTTGTTAAAATCCCCCCCAGCTAGTCCTAATGGCACAGGCCTGTAATCCTAGCTACTCAGGAAATTGAGACAAGAATATTACAAGTTCAAGGCCAACCTGGATAACTTAGCAAGACCCTGTCCTCAAATAAAAAGTTGGAAAAAAAAGAGTAAAGTGCTGGGAATATATATAGCTCAACATTAGAGAATTTGCACACCATGCTTAAGGCCCTAGGTTCACTTCTCATTATAGTAAAAATGTAAAAATAAAACGCAAATCCTCAGAGTATAGAAATGTCTGCTTTGTGACTTCACAAGCTATACAAACCCATCTGCCTTGTTGCGCCACATCAATGCCAACTTGGTGCTGAGCAAAACCAAAGAGTTGGAGTCCAAATGTTTCCTTCTTTGCCAAATGCTGTGGCTGGGTTCCTGTGACATTCCCACATACCCTGGAAGGACCGAAGCATGCCATGATTGAGGATACATATATGTATGTATATTTCTGTGCCTGCGGCTCAGAAAGCAATTTCCAGGGAGAATTTCTAAAAGCTGTTTTGAGCATTATGTAGCCCCTTGAGAGGACAGATTCGTTCCAAACACATAACAGAATTTCCTAATGAAAGTGCGCAGCCGCAATTCCTTCTTTGTTCCTCTCCAACACATCCAGCACTTCTGGGGTCTTCAGGGCACATAAAGGTGCATAAGGCCTGAGATTCTGCTCTCATTAAATCTACTGCAAAATTAATCCTGCTGGAGGGGAAAACTTGGCAGTCCCTCTATCGTGTTATTAAAATATTTTCCGTACAACGGGGCTCACCACTTTACCTGGCAACGTAGGTTTTAGCGTAGCAGTAAATGCTTGGAAGCCAAACAGGCCAAGCTCCAAGTCCTACCTCTTTCCCTTGCCATCTGTGTGACCCTGGGCTAATAATAGTTTGGCCTCTCTGAGGCTCTTTTCTATGGTGGTGATGGGCATATCTACATAGCTGTGGAGACTGCCTGAGTCACGCATATGAAGCTCTTTGTTATCTCAACTGTTCAAACTAAGACTACCACAAAACACAATAGAACCCCCTGGTCCTGAATGTGGTGGCTGCCATCCCTTCCAAACTAGCAGTCACCTCTACTACATGCAGAACTCTGTCATGGGTGGAGTTACTTTGCCATCTCCACTGTGAGCAGCTGCCTTTCAGACGTTAACTCTCACCGCTCTTCTTCTTCTTCTTCTTCTTTTTTTTTTTTTTTACAAGCCATTTGTGCAGCTGCAGGCTACCCAAGGCCAGTAAATTGCACCAGGCTCACTTCTTTTCTGAGTGGCAGATTGCTACAGCTTCCCCTCAGCTTGGCTGTCCCAGGAGTGTCAGGATGTAAGGTCAGCTCTCGGTGCCTTCAAGAGGCACCTTTGTTTGCCTTCCAGCCCACCTGGCAACTCTACACAGCTCCAGCGGCTAATGTTTCCAGAACTCCCCCGAGGACAGAGCTCTAGATCCCATGGCTACATTAAAGGCAAAAGCAAAGGTGCCAAGCTGGTTGGATGCCTACAGCCCCAGCAGGGGTGGAAAGGATCTGAGTTGAGCTTGCTGTCCAAATATTTCTACTCAGCCCAAGTTGCTGGCTCACAAGCTGACAACTCTGGCCTCTGGAACAACATGGCAAATGGAAAGCTAAAGGTATCTTTCAGGTCCCACGCTTGTGTCCACGCTTTAAATACTGTCTGCTTCCGCATACACAGAGAGGGGGACTCCCTGTTGTCCCCGAACCTGACCGCAGGGCAGGATGGAACCCTTTCTCACCAGGCTGGAGCTGACTTACTGAGTCCCAGGAAGGAGGTGCCTGGCAAGAGAAGGAGACTGCACAGTTTTCAGAGACAGGGAGCCACAAGGCCGGTTTCAAAGAAGCCAAATCTTCTTAACTCTTGTGCACATAATACAGCCAAGATCTGTGAACAGTGGTGCTGTGTTCTCAGAGATGTCTCATCGGTGACTTCATTGTTTTACAAACGTTATAGCATATACCACGTCTAAACAGTAGAGCCTGGTGCATACCTAGGCTTTCTGGCATGCTCCACAGTATAGTTAATCCACTATTGACTGAAAAGTCATTATGCAACCCATGAATTTTAGAAGGGACCCGATGTCACCAATTGTATCTGATACATTAATGAAAGAAACAGTAAAATCTTAAAGCTGCTTCTGAAGGAAATCTGAAAAGCTTGTTATTATTGGCCAGCTCGATCGAGAAAAGTTAAGACAAGATCACAGGTCAAAATCTAGACTAGCTAATGCCTTCCAAGGTCATACACCATAAGCTTTGTGGCTTTTGTGGCTTGTTTTCCAACAGGACAGAAATCATCCACCATTTCTACAGGACAAAACACTTACAAATTACCCCCTATCCCCGCAGAACGGTAAACTAGCCAAGTCAACAGACAGCCCACCAAAGGAGTAAGCAGGCACTGACTAAGAGAACACCCAGGTGTCGCTTGGCCAGGGCCAACTTCTGAGTAATTTTTCTCCAGCCTATTCCAATCTCTGGCTGGCTGGTTCAGGTCCACCCCTGTCCCTTTGCCCAGCTGATCTTAGTGATCTCTTTAGCCTGTTTCTCTCTAACAATCTGCACTTTAAATCACATTAATAGCTAGCTTGTGAGCTCTGTGTGGCCACCTCACACCTTCATCCCAGTGGGTACAGGTGTGGGAGCTTGACAGTACTGCACAGATGCTGAGCGGCGGCAACATGAAAGGCTCCCCTCTGGACTGGTCCTCTTACTCTGATTGAGTCTAGTCTGAGACATGGGCAAACATGTTCAAGGAAACAGCTTGAGCTGTAAAGGCAGAACTGACCACTGAAAGCCGTGTGGCAGAACGCTTAGGATATATGTGTCATTATGCTAGTTTATCCACCTTAGCTTTAGAAAACATGGTCTTAATATGGAAACAACAGCATGGGTGCAACGCTATTCACTGTATCTGTTCAGACACACGGGCACACACAATGTGCACTGTACTGCTCTCCTAAAGCTTGTCTAGAAAATGGCTGACCTTCCTTTCCACATTTCATACTTTTCCGGGTGTTCATGCAAGACATTCTCAGTTCTTAAACCTCTTAGTTACTCTCTGTGACCACTTTTTTCCACCCCGTCCAGCCTGTATGGTTCTATAACCTCCTAAGTGTATCCCATCATGGCGTCTCACTTCCCTGGGTCTACTCTCTTCCATACACCAGAATGCATTTTTTGATTTTTCAAGACAGGGTTTCTCTGTGTAACAGAGCAGTGACTGTCCTGGAACTCACTCTGTAGACCAGAACTCATGGAGACATGGAGATCCACTTGCCTCTGCCTCACTAGTGCTGGGGTCTCTCTCTCTCTCTCTCTCTCTCTCTCTCTCTCTCTCTCTCTCTCT
>OU015749.1:88632686-88643313 GCA_907169655.1 Acomys percivali
CTCTCTCTCTCTCTCTCTCTCTCTCTCTCTCTCTCTCTCTCTCTCTCCCTCTCTCTCTTCCTTTTAGCCAGCCACATTGTAATTCCATCACAGGACCTTACCTGCCTCTCTGGAAAGGTGTTGCTCTAACTAATTTCAAACAGCATTATTTAGACACGACTCATTTTTCTTAATGCTGACCTGGTTGCCAACAGTCCTGCCTGGGATGCGGTTTGGGGAGGGATACATGTGAAAGCAAGCACTTTGTCCCAGTGAGTGAAGGTGGGTCAGCCGTGAGCCATCTACCAGGTCACAACATCTAAATCCTGTCACCTCCAAAAACCACTGAATCTATGAGCAGAACTGCTTTTCAGATTTATCCTGGCAACTAAGTTTAATTGGAAATTAAGTAAAGACATTTCAATTGGAAGGAAAAGGATGCGCCGAAGAGCTACCACACCTGCAAGAGTAGATCAGGTTGAGAGGTGTAGTTTGAACCTACGCACATGTGGTGTGTTGTTTTTCTGGCATTGCACATCCATCTGGAGCACCAACAAGTGATTGTCCTCTGAGCCTGGCTGGTCTGTCGCCAGCCCCTCGCATACAAGTATCAAAAGGGCTGGAAGCACACACCTCTGTCTCTCTCTCTCCATTCTCAGAGGCAGCAGATAGCTGAAGCTGAGGGCTGTGTGTGGAGCTGGTCCCATCCCAGCCTTGACACTGTTGCTCTCCTCTCCGTTGCCAGGAACATTTTATTTGTCAGTTTTGTGTTACTTCCTGCTTGGAGTCTCCCCACTGTTCCTCCAGCCTCTGTGCTTTCTACCTCCTGGAATCCAGCCTCTGTCTTATTCTCCATGGCCAGCTTCCCAGGGTACCTGAGACAGGACCTTTCTGGCTCAGGGCCTTTGCATGTGCCATTTTATGCCCCATTTCTCTCCAAACGTTTATTCAATTGTCATTTCAAATGTGTCACCTACCACTTCCAAATCACCACGATTTTTTTCTCCAGGCCCAACTTGGGCAATTGAAAGTACAGAGGTGTTTCATGGGACTTAGAACAGCGGGAGTAGGAGTGCCTCTGGCTCTTTTGCCTGCTCTTGGGACCCTGTTCCCCATATTGGGTTGCCTTGTCCAGCGTTGATATGAGGGTTTATGCCTAGTCTTTTTGCATCTTGTTCAGTTGATATTTCTGGAAGGGCTATTCTTTTCTGAAGGGAAACAGGGGAACAGTGAGCTGAGAGAGAGGGCACATGGAAGACTGGAGGGAGAGGAGGCTGTGGTCAGGATGTATTGTATGAGAGGAGAAGTGAAGTGACCAAGTTTAAATTTTGCAAGCTAAGCCTTAGGACAGCTGCTTCCATCTCTCTGGTCGGTGACATGTCCCTGGGCCTAGTGTGCCTAATCCTTGACACTAAATACTTATGGAATGGATCCCACCACATGCAAATCAGGGCCTGGGATACTTAGAGGTGGAAGAGGCTAGACTGGCCATGCCGAGATGAGGCAAGGGAGGTAAGGCAGGCTCTCCCTCCTGAGCTGGCAGAGGCACCCAGGGAGGACAGACGTGAACACTCCTGCATGGTGGATCCCCTGTCTCTGTAAGGCTTCCCAAGAAGGTGGAGCTTACTCCTGCTTGGTCCACACTGGTCCAGGAGAAAGTGACTTTGCTCACCTCCTCCACGAAGATCCTTCAATGATGATTCAGAAATTTATTATCCTTGCATTTTTCTAACCTATAATTCCTCACTTATATATAAAAAAATGGGAGTTCTGGAATACATCTCTGATTTCCCTTCGGAGCCCATTTTTAATGGTTTTAAGTGAAAATGGGTTCCACCTGGAGTCAAGACACGTTCAGGTCAAGCCTTAAAAAAAAAAAAAAGACCTGCTCAGGCTTAGCTGGGACATCAGCAGGAGGCTGCAGGGGTTCATTCACAGTGGGCGGCCCAGGTAATGAGGCTTGGGCTCACCTGCCTGACAGGGAAGAAACAGCAAGAAGATTATGAAGCCCATTTCCTGTCTCCTCCAGGGCCTGGCCTGGAGAGTCCTGGTGTGTAGTTTTCTCTCCCTGGAATGTCTCCACTGTGATCAGTGATAGTATTAAAGGATGTTTTAAACTGAGGAAAGAGAAATGTTCTCCACATGAGTTTTTTAAAGTGCACGCTTGAGACATGGGTTGTTAAGGGCACTCACCTGGGGTGCCTGTTAAAAGCGTCACCTCTGGCTCACTTCCAGACCTCTGACTTGTGAATCTGGGCAGCACCTGAGAATCTATATTGACAGGATGCCAATGACCCTCGTGCAGATTTGAGGTAGGAAGGCGCCTGCACTCTTCAGGGACAGGGTTTAGCCAGGCGCTGGACCCCTTCCCTCCTCACCAATTTCTTGAGGCTGTAGAGGATACTCTGCACAGGCTCTTCGCATTAGCCTCCATCCTCTGAGGTTGACAGTCATCAGAAGGGCCCGACTACAGCATACCACTCAGATAGGATGCGCAGACCCACCTTCTAGTGGAAGGGAACCTTTGCCTTTAGGCCAGTGAGCATAGGATAGGTAGGCTATCCATCTTCAGGAAAACAAAAGGTATTTCTGACTGTCCCCTGCCCTGCTACTGGGTTGTCTGAAGAACTTAAGAAACAGCAAGTTTAATTCTACATAGAAGTGGGCATTCTTCATTCAGATTTGCAGAGAATCTCTTGATGTGCTATGCCCGTGGCCTAGAGGGGATGGCAGGAATAACAAACCGTCAAAACCAAAGCTGTGTAGTCCATTTGTCTATGACATTGTGATTTGATAGATGCATAGAGGCTCTTCAGAGTCATGTGGTCCAGCAGCATCCCATTCCTTCTCACAGTCCACATGACCACCAACCTCCTGGGAAACATATGCCTTAATAGAAGAAGGTAAAGGAGTGGGACAGAATTCACACGGATCCATATGGAGCCAAGAAAAAGATCTACCTGCAATAAAAAAAAAAACCTCCCTTACCACATGGGGACTCCATGCTCCAGTGCCTGCTCGCCTGTGCAGACCCATCTATAGCAGATGGGGAGTGTCCACACAATGCCTGTAGGGCCTGGGGTACACAGAAAGCCTGTGAAGAAGAGAACTGGGGCTGAGGCATCCTGTCCCCATGCTATGTCTTCTCTCTGTATTGCAGTGCCAGCTTCAGTGCATTGAAAACGTAAAAGGTAGAGATGAAAGAGAGCAATATAGTAATTAGCTGAGGAAAAGACAGCAGCTCATCCTTTGCATCACAGCCTTTCTACAAAGGGGTACCCCGGGCCACAGACAACAGCATGTATCTAGTATCTCTATGAACTCACAAGGCAAAGTTCTTGGGCTCTGGGCCCAGGCAGCTTTGGAGACTCAAAACTGCAAGAGTCCAGTAGAAGGGTAACACTGTTCATCACCACACAGATGTCATCACTGAGACATAGGATGCACCTACCCAAGCTACAAGGACAAGGATGTGAGCATCTTACACTACAGGCAGGGAGCAAAGAAGGCATGCTACCAAGATGACTCGTGGTAATAATGGATGAAGGGAGTTTCTAGAGTCAGCAGGTTCTGGTCCCAGAGAAACTATGGAGAGCAATAAAGACAATGAGTGTTGGTTGTTCTCAAAGAAGAGGTGAGCCAATTTTCTTCACCCGGGCTGTGGAAACTTGGGAAAGTAATCCTGGAATTCACTCACTGGGTTTCAGAAGGCCTTGCTACACATATATGAGCCCAAAGTAGAGTTCTAGAGTCAGAAGAAATCTAAGTGGGAGAACCCAATAACATGGTGCATAAAAGAAGAGGCACATGAGTGGCTGCACTATACTAGACTGAATGGGTAGAGCCCACGAGTGTCACCAGCCCCAGTTAGCACCACCGCTGTTAACCATGCATAAAGTGTAGGCCAAGCTTGCCCAATATAATGATTTTTTTTCAATATTAGCCCCAAAATGGGAGTTTTATGAGAAATGAAAAATTGTTTTCATTTGCCTGCGTAGCTGTAGAATCTTATTTATAGGTAACTGCTCAGAGTTTGCACACCTCTCCCACTGAGCAAGCCAAGATTCCAATATAGGTCTTTCTGACGTCCAACACTTTTAGACATTCTCTTGCAGAAACAGACAACTGATGACCTCAAACCTGCTCTCTGCAAAGGGTGACACAATGACAGTGACAACTGGCATTTCGACTGTTCAGTGTTTGTGGGAAGATGAGACCTGGAACAAGAGCTTGTTACAAAACAAGATTACCATCCTGCTCAAGGACAGTAACAGGAGATCAAGAGTAAGAATAATCTTTCATTCTGCATAGTGTAAACAGGAGATCAATAGTAAGAATAATCTTTCATTCTGCATAGTGTAAAAAAAAATCCCTGAGGACTCAAAGGTGGTCTATAGATCCACACCATTAGCAACTTCTAGGAGCACACTAGAAAGGTGGAGACTTGGGTCTGGGAAAATGGCTTACTGTGTAAGAGTTCTTCTGTACAAGCATGAAGACCCGAGTTCAATACCCAGTGCCCAATGAAAATGTAGGCATGTCCACAAATACCTGTAACTGCAGGCTGGTGGGGCAGAGGTGGGAGAATGACTAGGACTTGCCAGTCACCATTGTAGTTAGAACAGCAAGCTCCAGGTCCAGTAAGGGGCCATGTCTCAAGGGACTCGGACTGAGAGTGATAAAGAAGACATTCGCATCCCCCTGTGGCCTCCATGTGTGGATGGGCACACATATCCACATATGACATATATCACACATACCAACACACACGCCACATATATGACACATGTACTAGACACATCCACTGTAAAAAAATTTTTTTACATAAATTTAAAATAGATATGAATGTGGGGGAAAGATTCTTAAGGGAAAGGGCCAGTAAGTAATGGGAACGAGGGAGCTTAGAGAGTTGGACAGCTATAGTTATCAGAATATAGGAAACTGTGAAAGAACAAATTCAGTAACAACCAAATAAACAAACAAATAAACAGAGCCTCAAAATTGCAATGATCATGATGTGCTCCCTAAATGTCTGACCATCAGACCCACGTCCACAGGAGCTTAAAAGCCCACAAACGCCTCTCTCTCACCTGTTCTCAAGGTGCTACAGCCTTCCAGCTCCTGTATCATCCTCATCCACTGGCCAATCCCCTACCTGGTAGGGGCCTCATCTCTTTCACTCTTAAATCCCTTGCTGGGCATGGCGTACAGTTATCTGGGCCCTATCAACCCAACTTACAAGGAAAACCAGGACCCGTCCCTAAAGCCTTTCCCTTATGTTATACATTATCTGGCGGCCTCCAGGCCCATGGCACACCCTTGGAAATGTGAGAAAAGTCAGAACAGCCACAGCATGCTTCCCAGACATGCTTATGGCATAGGGATAAAGCTGATGCTTGCAGTCCCTGTGTATCCATCACACGGGCAGGAAATGGTGGGTGCTCATTGATTTTAAACCTTTTTTGCCTGCCAATGAGAGGACAGGGTTCTCAGCTGGATAGAAGACTCCGAGCAACGACCCTCAGCAAACACTGAGGCGTAGACATGAGCCAGGTCCTGTACTCACAGCCCTGTTCTGACCATGGCTCGACTATTCTAGACTTCTACACCATTGCTCTTAACACCCTGCAACTCTCACACTTGTCATTTTCCTGTTGCCTCATCCTCAATTTTGCCCCTCTCAGAATACATCTTCTTTGTTGCTTTGTCTCTTCTTCATTGCTGAAGCTCAGGAAAGATACCACTATTTCCACCATCTTATCCCAGAAGCCCTTCCTGGGACTCAACTCCACAGTGCATGAGTCTTTCCGAAACTGAGACAAACCCCTGTGTTTCGTTCTTCTGCCATTTCTGGGTACCGGGAGGAGAAATGTCATAGCATTGCCCCATCAATGATGCACATGATTCCTGCCCAACATCCTTTCCCCTCTATCTTGCCTTACAGGGTATTTCTGCTTTCTCCAAAGACAGCCACATTCCTTAAGCACCTCCAAGTCCCTCCCCCAGCCCTCACCTGCTTCTTGGAGACCATAATCAGTGAAGGAAAAATTAAGTCAACGTTCCCAGCACCTTCTCCTCCCTAAAGCCCCTCATCACACACACGTGCAGCTAGAAAGCCCATTCTGGCTCTAACCCATCACAGGCCTTTTCATTCCAGGGAAACTGTGATGTTCCCATGGAAACAACCAGTGAGGTGTTTCTCTGGCTGAGACCCAGGCTGTGAGGACCCACAGCCCACACTGCAAAGTATTCACTGCTGGCATGCGAGGACCCCCTTGACATCTCTCACCAACCCACAGTAGGCCCCCCTGTCTCAATGGGGTTGTTAGCAGCACTGTGTGTGTGTGTGTGTTTGTGTATACATACATATAAGTGTGTTTGTATGTGTGAGGGAGAGATAGATTTGATTTTTTTTTCTCTTTAGTCTAACCCCTCCCAGCATACAAAAGACACATTCTTGAAAAAAGAAAAAAAAAAAATGTATTTTCCCCTTGCATTCCAGATGCCTGAGCTAAGCGGAGGAATGAATGGTTTGGGGAAAATCTCACACAGGAATAAATTTACAAGGGACAGCTGAGTGGATAAATTTGGTCCCCTGAGAGGAGCATTATGAGGCCTTTGGCAGGAGGCTGGCCCCTTATGCAGAGCAGTCTAAAACAAAAAGAGGAGCAAGAGGGGGAAGCTTTCAAAAGCACCCCCAAAATACAGCCTTTGGAGTTCCTTGGGGTATTCTCTGGCTACTAGAATGTAAAGACAAGAAGAGGCCCATTAACACAAGTTTAAGCCTTTCTAGATGGCCGCTCACAGCCACCCCAGGTTTGCCTACATGCTGCGCTTGCTCAGGAGAGCACTCACAGATCGCATTTATTTTCTGAGGTCACCTAACACCTACATACTCCAGGACAAAAGTGAGATTTGACGCAGTGAGGATTTGGCAAACAGCCACTGCTGTCCTCGTCAGTGCCTCCTTCAGATGAAAAGTCAAGAAGACACACCTGATGGCATGAGACTGGGCACAGAGCCAAGCCCCACACAGCCTGGGATTGGGGACACATTGCAAAAAGAGGAGCCAGTTCTGCCCAGGAAGCTGGGACCAGTGCTAGAGGATTCTGCTAAGGACATGCGGTATCAGATTCTGTTGGTTTCCATTGCTGTTTTCTGCAATGATTAAAAGGTTGGTTAACCCAGAATACTTTGGGACCACTCCCCCCCTCAGGAGTGTTCAGCTCTTGTTTCTCCCTCCTGCCTCTCCAACACATCCTTCACTCACCACCCATGACCAGTAGCTAGAATTAGGAGAATCCCTTGGCTCATTTGGAGTTCTAAAACTCATTGAACCCGTATCCCCTCAATTTCTCTAGAAGCCAAAATTTAGTACTTCTGCATCTGGTTAAGACCCTTCTGGCCCTTGTGACAGCTTTTCCCAGGCTCTTTCAATCCCAGGAGAGCCTGAGACTTGACATCCAGCCAGCCAGGCAGGCTCCTCTGGGAGAACCAAGCTGTCATTTGTGGGCCACCAAACATGTCCACATTTCAGGCTGTGTGCTGTGCTGAGTGAGCTACACTGACCCTTTGTCACCAATGTTCATACTTCTGAAGTCATTGTCAGCCACTGAGTACCAAGGCTTCCCAGTTCCATCCCATGTAAAGATGTAGAGAGACAAGTGAGGTGATCACTTCCTGTGCCAAGAGGCTCATGGTCTGTTAATCAGATATAGTTACTAGTTACCGAGTACCCATTGCATTTCAATCTTTATTTTTTTCTTAACTAAGTAATTCCCTGGGCTGGATTTTTTTGTTCTTTGTTTTGTTTTTTATTTTGTTTTTGTTTTTTGTATTTTATATGGTGATTGAACGCAGGAGAAGAATCAAATGATTTGCCCAAAGAAAAATACCGGGTCTACTAATTTGCAGCTATCTTCCAGGCTAATTAGCCTCTCAGAGCCTCAGTTTCCTCACTGAGCAACCACACCTAACCTTTCTACACATCTGTATACACGCCTTCTTTAAAGCCATACTATTTATATGCTCGGGATCTATTATCCACAATCTAAGCGATGAACAAGATATCCGAAAAATAGGAAATACGACCCACGCCCTCCCATTCACTATCTCCTGTCTGACTATTGGTAGCCTAGCCCTAACTGGTATGCCATTTCTCACAGGGTTTTACTCTAAAGATCTTATCATCGAATCCATTAACACATCAAATACCAACGCCTGAGCCCTACTAATTACACTGCTTGCAACCTCTTTAACAGCTGCCTACAGCATATGAATCATCTACTTCATCACCATAACAAAACCACGATACCCACCCTTAATTACAATAAACGAAGACAACCTCAAACTTGTTAACCCCATCAAACGTCTAGCATTAGGCAGCATTTTTGCAGGGTACATTATTTCACACAACATCCCGCCAATCAACGCTCAAGTCATAACCGTACCCTGACAACTAAAAATGACAGCCTTATTCATTACAATCCTGGGCTTTCTAATCTCGCTAGAATTAAACAATTTTACCTCAAATCTAACCCTTAATAAAACCTCCCCCCACTCCACATTCTCAGCCCTACTAGGATACTTCCCCCTTATCGCCCACCGACCCATTCCTATAAAAACTCTTAATGCAAGCATAAAAATTCCTCTAAACTCTCTAGAGTTAACATGCCCCCTTTAAGTTGCCACGAAGACTCAGTGAAATGAGGTTTGCAAGGTCCTCAACACAAAACCCAGCATAGCCTGCCAATCATGAGCTAAGGGACCACCCTATCTGAAGAGGGCAGGAGGGAGCCACCATCTATAGCTAGTCCTCATCAGCAACCCTGGAGAATAATCCTCCACCCTCCCTCCCTGCTCAGAAAGGAGTGTGAGAGAAGGTGAGTGTCTGAAATGCTCTTGCCCTCTAGACCCTGCAGGCTGCCCCTCCAGGGACCACTCAGCTGTAACCTTGACACATTTTCTTCCAGGGGACAGAACTGTCCAGTTCTCTTCCTCTTTGCACATTTACTTAGCTTCCCTAAAAGCCAAAATGTTACACTGGATTCAGAAAAAAAAATGAAGTCCAAGTTTGCCTGTTTATAATTTACCTCTGTTGAGCTTCTGTCCTTGAGATGCCAGTTGCTCAGCCTCAGCCTATTCCCCTATAAAACTGACATACGGTAGTTTCAGTGATGCTAGGTCATAAACTAAGAAAAAACTAGGATGTATGTAATGGAAAATACTCACTGCGGGTGATATTATTCCCAAAATGTTTCATGATTACAAAACTTCATAAATGCAAAGCATCACATGCTAGCTTCCCATTTTATCAGATGTCGTATGCACTAATTCTGCCACTGTGCAACAAAACACACACACACACACACACACACACACACACACACACACACACACGCACGCACGCAGAGCTTGGCCCCACTTAAATCTGGCAATATTTACAGAGTACACAACCTGAAGAAGAGAGCGAACTGTCAGTAACCCTCTAATTCTAGAGTCACAGGCTGGGGTATCTGTTAGGTGGGCTGGCTGTAAACATCCTCCTTTACTGATGCACACAGCAGTCACTACAATCCTGGGGAGGCACAAGCATGAGCCATTATTATGTGGAAGAGAAAGTGAGTCAGGGCTAGGGCTGGTGCTGGTGTTCTCTGGCTGTGCCATGGCCTACCAGCATATATTGCATAAGCACTTTCTAGTGACTGACAACAACGGCCTCACCAGGCCTAAATGAAATGCGTATTTGAGAGAATTAACAATATTGCAAAGGGAATTCAGTGATATTTTTCTAGTTTGTGTGTGTGTGTTATTTCTTTAGAAACAGCAGGGCTCATTTCCATCCAGGAAATTTTGGCTTTCAGACGTGCTCAAAATTGAAGCAAGAGAATAATCCAAGAAGAAAATGATGGCCTTTCTAAAGGGCGTGGGTAACAGCCACAGGAATGATGATGGCTAGAAATCCTATTTCCATTTGAGCCAAAAGGAAAGGACATCATTGGGAGGTTCTGATCCAACCAGCACAGTAATCACTGGCTGGGTTTCTAGAAGCCCAGAACTGCACAAAAGGGGACCAGGCACGTCATACACATCCTCTCATTTGGTTCTATTGACAACTGTTTGGAGCAGTTGTTGTTGTTGTTATTTACAAAAGGAAAAACTAGTGTTCAGAGAGACTAAGCAATTTTCCCAGCATTACACAGCTAGCACCTGGCAGGAATAAGTTACAAAGCACATTGGAGTGGCTGGCTCCAGCCTATAGACAAGGCTACTCCAAGCTATTCTAGTGACATCAGTCTATAGTATCCATCCTTGTTCTCAGGGTATGGTAGAAAGTACTGACTGTCCTCCTGTACCTCTTCTCCCCCTAACTTCTCCTTTATTAGACACAGAAGTTAGCTGGACATGTAACTCAGAATAAAGACACACTTTCTAGCTGCTCTATGACTCCATGTAGCCAGATAACCAAATACTGGCTCATGAGATATGGGTTGAAGCAGGGTGTTCAATTTCTATGAAGTGTTCTTAAGGAGAAAAGTTGTGCCTTTCCCTCTTCCTTCCTCCTTTTTTTTTTTTTAAGTTGGCTAGTATGCTGATATGATCACACACACACACACACACACACACACACACACACACACACACACAC
>OU015749.1:88656200-88676735 GCA_907169655.1 Acomys percivali
AAGAAGAAGAAGAAGAAGAAGAAGAAGAAGAAGAAGAAGAAGAAGAAGAAGAAGAAGAAGACAAAAACACCAGCCTACCCACCCATCCCTCAAAAATAATAAAACACACAGAAAACATGGGGTCTGTCTTATGTCGGCAACTGTTCCTCAACTAAGCCTTCTGCCACCTACACTGCAAGGCTACTCCACACAAGTACTTCCAAGGCTGTCTCTTGCCCAGGGCTGCAGTGGATGAAACCAGAGTCTCTGTCATATGGTTACTGAACACCCTCAGTTTCTCAGAGCATCTCAGCTTCAAACAATAGACTGGCTCTCGAGATGGTGTCTAGTCCCTTCCCTCTCGGCCATAGAGAGGGACAAAATTGAATTCCTGTCCACTACTGATCCCTCCACCAAACCAATCCTTATCTCACACACACAAAAAAAAGCACAACTGGTTTCCAGGGTTACAGGGGCTGTGTGCTTGTCTTGCAGGTAAAACTCCCAGTGTCTTTCCCCAAGGGCCACCTGGCTGACCTTTGGGGAGACTCTTCTGCTCCACCTCCTGTCTAAGGAAACATGATTCCCATGAGTGATGTCTGTCCTTAGTTCTCAGGTATTTATCCTTTTCTGTCTTTGTGAATTTCTAACACTCTTCTCCTTATCTTCTCTTTGAAATAGAGTCTATTTTTTCTTATTATGATTCTTTTTCTTCACTGAGTCTCATGGAGGCAGTGTATCATCTAGCATTTACTCTTGCATCCATTTTTATGTTTCTCTTTCATATATATATATATATACATACATATTCTTACTAACATATTTATATACATATGTATATATATCACACATATAATTGTAAAGAATATAGGATAGGAATGAGATACATACATACATACATACATACATACATACATACATACATACATACATGCATATCCTAAAATATAGAAGTAAATGACTAGACAATTGAGCTCAATGATTGGAGCTCATCTCTACTTCCATGGTTCCTCTGTGCTTTCCTACCAGCTTTTTATCCTGAAACATTTACACCTAGAATTTTCCTAGTCTCCATTCCCTGGGATTTGAAGAGTTTAGAAAGCCAAAGTCAGTACTTCTTCAAGGCTCCAGAGACCAGCAACACCCATAGATACAAGGCCTTCTGCTCTTGGAAATGGGTTGGAATGAAGCCACTGAGACACTCCAGCTGTTTTCTTGGGCTCTCTTTATCCCTAGAAACATCTGCCTCTTAAAAAAAAAGAGTATTGAGTTTCACAATCATCTGCTTTTCTCAACACTCTAAAAGTTGAACAACCTCTAATGCCTGCACATGTGACTCTCCTCATGTCTCTATGAGGAGGGTGGGGGAGCAGGAAAGAAACATTCAATCATATATAATCCATTTACACCAGTCATGAAGCTAAGAAAATGGCTAAGAAGAGACATTCACAAGTGAAGTTTCAAATAAAGAAGATATCTGTACATTAACCAGTACTGAGCAAGCCAAATAACAATAGTGAGACTGGGGAGGTTCTGCTTTCTACTTGCCCGCCTACATAGCCAAAAAATGTCAAAGATCTTCAGGTCAACAGCCTCCTTTGGGTTAATATTTCTAGTGTAAAATGACACAAAGTGTTTAGTATTTTGCTGAGTGATTCACCTTTTCTCTCCCTTCTGAAATATTTAAACAAATAATGCAACATTTACACCATAGCCCAATAGTCACACATCTAGGCTCTTGAGAGATCCAGCATGAGTTTGGACACCATGTGACCTTAAATAAGTTATTCAATTTCTATGCATGCTTTTCATCTTGCTATGTGGGTTAAATTTGCATGAATAACATGTTCATATGATATGTAAGACTAAGATTGCCACCTGTTATCAATATAAAGGTTATATTTATTAATTGGTTTCTGAGCTAGAGGGAAGAAGAGACCCACTGAGCTAATTCAGACAGCTGAAATTTATTTTTTAGGATGGCTGAAACAGAGGCTCAGTAGTGTTCCAGGTGACATAATGTGACTTTTCAGAAATTAAATACATGAAAATAGATTCCAATTTGGACCCCTAAATGTAGCTTGTGAGGACAGACATAGAGGTTATTTGCCACTGGGATATTCCTTTCCTGACAACTCTGAGTAGCATATTCCATGAGTAAGCTGTAGCAAGCGCTTTCCCTCTTGAAAGCTATAAGCATGCTAAGAAAGAGATCACTAAGTGTATATAAGAAAATGCTTTCTAAGCCAAAAGCTCAAATATAAGTAAGAGCAATGTTGGTCAACTTTAGAGGATAAAGGACTAGGACTGCTTAATAAAGCAATGCAGAATGTTTTGTAGGAAATGGTGCTGTTGGCCATTGATCTGTGACACAGATAAGAACTGTTGTTCTGGATGCTCAGCTTTAGTCCATAATATAAAAAGCCCCGAGCTCACTGATTTCACTCTATCAGCAAGAAAAACCTGGACGATCTACACATTACTTTTCTTGGGCACATCAGGGAGCCAAAGCCACATGGTAGACTGAGTTGTTAGGGCCCCTCTGAGTGAAGACACATGCTGTTTGGCTTTGTACGGAACATGGGAGGAAGCCACTGTTGCCACTGAAGCAGAAGAAAAGAGAAGCGCTAGAGTGCTAATGAGTTCTCCAGTGCTGACTCTGGGCTGCTGTACTCATTTAGAAGTCTCAGTCATTGCAATATCCATGAAAAGTCCAAGACATTTCTTCACAGCTCTTGAAGGACAATTTTCAGCCTCATGAAGAAGAAACACAAAAAATCCCAGGATAGCAGAGGAGCAGGAGGAAGTGGAGGAGGAGGAGGAAGAGGAAGAGGAAGAAGAAGAAGAGGAGGAGAAGAAGAAGAAACCTAAGTAATAAACAAGCTACTGGAGGAATCACTATTTCTTACCTCAAATTTTACTGCAGAGCTTGAGTAACAAAAACATCATGATGTTGGCACAAAACCAGACACATTGATCAGTGGAACTAAATTGAAAACACATACATAAGTTCACACACCTATGGACACCTGATTTTTGATAAAGCCAGAAACACATACTGGAAAAAAGATAGCATCTTCAACAAATAGTTACACTGCATGTCTGCATATAGAAGAATACAAGTAGATTCATACTTATCACCCTACACAAAACTCAAGTCCAAATAGATCAAAGACCTCAACATAAAATCAGATATACTGAACATGAAAGAAGAGAAAGTGCGGAATAGCATTGAATGCTTCGCACAGGAAAAGACTTTCTGAGCTGAACACAGGTATTAAAACCAACAATTAATAAACGAACCCCATGAAACTGAAAAGCAGTTTGACAAAAAATACTATTATTAAGACAAAGTGGTATCCTACAGAACAGGATTTTTTTTAACCAACACACATCAAATAAAGGGTTAATATCCAAAATATATAAAGAACTCCAAAAGCTAGATTTGAAGAAAACAATACAATTAGAAAGTGTGGTACAGATCTAAAGAGAGAATTCTCAAAAGAAGAAATTGAAATGTCTGAGAAACACTTAAAGAATTGTTCAGCACCTTTAGCCATCAGAAAAAGGAAATAAAAAATACTTTGAGATTCTAGCTTACACATGTCAGAATGGCTGAGATCAATAAAACAATGACAGCTTATGCTGGCAAAGATGTGGAGCAAGAGGAACATTTGTCCACTGCTGGTTGGAATGCAAACGGGTACAGCCACTACAGTAGTGTGGCAGTTCCTCAGGAACATAGAATCACTCTACCTCAAGATCAAGCTATACCACCCTTGGACATTTACCCAAAGATACTTCATCCTACCACAAGGACACTTATTCAACCATGTTTGTTGTTGCTCTATTCATACTAACCAGAAACAGGAAACAACCTGGATGCGCTTTGAACAAATGAATGGATAAATAACATGTGGTACATTTACACTGTGGAATACTACTCAGCTGTTGTTCTTAAAAAATGAAATCCTGAAATTCACAGGTAAATGGATAGAACTAGATGAAATCATCCTGAGTGAGGTAACCTAAACCCAGAAAAACAAATATTGTATGTATTCACTTATCTGTACATATTAACTGTTGAGTCAATGATAAACAAGCTATAATCCATAGAACCACAGAGGCTAGGTATAGAGTAAGGGACTAGGGTGGGGGACAGATAGGGCTCCCTAAGAAAGGGAAACAGAATGTATAGTTGTGGATAGACAAAATGGGGGGCAGGAACTGTAACAGGAGGATCAAACAGGGTGGAGGGGGCTAGAAGGGGATGAGGGAGGGGATATGGGAAGAGACAGCTAAAATTAAGGGCCATTTGAGGGGTATATGGAAACCTAAGACAGTAAAAGCTTTCTAAAATATATGCATATATAAAATCGATATAAATGAAATTGCTAAATACTGCACTGTGCCTTAACTAGACATCTCTTGTCTACCAAATGAACCTTCCAGTAGTGGGAATGGATTGCATCTAATTGAGTTTTTGGCCAAAGGGGTCCCATTGAGAAGTCGCAAACAACCCAAGCTGTTGCCAAGGCTACAGGTTGCTCTCTGCAAACTGAAGAAAAGGCCCTATACCTTAAGACAATACCTACACAATTCCACAAATGTGGAGAAGTTGAACTGGTACCCACCTACATGCTAGTAGTGTCTTTGGTACTGGAACGTACTCTGCATGCTACCAAAGGAGAAATATAAACATCAACCTAGCTACCCACCCTTTGATCTACAATGATGTTCATCCTACAAGACAGTAGTATGCAAGATACTGCTAGTGCAATGGTGGCACAAAGTTTGTGGGAGTAGCCAATCAATATCTGATTGGACTTAAAGCCCGCCCCACAGGAATGAACCTGTACCCAACACTGCTTGGGTGACCAAGAGCATGAGACTAGATAGCACAGGGACCTTGGGTTAAACTAAAGACTACTGTTCTACTAAAGGAACATAGCAATAAGATAACTCCTAATGACATTATGTTATTCTCACATCAATGTCTTGCTCAGCCATCATCAGAGAAGTGTCCTCTTGCAGCAGATGGGAGCAAACACAGAGACTCATAAGCGCTAGACACAAGGCAGAGAATGAGAGACCTTGGAACATACAGCTCTAAGCAGGATGTCTTGGTCAAAATTTTTCCCCACAAAGATCAGAGAACCTTGCAGAAGAAGAGGCAGAAACAGTGTGAGAGCCAGAGGGGGATGGAGTACACCGAGAAAGGAAGGCCCTCGAAACACAGCAGGACCTAACTCACAGAGAAATGAGGCAGCATGCATAGGGCCTGTACAGGTCTGCACCAGATAAAGTCCTAGAGCTGAAAGAAGTAGACACATGCTCCACCCCTAACCCAGAAGCTATCTCCATGGACAACCACTTACAAATGAAAACTTGGTCTCCTTCAAGGAAGCGTCACTGGGAAAACAAACTGCTCTTAAAGGTAGGTGCCCCCCATGCCCAGCGGTAGATGGCCAAAGAAAACAAACTCGGTGGCTTCTCTGGAAATTCTTTGTTTCATAGTGTAGTGTCAGGGCTTTTTCTTTTTAATTTTATATATTTAATTTTTAATTTTGTTTCTCCTTTTTATCCTACAAGTCCATTGTACATATGTTATGACACCTGGGTTTTGTGGATTTTTTTTCCTGGGATTTCTGAGGGGGTGAACAAGTGGTTCTCTGTATCTATATCTGTTTCTTGTGACTCTTATCAGAAGCCTGCTTTTTTTTCTAATAAGAAATAAAAAGGTGGTGGATTTGAATGGGAGGGGAAGAGCTGGGAGGACTAAAGGGAAAGGAAACCACAAACAGAATATACTATTGAAAAACTATTTTCAATAAAATAAAAAAATATTTTTTTAGAGAAATATCACTCAAACAAATTTTTAAAGAGAGAATTCTTGAGAGTCCTCATCCCAGAGGATGCCACAGGCGCTTTGCCACAGCCTCCTCTGGTGCCTAGAAGGAAGAGCAGCCACACAAGAAACCTAGAAGAGCCCATTTCACAGTGCCCAGGCACCAAACTGCTGGAGCCGTTTGCCTCCCATGTGAAGGAAAAGGCATGTTCTTCTGGGGACAAGCCAGAAACCCTCCCCACTCAAAATTCTAGGAAAGAGAAACTGCTGCTAAGCAAGGAATAAAAGTGAAAGGGAAGGAAATGCCTCTGCCCCCAACCACAGGCTCTGTACCCAGCGATGAGCCAAAGCATCCATCACAGAAGCAGGGACTTGACCACGTCCATCTCCAGCCATAAGCCAAGGTTCATAGCATGGAGGGAGAGATGGGAGCAAACACTGTGCACCCTAGAAGTTTCTAAACAGGTCATAAGCAGAGGTCAGCTGCCACTGGGGGTGAGAAAGAGGTGGGAAACTCAATATCCAAGAATCATGTCTCTATGTCCATTTGCTGTCATAGAAGGCAAGCTAGAAATGTTGAGAAAGCCTGTACCCAAATCGCAGGTGTGTTGGTCTACCAAAACTGAGACTAGACCAGAAAAATCTAAGAGCTAACATCCCTCACTACTCCCACACTGTGAACCCGAACCTGGTAAGTGATAAGCAAGCTGCAATATGGAAGACAAATGGAAGCAAAGAGAGACTTCCAACAGTACAGGGGTACAGGACCTGCTCAGAGTCTGAGGAAGAGAATACCCACTGCTCCCTCAGATTCCACACTAAGCCCAAGGGAACAGAAGCTCACTGCTGAGGACTGTAGGCTATGGTACACTGGGGGGAGGGATAGAGCAACAGTAAAATGCAAAGCAGCTTAGTACTGGTTCCGTTGGGCAATGCTTAGCACTCTGGACTGAATCCAGGGATCTGAGTTGAGATTCTTTCCACTTGGGCTGGAAAGACAGCTTGGCCATCAAAAGCTAAGCTCACAACCATGGAAGCAGGGAACTTAGCTCACCTTTCAACATAGGTGACCTTGCAGAAATCAGGCCTGTAATCTCTGATATAATATCCACTATTTGATTTTTTATTAAACTGTGAAATACACAAATGACCAAAAAAATAACTTATTGTCACAAGATAAAAAAGCTGGTAACTCTGGATCCACAGATAATCCAAATATTAGACCATGATTTCAATAAAAATGACTTGATGAAAATGTTGAAGGTTCTCATAAGAAAGTGGATAATGTGTTATGAACACATAGAGAATTTTTGCAGAGAAGGGTAAACTATTTATAATTCATTCAAAATGCTAGAAATGAAAAGAAAAAAAATCAGAAATAGGAAATAGTAAAACAGCTAAGGAAGAGTGGGCTGTGAATACTAAGTAGAATAAAGATAAGAAAGTTGCAGGTATTATTAAGAGGTTCCCATGGCCAGCTGTGCCATGTGAGATTCATTTGAACAAAAATATATGCATAGACAGACAAACAGACATCCAGACAGATAGCAGCTTCCAGAGCAGAGGATGTTCTAAGAACTCCACCAACAATGTTACCCGATGACATGTGCAGGAGGTGAGGCCTGTAGACTAACAACTGACTGATTACAGCTGGATTAAATAATTGACCACAAATAATCCTAAAATCATCCACGTCAACCACTGTCGATCTCTGTATTGGTTTGATCTGTTGAGTTCCAGATAGGTTCCCAGTCCAAATCCATGTGTTTTACTTACACACACACACACACACACACACACACACACACACACACACACACTTTTAGCTAGTCATTGAGTAAGAATGTAACTTAAACATAGAGCATCAGTGTCACTCTCCAATTCTGAACCATCAGCCATTGACCTGTGTCTTCATAATCATGCATATATTTAAGTTCTTATCTTCCCAGCTAAGGACAGCATATTTAACTCTGAGCAGATGGCTGCATGTAAATATTTAAAATTCTGAGAGATTATAGCATATCAGGAAGACTGCTGTTAGGACTATTAGGAAGGCAATACAAAGACTTTTAAAAGCTGGTCCTTGGCTAGTCCCCACATACACATCAAAGCAAATGATGTCTACCCACCAAAGCAAATGATGTCTACCCACCAAAGAAATGAAACTCATACACCAAACCAAAGGTAATAAGTGATCAAAGGACAAGCAAGATAATGAATTTATCTGTTTTAATCTAAAACTTGTATCAGTTTTCTTATACTTAATTCTGCATTGCCCAATATATTTATTCATATTCAGCAAAGGCACCAGCCAAGGACAATACAGGCTGTAAACTTTAAACCCCTACCCAGATCTAGCCAATGGTCAGAACAGTCTCCACACTTGAGTGGAGAGTGGGATATGACTTTCTCACGTACTCTGGTGCCTCACATTTGACTATGTCCCCTGGAGGGGGAGGCCTGGTGGCACTCAGAGGAATGACAGCAGGTCACCGAGAAGAGACTTGATACCCTATGAGCATATACAGGGGGAGGTAATCCCTCTCAGGAACAGTCATAGGGGAGGGGAATAAGGGGAAAATGGGAGGGAGGGAAGAATGGGAGGGAGGGAAGAATGGGAGGATACAAGGGATGGGATAACCATTGAGATGTAACAAGAATAAATTAATAAAATTTAAAAAAAAATACTAATAATCACACAAACTTCTTCCTGGTCAGCCAATATATAATCTAGTTACCCACAGAGTGAGCTTAGATCAGGTAGTAAAAACAAGTTTCTAAAAGGGGCTGGGAGTCTGGCTGCAATATTATCCTACAAACCACAAGCAAAGGAAACTTAAGTAGTCTCATCATGTTGGAGAATTTATGTGAAAAAAAAACTGCACATTTATGATATTGTCCATTTCTAGTGAAACTTTCCCTGATCCAGCCTTTCTTTCAAGTCTCCAGAAGGTGTACCCTTGTAGGAACCCAGAGGGCGCCTCTTACGTTATTCATAAATGGACCACAGGTCCAAGGCCCTGGGGCTTTACTCCAGAGTGGGGTTAAGAAGAATTCACTCAGCATTAGCCCCATATAATAGCATGGAGCAGCCTCTGATTTCATTCCCAGAAGGCTGATCTTGTAAAGGGTTGTACAAGGTCTGGTTGTCACCACCTGATAGGTCACAAAGTGTTTCCTTTGCCAGGTGGAGACATAGCCTGGAACAGGGCATCAAATCCCTAGAAGTATTATTTGGTCATATTGGCATTTAGAAGAATGGAATGTACCTAAAGTTCTATTATAAAGGGTGTGAGCTTCCCAGTAACTATTTTACCAATTACATTTAGCAACAGGTACTTTTGATGAAGGCAATCCAGTTTTTCCAATGCTGACTGACCTTTACTGTGTACAAGGCTTAGAGTGACAGGTACAACAGCAGTACTGTGTAGTCTAATGCCCAGTGTCATCGTTCCTCTAATAAACGGTTTCACTGTTGCTGAATCGCTCTCTAGAGGCCTCTTATAAGGAAAACACGTTTTCCAGGAACCGTCGAACTACTGTCACAACAGTAACTTTACTGCTTTAGAAGATTCTGGACAACCAAAGAATAGACTAGTATGAGAGTGTGCAAACCTAGCTCACCGAGGACAGCAAGTGAGTGTCATCCCTGCAAATATTTGAACAGTCCATTCAGGAAGAAAGAATATCCCACTTTAAGTTCTGACCACCATCCCAGCACGATGATCTTGACAGCTCAAATATTGGCCATAACTATTTGAGGAATTTTAGGACAGTCACCACGCCAATATTGTCCATGCTTTGTAGCATTTTGTCTACCCATTAAACTGTCAATAAAGGAACACTCAAGGGGATCGGGAGAGCCCACAGCTCTCTCACACAGATGTAACCACCGATGGACAGCTCAGGCTTCATGTGGGTCCTCTGAGTAAGGGGAGCTGGGCCTATCTTTGATGTGGACTCTGCTGCCTGCCTTTTTGATCACTTCCCCCTGGTGGGACTGTCCTGCCAGGCTACAGGAAAAGCACACTCTCAGTCTTGTTGTAAATTGATGAGCTGGGGTAGGTGGGTAGGGTGAGGCTTCCCTTTTCTGAGGAATAGGGGAGGGAGCATAGGGGAAGAAGGAGGGGTCTTTGACTGAGAGAAGAGGAGAGAGAGGGCAGGATGTATAGTGAATAAATTAATTAATTAATAAAAAAAGAGTTCATCAATTCTCTAACAAAACCAAACTCTAAATGCATATAGCTATATTTTATAGCTCTGTTACAAAAAAAAAAAACATATCTTTATTCTTCATATAAGGAGTTAACTTGTGCTTTGAATTGTGATATAGTAATTAGCTATCTGAAACTCCTAAATTCCTAATATCTTGTGATAATCCAGCAAAAAAAAAGCAACTTTTATCTCTTTTATATGAGCATTTGAAAGATATGTACCGTTTCATAAGTTTTAGAGGCCTGTTTCCTTTAATACACCTTTTCATGTCTTCTAGTGGCCCTTGTGTCACATAAAGGCAGGATGGCCCACTAGAAATGTGTCATCAAAGGTTAAGCTGTAAGAGCAGAATTATGTTTGGTACTAAATAAACAGCAAAGGTAAAATAGCAGTAACTAGTGGTTCAGCCGGCCGCTGGTGTACTTGCAGATAGTGGCTCAGGTATGAGCGAGCAGGTCATCTTTTCCTTCACGGCCCTTAGCGCTCTCACTTACATTCTTCATTTTCCTACTTGGGCTGTGTGCACAAGTAAATCCCATCAGATTGTTACTCAGGATATCTGCACTGCCTCTGCTGTGGCCTTCCATAAAGGAAGAACACCATCTACCCTGGTTGCCATGGTATCTGTAGCCCTAGTACCATGCATTACACAAGGAAGGTGGTCAGATGTCTGCTCCACAGATTTACTGGTCTCTTCCTCAGCTAAGCCGTCATTTCATTGCTAGGTGCTCTGCAGTTCCGCGAGACCTCCTGCTGATCTTGTCGATGAAAGAAAGTAGTGGACAGTTGCTTTCTCTCAGAGCAGCTTCTAGCAGCCTACCCTAATCAAGAGACATAATCCAGAAGTTTCCCCTTACTCAGAACCACAAGAGTCCTGTCTTCAGGCTGCACTAGGCTACCCATAATAATTCAGCATTGTTAAGGGACAAAACTATGAACATTCTGGAAATGTCTACAACTTAATTCAACATAACTCTAAAAAACCTCATCGTTTTAGAAGAGCTTCCAGGAGCCATGGCAGGCTCGTTGACAAAGTTCCATTCTTGTCCCACTCACTCAGTTCACTCATTCTTAACCATTAGCCTTGAACTGATCACTAAACTAAGTGAGCCACTCAAAAGGTTCAGAAAATGTCACACTAAGGTACACTGATTAGTTGAAATTGAGGGCCCCTGAAAACAGCAAAATGCAATGTCTTCTGCATTTACCTTCATTTCTTTCTTTCTTTCATTTTTTTTTTCTTTTCACTTTCTGGGTTTTTTGAGACAGGGTTTCTCTGTGTAGTCTGGCTGTCCTGGGACTCACTCTGTCAACCAGACTGGCCTTGAAGTCAGAGAACTAGGATTAAAGGCATGTGTCCTCATCAGGGATTTAGTGCCTATCGATCCGCTGAAGGCTAGAAAATCACAGGAGCTAAGAGTTCACCACATCTCAACATCTAGCGCCTTAGGCCATACACCCCCATAGAGGGCTTCCACATACCAGGTCTGGCCACTTGCCCTAAAGAAAGCAAATAGAAGTAATAGCAGGAACATAGTTTAATGAAGATGAACATGTGGGGAGGCTAGATCATTTCATCCCATCTTCAGGGCATTGGCACAAACTTTAGAACAATCAGGACAAAAGGAGAGAAGTGTCATAACTAAGCAGTTTGGGTCAAAGTATGGTCTGGTTGATTACTCTCTCAGTCCTGTTCTGCAAAGGGGCTGAGAGAGTTCATACTGCTGCTCTCTGCTCCTCCCTGTTCCAGAAACAGCGGCATCTTCTCATGCAGTGTCAGCCTCATCCCTTGACATGATGGTGAAGGTCGGAGTAAACGGATTTGGTGGTACTGGGTGCCTGGTTGCCAGGGCTTGCTTTTTCTCTGGCAAAGTGGAGATTGTTGCCATCAGTGACCCCTCCATTGACCTCAATTACATGGTCTACATGTTCCAGTATGTGTGGGTGTGTGTGTGTGTGTGTGTGTGTGTGTGTGTGTGTGTGTGTGTGTGAGTGTAGATGTTAGGATGAAGCTCTGCCTTGCAATGTAGTATATAAACCAGTGTGTCTACAGACTGTGCTGTGCTGTGCTGAGAGAGACTCCATTTTACAAAAACAACTTTTGACTCCATTTTGAATTTAGAGGACGACTGTGTACCCAGGTAGATACACAAGTGGGACCAGCTGCATGGCATCATCCAGGCAGCATAGACAGACAAATAAATTATTCTTGAGAGTAGAGAGTTGCTACTCAGTGACTATGTTGAGGTGATCTGAGACTGCAAAGGTACATGGACATATTAAAATCGTGTCCGGAGAACCAGGCCCAAGGAGTTATAAGATACAACAAGCCAAGAAAAAGATGTAATGCCCTAACCTGGGTCCCCTATAGAGATGGAGACTGCAATGCATTCTCTGGGCACATTGCTCTGTCATCTAACCATTCTGTATATCAAATACCAAGAGGTAGACAACTCCCAACTGTGCAAGGACCCCTAACTGTGCCTTGGTTTGGGGCTCTGCTCTTTCCCAGATATTGATTTGGCCTATTTATTTGCCTTCTGCCCACATTCCTATTCAACTGTCTGGAACATGCATCTGTCCTTCCACTTCTTTCTCAAGATCCAGTCTTGTTCTTTTACCTCTTCATCAGGATCATCTCTTGAACTTTAATTTCAATTTTGTATGTAAGTATGTATGTATGTATGATTATGTATGTATGGGTTTTGGTTATGTGTGCTCGCACTGGTGCCCACAGAAGCTAACATTCTCCTAGAAATGGAGTTACAGATTATGAGCCACCTGATGTGGCTTCTGGGAATTGAACATGGGTCATCTGTAAGAGCAGCAAGTGCTTTTAACCACTGAACCACCTCTCCCCTAACCTACAGCTTTTATTTCAAGCCTGTAATCCACAATGATCTTACTTACAGCCATCACAGCTTCCTCCCCAGATCAACTGGGCTCATTATCTTAACAATATAGACTCTTACATCCCTATATGTTCCAAAGTTTTGGCTTCTCAGTTCGCCTTGAAACCTTTGTCTCTTTAACACTTCATGGCCATACTTTAACCTACATGTGTAGAGATGTAGTTACTGTGTTAGCTCTAATGAATGGTTTGAGAGCTAGCTTAGAAGATACGTGATTTTGTGACCAAATAATGTAAAGTATCCTCAAAGGATGAAAGTGGTCAATGACCAAAGGGACCATTTTCCTGATCTGCACTGTAGGCAGGTTTTATTCTATTTTAAGGTCTTTGGAACAAAAGGCTTTCTTACAGATATTTCCCTATCCATTTGGACTGGCGGGCCCTTGTTCTTTATCAGAAAGCCTCCTGTTATCCAGGAAGCTTGTAATGTTTAAAGCTCCTGGAGTCTGATTCAGATAGTTAACAATGACTGACTTTGGGGCAGTTAAGGATGACCCATCTCTTCCCAGAGCAAGGATGATAGACAGTGAGGTCTTGTCCTCTGGATGGTAAACAGAGGCCTGAATTGCACTCTTTGGTTTTACAAGCTGATCATGAAAAGGGGGACTGATGTCAGTATCCTCTACCCTGCTAACACCTGACTTGACACTTAATAAGAACTTCTACATATGACTTTGATAAAAAAAGAATTGCTCAACCACCAGACTCCAGTGGATAATTCCACACCCATAGTCACTGTACTACCACCATTTATATGTCAACTTGGCACAAGCTAGAGTCATCAGAGAAGAAGGAGCCTCAGTTGAGGAAATAGCCTCCGTGAGATCCAGCTGTAAGGCTTTTTATCAATTAGTGATCAATGGGGGAGGGGCCAGCCCATGGTGGGTGGCACGATCCCTGGACTGGCGGTCCTGGGTTCTGTAAAAGAGCAGGCTGAGCAAGCCAAAAGAAACAAGTCAATAAGCAGCACCCTCCATGGCCTGCATCAGCTCCTATCTCCAGTTTCAGCCCTGCTTGAGTTCCTGTCCTGACTTCCTCCAGTGATGGGCTATGATCTGGAAGTGTAAACCAAGTAAACCCACTTCTTCCTCAACCTCCTTTTTGGTCATAGTGTTTCGTCGCAGCAATAGAAACTCTAAGACAGTCGCTCAGATGGCCCTGGTTAAACTCAGTGGGTCACAACACAAAAAGACATAAACATAAGGAAGGGACCTGTAGGGAGCAGAGGGATTTGACAGAGATGAGAAAGAGAGAATGGGAAATGGGGGGTAATCAGAATTCATCAAAGTACAAATGGATCCAATAAGAGCATAATCTTAAAGATTGCTCAAACTCAGTTCAAAACATGAATCCCTAGAGCTACAGAATCCTAGAGAGAACTTACCTGTCATCCTTGGTGACTGCAAGAAAAGAGAGTCCACAGAGCCTCGTTACGTGACGGTCTGGTGAGGAACAGGGCTTCTGGGGCTCTGCTTAGCATCTCGCCAACTATGCCAACATGTAAAAAGGGGAAAGTCCAATTATGTCAAATAGAGTTTGTACAAGCAAAGAACAAAACACAATCTGAGATTTAGACAGCTCCCAGACCCAGAGGCTGGTTCTGAAAACTTCAGCCAACAACATGATCTTGTTACAAAAACTCCCAGCCATAGGCCTGGCCCTGGGTCCAGATGGATTAAGAGGAAAAAAAATGACATAATAATATATGTATGGAAAAATGAATTTATTTACAGTTTTGGCAGAAACTAGAGAGGGAGAGATTCTCAATATGTCTCAGGCTTGCCCATAGAGTGTTACAACTTAAAGAAAAGACAAAACAAATTCCAGGAAGTACACATACATAGTGTTTGCTGCGGGGCTCCAGGACAGGCACAGGTGAGTATCTTTCGCCTGATTCACAGGTCTTGGGGCTGGCCATTTCCATGTCCACAATGATATTTCCTGCAGGAATCCTGACTCCTACCCTACCAAACATACACACAACCTAAGAAATACTCCAGGAAACTACAAGTGAGGCATAAAAGTGTCTTCATTGATAATTACTTTGCTATCATCCAGTCATTTGGTTCCACCTCAGTTTGTCTTCTCAATCAAAACCCAGTAATCATGACTAAATTCTATGTTGTCTTGGGCTGTTGCAGCCAATATCCATGCCCCATCCAAACCCAAGGTTTTACACAGAGTTTATTTAACGTTTGAAGGAAGTTGAAACAACAAGTGCCCAGAAATGAAGCGCTGCAGGTCACTTAAAAAAATCCTGACTCCTCCCCTACCAAACATACACACAACCTAATAACTACTCCAGGAAACCACAAGTGAAGCATCCAAGTCTCTCTGCATGAAAAAGATCAGGCTAGAGGAAGATGGTCGTTACAAAATCAGGAAGACATAGGACATTGGATACAGTAGTACAAGCAGACAAAATCTGTGAATGTGCGTGTCATCTTCTGTATCTCACTGAGACCATACTGGAGGGTGTCCTCAAGTTTTGCAGCACAAGCATTTCTTCTCAGAGTAATTACATTAAAAGTCCTTCACTTGGCAGAATCATGGACCTTTATGAAGAGAGTCTTTAATTTTATTAAATTTTGTCTTGAGATTAAAGGTTGGAAACTAAATTCACTTACAGTGGGTTGTTTCCAAAACAGGGCTGTGAGCACCCCACATTGTTCATACTCTCCCATTCTGTCATCTTACTCTGTTTTCTGCCTGTAATTCCTGCTCCCCCATATCCACCTTCTTCTGGCTGCCAGGAGCCTTGTTTCTTCCCTACAGTGCCTTCCTGGATCCCTCCCCGTCCTTCCACTCCCGAATGAAGATGTGGCCATGATTTGCTATGCTCTTCTGGTACATGTGCATAGTTCGGTGGGTATTTAGCCCACCAGAAATACACTTACACATCAGCCACCTGTCTTCCTTCAGAACTGTAAGTTTCTGAAACCAGACACAATATTTGCTTATCTGTGGATTCACAGCTCGTACCAGTACCAAACAGACTAGGCCAGAAGCTAGAAATGGCAGGTAATGCAGAGTGAAGGCCTGGAGAATTAGGGCAACTCATTTGAATACAGAATAAGCTCCAGGAGGGGTCCTCTCTAAGGGGTTTGGCACTGGAGAGCTCTAGACTTAAGCTCCCCTACACCCCTCAACTGGGCGTTCTTCTAAGGGGTAGAAATTGTGTGCTCTATGATGTCTGCTTTCTGGACACGTGACCTTGACAGAATCAGCCTTGGCTTTCTCATCACTAGAATACAGAGAACAATAACCCATAATAACCCATACCTGTGGGGTTTACTTGGCAAAATATCACTAGTAATACATAAAAAGTGCTTTACAACGTGCCTGGTACAGAATAAGAAATCCAGGACTGGTCAAAGTTATCATGACTATTTATAACACCTATCAGGGAGCCGCTGGAAACACTGAGGGCTTGACATTTTTGCACTTGACAAAAGTTGCTCTGGCAGCTGTGTGGAGGATGAATTGAGTGAAGGAATAAAAATAAGATAGGGAGGTTATTTGTTACCAAGGAGCAGATAAGAGATATGAGGACTCGGAATGAAGAAGCAATGGCTGGAAAGCGGAAGGCAGTTTCTGTGCACCGCTTGGCTTCTCTCCCATGCTCTGCAAACCTGCTTCTTGTACAGACTCTCCACAGTGATCTCCAGGAACCTGCACAGAGAATCCTGCTCCAAGACGGACCAGTGCCAAAGCAATTAAGCATGTAACAATACATTAAGATGGAAGGTGGGCTGGAGGAGAAGAAAACCACCACAGCTTCCTCGGGGGACCCCAAAAGCCCTAACATGTGTCCACAATGCTCCCCCCCTAAAATCTTTTGCAACCCAAATGAGACATTGAAATGAGAGTGAAAACCCATACACTAAACATGTGTTCAAAGCCCCACACTCATGTTGCTGAGATAGGTGCCAGACAGAGCCCAGCAAAGCTGTGAAATATCTTCCAAACACACTCACCAGAGCTCCCAGGTTCAGGGCAGCAGGCAGCAGTGAGAGGTGAGGTAGGAGAGGAGAGCCATTCCCCTGTAGTCCTTTCTTCCCATATTGAGCTCACGTGCTCCTTCTGGATCGGAAGCACACACAGTGTCAGGTAAGGCAGAAACCACCAAAAATAATGCCTCGCACAGACACTGTCTCTCCACGGATTCATCTACCTCCCCAACCTCCTTTATTGGCAGTGGGGCTTGCCAAGGATGGACAGGCTCTTCTGGTCCATAAATAATAATACAAGTTCAGGCTGCGTGCATGGTGCGTGTCTCCGTTTCTAACATTCTGAGCACACCTAAAGTCACGGTCAAGGGAGAGATTTCCAGTAGCACATAAAGCCTGCTTTGAGAAAAGTAGAGGGAGGCCTTCCCTTTCTTCTGGGACTGTCAAAGCACTTCATTGTTTATGTTTTCAAGTAATGCCATGTGGTGGTGGTAACACCATTTCAAAGCATATATTCCTAACTTGGAAGGACATTAGCTTTCAAAGGCATGCACCTGAACGTAAGCCTTACAAGAAACTGTTCTAAGTAATGGCATTTAGCCCAGGACCCTCATATGCTATAGCAAGAGGTCCAAGAGCACCTCCCAAATTGTACATGGTGATAGGTCACATCTGTGTGTCTATACACGTCTTTCCAGGGAGAAAGCCGTCTGAAAGTTGTCAATTTCTCAACAAGTTCCATCACCAAAAGTGTTTGAAGTCTCCAAGTTAACTGCTAACTAGCTTTGTGAACTGTGTTTTCATCTGAAGTTTGAATGTTGCTAATGCTTCATCCATGCAGGATACTTAAACATCAGTGATGAGAACCTGGAAGACTAGCCGAATGATGGAGAACAAGAGTCGGATACCCTTGAGGTCCTGCCTCTAACTGTGGGACGTTGGACTTTCATCCTCAGCATCATTGTCTATATGTATTGACTCTAATACTCTTTAAGTATGTTTTTTATCAATCATTTATCTATTTATTCACTTTACATCCCAGTTGTAGGCCCATCACTCCTCATCTCCCAGTCCCACCATTCCTCCCTCGCCCCCCATTCCCCTATTCCTTAGAAAAAGCACCCCCCTCCAACCTACCCCAGCTCATCAAGACTATTGAGCATGTCCTCTTCCCCTGTGGCCTGGCAAGGCAGTCCCACCAGGGGTAAGTAATTGAAAAGCTGACAAGAGGGTTCCTGTCAGAGACAGCCCCTGCACCTCTTACTAGTGGACCCACATGAAGCCTGAGCTGTGCATTGGCTACATCTTTATAGGGGGCTTACGTCTAGTCTATGCATGGTCCTTGGTTGGTGCTTCAGTCTTCACAGGTCCCTCTGGGCCCTGGTTAGTTGGCTTGGTTGGTCTTCTTGTGATGCTCCTGTCATCTCCAGGTCCTTTTCTCCTTCATGCCACTTCTACAAGACTTCTTATGTATTGCCCAATGTTTAGCAACTGCTTAGCATCTGTTAGGCTCCTGTCTGCAAGCATAACAGAGTATCATTAATAATATCAGGGGTTGGCTCTCTCCCATGGAGTGAATCTTGGGTTGGGCCAGGCATTGATTGGACAATCCCTCAATCTCTGTTTTATCTGCTCTATCTTTATCCCTGGACATCTTCTAGGTAGGGTGAATGTTCAGGCAAAGTTTTTGTGGGTGAGTTGCTGTTCCCTTCCCTCTACTAGAAACCCATCTTGACTTACGTATTTTTAAGTATTTTTTTAGAAGATCAATAGCTACAGTGTGTGAAGGTTCAAAAGGAAGACAGCATGTTTCACTGGATGTCATGGAATCAAGCTTTCCCTGCAGGGCTGGAAGAAGGAAAAGCAGACCACAGAGCCATTCCAGAGAGCAACTGGGCAACCAACTGACAGAACATTAGTACACATGCCTAGAACACAGATCCCCAAGCAGGCTCATCCCTTAATCTTTATCTTCTGCCTCCATGGCTCCCTGTGTCTCTCCTGGCACTTGTCAACTATATATCAACAGTTATACCTACAGTAATCAGCTTTGACTCTTTGATTAAGATCTGAAATCCCCGCTAAAGTTCAATGTTAAGTATTCCGTTACTTTTTAATAACTGTGTGGTACATATTACATAAATATCTGTATACTAATACACACAGAAAAAGAACTGAAGTAAAAATTTCGCTGTCAATATTTTGACAATGGCATTCATAGTACTAATATGATTATGATTTTTTTCTTTCTCATCCATTGGATTGAATATACAATGTTATAGAAAATGTAGCTTGTAAAATCAATGTGGTGAGTGGCAAGCATTTATGGATGGCATTTCCTGAGGACTTATTAAAATAGGTTTGGTGTATATAACCTTTACTATGCTGAAATATTTTGATGTTATTCCTAGTTTATTCCAGGATTTTTAATCATGGTTGTCAAATTCCCTTTACATCTATTGAGATGCTATGGCCATGTGATTTCTTTTTCATTTATACATATGATACATTATATTTGCTACTTTGAATATTGGATCTCTCTTGCTTCCCTGGAACTATGACACAACTGGTCATAGTGAGAAAACTTTTTGATATTGAATTAAGTTTGCCAAATTTTACTGAGGTTTTTGTCTGTTTGTTTGTTTTCTTTTCTGAGACAGGGTTTCTCTGTGTAGCCCTGGCTGTTTTGGAACTCATTCTGAAGATTAGGCTGGCCTCAAAATCATAGAGATCCACCTGCCTCTGCCTCCCAAGTGCTGGGATTAAAGGCATGTGCCACTGCTGCCCAGCTTTATTGAGCATTTTTACATTTGTATTCATCAAGGAGATTGGCCAATAATTATCAGTGATAAAGGATATAGGATGCAGAATCAAACAAAACAGCTACAAACTCTTAATTTTTACGAAGATACTAAAATCATACATTTTAGAACATTCAGCATCTTCAATAAATGATGCTTGGAAAACTAGATAACAATGTTTTTATAAAATGAAACTATACACCTACTTGTCACCCTGCCTCAAATCAATTTAGAATGAATCAAAAAAATCTTACTATCAGACCTGAAACTGAAGTTATTAGAGAAAATAATTAAGGAAATACATGTATATGTAAGCCTAGGCAAGGGTTTTGTTTTTTAAGGGTTTCAATAGTTTAGGAAATAACACCAAGAATTGATACAAAATTAAAATGCTTCTGTACAACAAAGACATGGGAAAACAGTGTCTGACAATGTCAGAACTTATGAACTCAGAGCAGCTGTGCTTGTCTACATAAGACCTTCACTTAGTAAAAAAAGTCAGCACTTCATCATGCAGTTGAGGAGAGGATTTTAACAGATGATAACTGCTATAGAAGGGAGAGTTGGTGTGGCCCCTGGTAAGTCAACTATACTTCAGTGGATGGGCCAGCACCAGTGAGTATACAGGCAGTACAAACTGGATTCAGTAGATTATGAGATATAGAGATAGATAGATAGATAGATAGATAGATGTTAGATATATAGATAGATGATAGAAAGAAGAAAGATGGTAGGTAGATAGATAGATAATAGATAGATAGATAGATAGATAGATAGGTGATAGATAGATAGATAGATAGATAGATAGATAGATAGATAGATAGATAGATA
>OU015749.1:88676745-88721239 GCA_907169655.1 Acomys percivali
ATAGATAGATAGATAGATAGATAGATAGATAGATAGATAGATAGATATAGATAAATGTTAGGTATATAGATAGATGATAGAAAGAAGAAAGATGGTGGGTAGATAGATAATTGATAGATAGGTAATAGATAGATGATAGATAGATAGTAGATAGATAGTAGATAGATGGTAAAAAGATAAATAAAAGAAAGAGAACTTGGGAGTTGGAAGAATTGGTTCAGGAGGAGCTAAGACGAGGTGTAGGAGTGAATATGGCTAAAATACATTATATGCAATTATAAAATTCTCAAAGAACTCATAAAAATATTATATTTCAAAACTAAGTACTTTAGATAAAATGTAAATATAAAAAAACAATAAATAAGCCAACAAGTAATGAAATATGCAGCTCCAAAAAGATGAAGTCCAGATGGCCAAGAAACATAAAAACATGTTAAACATGCATAGCAATCAGCCACACGCAAATTAAAATTCTATTGAGATTTAATCTCACCCTAGTCAGAAAGGCAATCATTAGGAAAACAAAGAATAACAAATGTTGTCAAGGATGGATTGGGCTGGGACAACACAGCAGTGTATACAGGGCTCAAAAACTAAAAGTAGAAATACTATATTATTTACCTTTTGCACCCTGAAAAGGTGTGTCTTAGAAAGTCCAAGATTGCACAAACCCAAAGGCTAAGGCACTGGTGAAGATCTAACGGCAGATGGCATCATCATAGAGAGGACACATGCATGGGCAAGAGATGCCTTGGCCAGGTCCTGGGAGAAGTTGGGTAGCTGAGGCTTGCACCTGCCATAATATTCTTCCTTCATGAACTGAACAGGGAATCTCTTCAGAACTTTCTGGTTACTTTCTGAGGGGAGAGCTTACATTTTCCTAAGAACTTCCCATTAGGCCCATGTCTTAAAGCCACACAGAACCCCCTAAAACCTTCACACTGAGAATCTAACCTAGCTTATGAAGTCTTTGGAGACACACTCAATCCATACCACAACTAGAGTGATGGGTGGTCCCTTTTTATAAACAATGAAGCCATGTTTATCTGACACAGTCTTCTCCCTATAGTTGCTATCCCCAAGTTTAAAGTAATACAGAGAACACAGGAATGCCCAGGAAGCAGCCCCTTTCCTCTGAAACTCCAAGAAAATAAGTAAATATAGGTAAGGGCCCATGTGAAGCAAGAATTGGCTAATTCAGTCCCTCGGCTGCACTAACTTCTCTGTGGAGATCTCAGTTAGAGTGGAGATATGGCTTCTTAGCATTCATTCATGAGTCTTCATCATGAGCCTTAACACAAGTCCATTGAGCTCCTCAGTTTCAGGAAACTTCCCCATATCCCTTCATTCCTAATGCCCATGTCCTGTTCACAAATCAGATCAGTTCATAGAAGCATTCTGTCTTCTGCAGACATTTATCAAGGAGTTCTTGTTCAGCAGCACCTCACTGGTTGTGACTTAGCTTTAAATAGTGTGGTGTTTGAAACAAATATTGGCTCTAGGAAAAGATCACACTTATAAGTCAACTCATAATTTGAAATGTTAAGATACAGGGGTCAATTGCAACATCTCACTTTAGCTAACTCTAGTGTGACTTAACTCCATGAGTATTTTCCTTTTCTACCACACATTTCTTGCCTCTTTAATTACTTAGCCAATATGGTTTTTGTTCTCTTTAAATTACATATAAAATCTTTTCATAACAATGATAAAAATGTGCAACTGTTTCCAGGGTGAGACAGGATGCTACTCCACAGTGAGTGTCAAAGATGATTTCCGAGGGTACTCAGGGGACAGAGGATTTGTTGACGGAGGAAAGGAAATCCTCCTGAAATTCTGAAAGTGTCCTGTATGCTCAGCTCAGACCTTAGAGGCATCCAGACAGTGCTGATGACAACTCTGTGGCCTCATTCCTCTAGGACTCCAATTCTGATCCATCTTATCCTAGGTTATTCTGGCATGTGGTAAGAAAATCTGAACCTAGGTGGATGGACAGAGTCTGAAAGCAAAACGATATTAGGCCCAAGGTCCCACTTGAATGCTAAAATTTCCCAAGTCACACACGTGAGGTGTTTGCCACAAAGCTGAAGAGTTAGCATGACATGTTAGTTCAGAAAGACAGATGGATAGCACAACCTCTGTTCTCTTAACTCTAGGACTGACTCTATACTTCCACCTGCCAGAGAGGAGACATTTTGAATCTCCAGTCAGGAATAGGATGGATACATAACAGCCAACCAAAAGGCCCTTCTTCAGTTACCTTAAGTTTCCATAATTATTCCTCATTTACCAGGAGTTTTTCAGCACAAATGAATACTTACAACTATTAGCAATGTTGAAACTACTTTTTTTTAAAAACAGAGCTGTGGAAATGGCTCAGTAGGTGCAGCAGTTGTCACGTGAGCATGAAGCCTGGAGCTCAGTCCTGGCCAGGCATGGTGACCTGTCTGCAAGCCCAGCATTTGGGAGGGAGAGACAGAGGATCCCTGGAGCAACTGACTCCCTAGACTATCCAAGCTCCTGAACATGGATTAAGTGAGAGATCCTGTCTCAATATATAACATAGAAAGGAATCAAGAAGGAAGAAACCAGATGTCAACTTTGTATGAATGAAAACACAAGTGCATGTGCACACACGTATATGCATGCACACCACAGTAAAATGTACATACACGAAAGGAAACCTATCCATGTCTACTCTTCTGACTATAATGTTTGGGTTTTCTAGTGAGGGATGTGCTGTGCCATATTTCCTACTCAGGGAACTATTTCTCCTACCCAGAAGGCTATGCTGCTTTTAATGTACTAAAAGACTGCAAGGTCTGTTTACACTTTATTTTATGTTGTGGTTGTCCTAAATGCATAGTCAACCAAGTTAAAGTCCTTTTCAAACTGGGTTCTTATCACCTTGCACCTACATAAAATTATATTTTGTTTTTCTTTGCTTCAAATAAAGACTTGACATTTTACACAGATGAATTTCATCTTATTGATTTTGGCCCATTATTCTGGTCCTCTGAGATTATTGTTTGAAACACTGTCCAGCTCTGGTCATCTCATATTCAAGCATTTGCATCAGCCAATTCTATGAAGACATAAAAGATACATATATCTATCATGCTTGTGAGTAACGCAGGAAGTCTTAGATTCCTGTAGATGCTCCACTGGGATGGGTCTAACACATTAATCAGCATATGAAAATGCAAGAGAGTGCCTCCCTGACTAAAACAGAGCACAAACCTTGCCAAGATTTCCAGAGAAAAGTTCCAGAAAAGCATCTGGCTCAGAGTTCAGGCTGCCCTAACTCTTATCCAAAGTGCTAGGGTCAAACTAGACAGACCCACACTGAGGTCCCAGCTGTGAGAAAGTTACTTTGTCTCTCTAAGCCCCAATTCTCTTATTTGATGTCACAGCAAGCATCTAATAGTTCTCTCTGACCCTGTTGTCCATGGAAGAGGTTCTCACACCCAACACAAAAAACACACTGAGATTCACTGCATCTATAGAGACCCCCACCCCTTCACCTATGATGGGCCTGAAGCCCCACCATGCTTTCAATGTGCAGCAATCAAAATGGGCCTGTAAGAATCCTCATATTCATGGTAATAGGATGTTTCAGCATATGCATTCCTTGACTATGGTGTTTCACAGGTCTGACTTCATTAATTCCACCCTAAGTTTTCATCTCACTGCAGCTTTCTTGCTAACTTCCACATGTAGGCACCCTATGGCATTCCAAAGGAACAATGAACTTCCTATAACTAGAACATGATTGCCCAGATGTCCATAGAGAAACATAACCCAAAAAATAATATGTTGGTATTAAGAGGTTCAAACTTAATCTAACCACAGAGTTTGGAGTTAGGCCTTTGGAGCCCGTGGCTGGGCTCTGTAAGAAGAGAGAAAGAACAGAAGAGATGCTCATGTAGTAATCTGAGGTACTCCAGGACACCCCTGAAGGCAAGAAGACGCTCATCAAAGGGCGCCCCTCCACCTTCACCTCCAAAATCATGAGCCAAAATAAGCTAATTCTTTTATAAAATTAGCCTGCCTTTGGTACTTAATTACGTTAATGAAAAACAGACTTAATACAATTGGTATTTGCTTGCCTCAACGGCCACAGAGAAGACTCTCCTGAAGTCGGTATCTTGGATATGGCCAATGTATAGTCATTGTCAGTGTCTTCTACATAAATCCAACCACCATTTGCTGATAATTTTCAGTAAATGCAACAAGTCTGCATTTCCTTTCCCTCTTCCTTTTCCCTTTCCCGTTTCCTTTTCACATCAACCAGAGCAGGTGGGCCTGGCACATAGTTAGAATGTGAACACTGAACAATTGGGTCAAAAGGCAGCTATCTCTGCCACTGGGGCTGGTGGAGATTATTTACTTTGTGCCTGAATTTTTGACTGTTAAGTGGATTATTGTTAAAGACAGCCATATTAGGAAAGACTGCAGGATGTTGATTGGCATCTATTTCAAGTTAAGCTATTTGTCTATTGTCTTAACTTAAAACATGAACTTTCCTACTGATTTAGGATTTGCATTCACACATTCTAGCTAACTCCGAAGCACTGCACTAAGCAGTCTTGCTTATAAAACTTTCCTTAGCTGGGCATGGTGGTGCACACCTTTAATCCCAAAAACTGAGAGGCAGAGGCAAGATCTCTATGAGTTTGAGGCCAGCCTGGTTTACAAAGTGACTCCAGGACAGCCAGGGCTGTTACACATGGAAATTCTATCTTGAAAAAAACCAACCAAACACACACACACACATACACACACACATTTTCCCTTAATTAACTCCTTCTTGAGTTAGTATTTTATGATCCTCACACATCATTCATGGTTTAGTCTCACTGAACCACTGTAGTTTTTGCATCTACACACTCCATTGATTAGAAGACAGATCATCAATTAGTGGAGTTTTCAGAGGGAAGTGGAAAAGAATCATTGTCATGTTAAAGATATGGAACTCTGTTCACACCTTATTTTTCAAAACTTAAGTGTGTGTGTGTGTGTGTGTGTGTGTGTGTTTTCAAGTAAATATTGGTATGTTACAGTCATATATACCAGCCAGGTGGAAGTGAGAGAATGACAGACCCATCCTGACTATGAGCCACAAAGCTCACCTGGTGTCTTAGTGTTCTATTGCTGTAAAAAGACACCATGACCATGGCAACTCTTATAAAAGAAACCATTTAATTGGGACTAGATTGCAGGTTTAGAGGCTTAGTCCATTGTCATTATGGTGAAAAGCATGGCACCACACAGGGAGATGTGGTGGTAGAAGTTACAAAGGGTTCTACTTCTGGATCCACAGGCATCAGGAAGAGAGAAAGCCACTGGGCCTGGCTTGGGCCCTTGAAACTTCAAAGCAGAACCCCTGTGACACACTTCCTTCAATAAGACCACACCTACTTCTACAAGGCCATACCTTCTAATCCTTCCCAAGTAGTGCCACTCCCTGATAACTAAGCATTCAAACCAATGAGCCCATGGGGGCCATTCTTACTCAAACTACCATACCTACGCATCTTACAATGGCATCAAATCCCACTGATCACAAAATAGAGTCATCCAAAAGAATTTTGATGATTTCTGTGTCCGCTTACAATATAGACTTGTATTGTATTTTAAGTAACAATTATCTTTTGAGGATTTTCATCATGGCTTTTAAGATTTTATGTTATATTTCTGCTAGCAATGCACACTTGTTTCAGTATCTCAGGTCTTCCTTTGTGCTTGTGCTTTAAATAGTGTATATAAAGCAGGATCTCATTTGTTTACATTTTCCTAACAACTGGCAATGCACCCAGTTCTTATAGGTGTTTCTCTGCTATTTATATATCTTCTTTTCAGTTCAAGAAATATTTCTGTTCATGATTTGATTTAATGTTGGAGTTCTTCTTATATCCTAAATAATAATTCCTCATCAGATACATGATTTCTCTTATTTTTTGTTTTCCTGGTACCACAAAAGTTATCACTTTTAATGAGTCGTAATGTATTTATTTTATGGCCTATACTTCATGTTCTATATCTAAGAAACCAATGTCAAATCCAATAACATGAAGTTTCCTTGTGTTTTCTCTGAGTTTTATAGTCTAGTCTTAAATTCAGTTCCATACTCTACTCTAAGTTCATATTCATATATAATGTTACCTATTGGTTTTAGCTCACTATATTGCTACATTAGGACATTCTAGAACTATTTTTCCCAGAACAATTGCCCCACACCAATTTGTTGTTCTTCACACTCTTATTGAAAATAAGTTGATTATCCATGTGAAAGTTTTCACTGCATAAATCTTTCATCTCTTTGATTAACTTCATTCCTGGACATTTTATACTTCTTTATGTCATTGTAAATAAAATCATTTTCACAAGTCTCCTTTTAAGTTGTTCATTGCCAGTAACAAAGAAATGCAGCTCATTTTAAGTATTGATTTGCATCCTTCAAGTTTGTTGAATTCAGTGATCGGCTTTAACAGTATGGAGGTGTGGAGGTGGTTTTTGGGGGTTTCTGTGTATAAGAGCCTATTGGCTGAGAACAGAGATCCTTCTTCCTTCCCAACTGGGCTGTGCTTTGCTTCTTTGTCTTGCCTCATTCCTTAGCTAGAATGTTCGATACTGTGTTGAATGAGAGTAGAAAAATTAGGCATTCATGTATCATTTCTGGTCTTAGAAGGAAATCTCATAGCATTTCATAATTAAGTATGAAATATCAGCTGTGGGTATTCCAAATATGTGACTTTACTCATTGGGAGGATTTTGCCTTCTATTCCTACTAACTTGACCATGGTGGCAGATATTTTTGATGTGTTCTTGTATTTACTTTGCAAGTGCTTTATTGATAATTTTCTTAATCTATGTTCATACAAGAAGTTGGTCTGTAATATTCTTTCTTTCTTATTTACTTCCTTTTTTTCCAGCTTTTAGGAACTTTACTTTCCTTCCTCCTTTTTCTCCTTTGCTCAGGTGTATGCAGAGCAGATCAGGACCACTCAGTGGTGGATCCAACCCACTCAGTGGCCTACGTTGTGGGAGCTGCTGACCAGTCTTCAGAGGCTGTCTGGGGGCTCCAGTCCTCAGTAGGGAACTTCTGGGTACAGGGGGCACCTGCACACCCTCAGATCAGTCTGCCACCTTTGGCCAAGGAGCAGTGAACTCAGGAGCTGGCACAGTCCATTCACCCTGGCTTTCCTTCTTCAGAATAGCCTTCTCGGCCCCAGCCTGCTGCTCCTTCTCAGTATCCTCTGGGTCTCTCTAGAAGTAAATATCATGCTCAAGAGAGATAGTGGCACGCATTCGGAGTACTTCCCAGGCCAGCATCCACCACATCAGACCCACTGAGTGAGCGCCCATGTTGTTGCATGGGATGGTAATGTCTACATAGTGCAGAAGAGATTTTATGTTGCACAGAGCAATGGTGGGCAGGCTGATGTATGAGGCCTCTGTGAGGGCCTGGTGGTCAGCCCTGGGATTAGTCACCACTAGAAGCTGTGGCTCCCTAAAGGTTGCTTGGATCTGGTTGGTGAAAGTCCCAGGTTTGAAGTGGCCAGCAATGGGAGTGGATCCAGTGGCAGCAGCAGGCTTCAGCACAGCTCGCTGGCCAGTGTTCCTAGAGGAGATGACATTGACATCAGCAGGGTTCTCAATGGCAGCAATAGCCTGAGTAGCAAGAAACAACTTCTCCCAGGTCCTCTTCAGATTTATGATGTAGATACCATCACTCTTCCTTTTGTAGATGTACTGCTCCATCTGAAAGTCAAGATTGGTGCCACCTAAGTGGATTCCTGCAACAAGGAATTTGAGGACATCCTCGTCCTTCATCTGTAGGACATAAAGGGCTCCAGACATTGTGTAAACCTCCCTTTAAGTTACGACGCCATGTAGACCCATCCTTGGGCAGCATGGGAAGGCTGTAATGCTCTTCTTTGTTGGATCTCTAGGTAGTTTAGGTATCAGAGTAACTGTGGCCCCCTCAAAAGAATTGGGCAATGTTGAACAACATAAAAGAGTGTTGGTATTAACTCTTCTTTGAAAGAATTCTATGCTAAAACCATCTTGACCTGGTCTTTTTCTGGATAGAAGACTTTTAATTCGTACATCTATCATCTTAACCAGGGGCTATAAGTCTGTTTAAATTGTTTGTCTGATCTTAATTTAAATTTAGTAGGTGGTTTATATTGGGAAAATTATCCATTTTATTATATTTTCTAATTTGGTGAAGTACAGGTTTTTAAGAGGATGACCTTATGATGCCCTGGATCATCTCAGTGCCTGGTGTTATGTGCCCCTTTGTCTCCAGTTCGTTCATTTGGGTCATCTCTCCAATTTTTAGTTAATTTGGCTGAGGTTTTTGTCATTCTTATTTATTTTCTTAAAGAACCAATTCTTTGTTTTATTGATTTTTTTTGTATTGTTTGTTTATATTTTATTGATTTTTATCCCTGAGTTTGATTGATTATTTCTTGCCATCTACTCCTTTTGGGTGTTATTTATTTTTGTTATGGAGGTTTCAGGTGTGTTAATAGGTTACTAATATAAGAGCTCTCTGGTTTTGGGTTTGTTTGGTTTTTTTAATGGAGCACTTAGCGCTATGAACTTGCTTCTTAGAACTGCCTTCATTGTGTCCCATAAGTATGTTGCTTTTTATTTTTCATTCAATTTTAGAAAGATTTAAATACCTTTTCTAATTTCTGTCTTGATACTTTTTCATTCAGTAGAGAGTTGTTCAGTTTCTGTGAGTTTGTAAGCTTTCTGTTGTTTCTGTTGTTGTTGCTATCAAGATTTAATCCATGATGCTCAGATGGGATGTAGCGAGTTATTTCAACTTTCTCGTATCTTCTGAGACTTGCTGTGTGTCCAAGTATGATTTAAAACTCTTTATATGTGCATATTTGTATATATTCATTGTATCTGTTCATATCTATGCAAATTCAGTTCCATGCTTTTTTAATAGTATCTCCTGGTCAATATGGTCAACTTCAATAACAGGAAATAAACAGTTAAGCATGGGAGTAATAGTCACTAACTCCCCTTTTCCTTCTCTCTGTTTAGAACCAACTGGAAAGAGAAGCTCAAACTGCCAACTTTATTATGGATACAGTTGTTGCAAAACAAAGCTTAGATATACAGCAAGGATAGCTTTCTAACACCAGGATAGCTTTCTAACACCGAGCTCTGAAACTAAACACACTTAAGCACCCAGCCATGGCCATGCTAGACCAGGTCCACATAGGCAGGCAAGGGAACTACTGCTACCATTCTGCTGTGGCAAGGTGTGTGAATACCTCAGGCTGATGCAAAGAGCATGGGAGGGGGTAGGGCTGAGCTACACTTGCCGTAGTCCTGATGCTCAGTTTATGGTCATTTCATGTGCACCTTGGCCTGGAAATCTGAGAATGACGTTCACTTGTACTGAGATAACCTGATGAGGGAGGAAGCCTCCCAAGCTGATGGACAGAGGTTCCCACTGAAGAAGCCCAGAAGGTGGCATCCCAGCTTCCAAAGCAAGAGAGGAGGAAGCAGGTGCTCCTTCTGCCTTGCTGCAGCAGAAAAAAAAAACCAAAATCACAGCCTGGCACACACCACCATGCTTCAGATTCCATTGCTACCCCTAGTAACAGTTTCTGACAACAAAATGTGTGTGGATTGTACATTGGTATTAAATAGCTGCTCTTGTCGTGGGCTTATAAAAATACATTTCTCCTGAGTAAGGTACTGAGTTGAAAGCAGATTGTAGGTGGCTTTTGATGATGGCTCAAGTAGTGGAATCATCAGGATTTTTCCCCCAGCCCCTTGCTCTATGTCCTTGTACCAATTACTTAACCTTTGGGTGTCTTGGCTTCTTCAACTGTAATTAAATGATTTATAATAATATCTATTTTAGAGGGTTATTATGAAGCTTAAGTAAATTAGTATATGTAAACTACTTAGTATCTGAGTACTCTATAACCATTACTTAATTCCAGTTTGTTTGCTTGTTTGTTTGTTTTTGGTAGACCTTTTTAAAATTTGACTATACTAAAGAAGAGAGATAAAGTTTTTAAATTGGATTGTTATAAGGAAACAGACTCTCTTAAGCTTCCATTTCTCAGCTTACAACCCTAACATCCTCTGGTTTGGGGAATTTAGGGGGTGAAATTCCCACGTGTCAGGATAAATTCTCAAGAGTACTTTGAGATCTGACCGTGGAAGGGGAGCCATGATTTCAGCAGCCTGCACACGTGCGGAGGATGCTCTGATTTGTTTCCACTTCTTCCTAAACAGCTGTCATAGCCCCATTCTGCCATATGCATGTGAGGAAAGCAGAGCAGGGTCAGCAAGCCTTTGAAGTCAAGGCCTTTTCTCCCACCCATGAGTCCTGTTATTTCAAAGGGTGCTAGGATGACACAGGCAGTGTGGTGCATTTTGGGCTCTAAGGCATCTCACTGGACTTTTGGCAGAAACTGACACTGACAGCTTAAGAGGGGATGAAAGGACAAGGCAAGCCAGTGAAACCGACATGAGGGGTCAAGAAGCCAAGGTTCAAACCAGAAGCAAATAAAAAACAGTGGCCTAGGCTCATAAACCATAAAAAGAATACAGAAAAGCCTCAGAACACAGGGAGTTGGCAGAGGATGCCACTCTGCAGGCCTTCAAGAGAGGCCCCAGCTGAGAAGCCAAAGACAACTTGATAGGGAGGTTAAGGCACAGCTCTGGGCACTAAACCAATTATCAGAGGCCTCAGGAGCCATACAGTCAACACAATGGCTACAAAACTGAGACAGATCATACTATCCTTTGAGAAAAGAGGTAGCTTTCTTTGGGAGCAATAATTACAATTAATTGCTGAACTATCTATTAAATGTCAACTCTGTCAAAATATACTGATATGCATGTTTGTATCATTATAATATAATATATAATTATAATAACTTTCTCACTCTAGGTTGTAAGGATACAAGAGACTTGGCTTATCTTAGTCGCAGCATTGTGTCCGGAATCAAACTTAGTCCAGAGCAGATGCTGGATCAACAGTCGATGCAAATGATCTCCATACTTAGAGTCGCTGAAGTAGCTTGCCAGCAGTCCACTCTTTTCCTCAGTAAGTGGTTTCCATGGGAAACAATGGTGGCCCAGAAGAACCAGCCTCAAAACAACCAGCCAGAGAGTTGCTTTGACTGTTCAAGATGCCTAATATCAAGTTTCACTTGTATTTCTTTGCTTTAATACTAAGAATAATAAGTATGTATAGGGATACTCCTAAAGGATCACATTCTTTCCTTCCAGGATTCCTCAAACACCTCACCTGCAGTCTTTAATCCTTCATCCAGTTCTGTAGATGCCTTTTCTTGGTGAGGTAAAGACAGCTATGTTTTATTAGGGTGAAGATCCCTAACATTCACGAGGGACACCCCCTTCTAGAATTTGGTGAAAGGTATAGATAGCTTCACTTGAAACTTCTCCCTTCAAGTACTATCCTCATACACAGAAAAGTCCACCAAAAGTGTTCAAGTAGTTCTAGACCCTCCTACCACAGCAACCAAGAGAGGTCTCTGATGCTAGATCAAAGCCCGAGTCATTTCAATACGCACTACAGAAATAATAATTCAATGAATACTCAGTGAATAACTGAAAATACTTATGCAAAAAAGAAAACTGAATTCTGATTCCCTAATGCATACATTGTGCAAATTAATTCTAAATGAATTATAGTCTGAGAACTGTTACTTCTCGTAGAAAATGCTGGAGGAAAATCTTTGTGAGCATGGATTATGCAGGTTCCCTGGCTGTGATACAAGAGGCATGACCTACACAAAGAGAAAAAGGGACAAACGGCCTTCTCTAGTGGGACAGTCCAGGCGCTATCCGCTTCTGGGTGGAAACAGAGGAACCTCCAGATCAAAGGTTCCATTTCTCTCAGGAGTGGCTAGAGTGCTCAGAGCAAGACCTGTTCCCAAGGCTCCTGGATCTCACTGGGGGTATGGAAAAGAGTTTCCACAGGGTGTTACAGTCAGCTCTTTGAATGAAATTGCTGGTGCCAGATGACAGTGGAAACTCAAGCGTTCCAAAGTCAGTGATGATCCCACAGTGTTACATCCCTTTGGTGAAGTTGTCATGTTGAAGGCAGAGAATGGCAAGCAAGCATTTATTTCATGAATCAGGGATGTTATAAACCTTGGGCAGTGAGGGCAGGTGGGGGGGGTGTTAAGGGTGAATGTGCTTGATTGGCTGACACTAGAGATGCCATGGATACTTCATTTACATATCCTACGGGTGGGGGAAGAACTCCAGGTATGGTTAAAAGTCGTTTGGTTTGCTGAAAGCTAAGTTCTCATTAGCATAGGGTGGGTTATTTCCGGGACTCTCCAGATGCTTGCTAAATAGGTTCTACCAGGAGAAAGGGAGTTGAACCTGTGTTTTCCCTGAGGACTACATCACATTCCTTAGGTGGAGGATGTGGGGACTTAGGGCTCCCCAGATCAGGCAGAGAAGAGGGATCCTTGCTGACAAAGGAAGTCCATAACTTTTACACTGAGGTCAGGGGCTATCTGGTAGCCAGACATCGACCTTAACAATGGGATTTCCACCACCACCACCACCCCAAAATAGTTATAAAGCATCCATCTTTCTCCTCCTCAATTGGCTCATAAGTCAGTTGGGCTACCAGGTTTTCCATGGAACCCACTTACTGAAGAAGAGTGGACTGCTGACCAAGCTACCCCGGTGACTATTAGTGCTCTCATCTAAAACCGGAGATCGTTTGCATTGTTACATGTAACTGTTACCACAAAACTTTATAGTAAACTAAAAAGGTGCAGCTAGGCATCATATGCATAAATATTACTGGCTCTGTGGCCAAGACAGAGAGACAAAAGCACAGTAGGTGGGCAGCCATGAGGTCTTATACCTATAAAAACGTAACCAAGTTTGGTGCTGCCCACAGCAGTGTAGTCAGGGCAGAATAGTCTCCATCCTGGGGCTCTGTGCCCAGAAAGAGCAAGATGCCAGAGAAAGGATTCTTATTCTGTCCAATCTGCAATATCCAAACTTTAGAGAAAAGTGCTGAGAGACCATTAAGGGTGGAGCTGTCTGCAAAGCGCATCAAAGAGAAGGTCCCAAATTGGATATTTATGAAAGTGACTCAAGGAAGCAGGAAGAAGGAGAAAAGACCTTGGACTTGGGGCATGGCAGCAGAGAGCTGTGTGCTGCCCTCTGAGGCTAGAAAGGAGCTGTGCCCAACAGCAGCAGGAAGAGTGACTTGAGAGGTAGGAGCTCAAGCTGGTCTGCTCCAGGTTATATAGACTGAAGAGAGCCAGAGAACTCTGGGCTGTGTGACAGAGCAGGCTTTCCTAGAAACACAGGGTGCCTGGGCAGCGGCAACAGTCCTCTATTTCAGGGAACGAGCACCTCTCTTGCTGCTCTAGCCTGAGGTGTTGGTAAATAACTATTAATATCCTCCATTATGGAACCGGGTACAGCTGAACAGCATCAATCGCACCACATCTAGAGCTGTTACCACGTGGTCAGAGATAGCATTAAGGACCTACCCTGTACGGCACAGCAGATATAATAAGTCCTACTGGTGATTCCCCCACCTCACCTCTCTCTTTAGTATCCCCCATCAGCTTTGTCTCTACTTGACAATCTTTTAAACCTAGTTTTTGGGGGGGACCAGGGGCCACACTGGATTCAATGTGACACAACCATAACCAGAGAAGGGTTAAGGGAGGAACCCACTGGGATCCTGCCACGGTGACTCCAACATGAGATGGCAGCTGAACTAGAGTGGGAACAGAGAGACAAGGCCAATATCAGGAACTCACAACAAAAAATGAGAGTTTAATAATCTGGTGCGGTCAGCCCGGATCATGTGCCTATGTTACTTCCACACCTGACAAATTATTTGCAGGGTAGGCTTTGGGGTTCAAGGCTCAGCTCCTGCTGGAGCATGCTCTTCAGGGGTTTCATAGTTTAGCTTGTCTTGACCAACAAAGCAGAAGAGAGGGGGGCACCACATATTTAATCAGGGTAGCTGTTCTCTTGTGAAAGTCAGAGGATTAAAAACGGGTGTTTCCAACTCTCCTTGTTAAAGGCTTCCTTCCCCACCTAACAGAGTGTCAGAAGAGAGATTTTTTTTTTTTTGCCTCGTGCTTTCTTCACATGCCTGCCACTGTCCCACCATCGCCATGGTGACACTGTGTATGTTTGTATGGCTGGAAGGAGCCTGGGACAGAAAGCAGAGCCAGGGTGGACTGGAGCAGAGACTCCAGCAGGAATTCCTCTCTGCTCCTCTGCAGGCGATCAGTTAACAGAGTGCTAACATGCCCTTCTGAAGTTAGTCATCAACCCTGTTGTTCCCAGCCTCTCTGAGAGAGAGAGAGAGAGAGAGAGAGAGAGAGAGAGAGAGAGAGAGAGAGACAGAGACAGAGACAGAGACAGAGACACAGAGACAGAGACAGAGAGACAGAGACAGAGACAGACAGAGACAGAGACAGACAGAGAGAGAGAGACACAGACAGACAGACAGACAGAGACAGAGACAGAGACAGACAGAGACAGAGACAGAGAGAATCACAAACCACAACAGTCACTCTTAGGAATATTTGTAAGAATCCATTCTCTTCAAGTAAAGCTGCAGGGGCTATGAATTTCTTTCTGAGAGTTCCGTACCCTGAAGACCAAAGGGGCCAGCACAAGAACACACTAGATGGGCCACTGCGTGGATGTAGCTTGTACATGTGTGGTGAGGTGTTGCCTGCCCCTCCCGTACCTGACACTTCTCATTTATGTTTCATAGAACTGGAAGAAAACTCTCTCGATATATGAAGGAGCTCTCCTAAACAGCAGCTGCTCTTCACAGTGTCTCTTGTTAGTAGACCATAGCTAGTGGGGTGCTTGGGAATTCCTCAAGGGAGTCAGCTACCATTTAACCATTCTTTTATCTTCTTAATCACCTCCTAATATCTCCTTACTCAGGAAGCCACATATTGAACAGCTTCAAGGATTCTAGCCAGCATGCAGCCCAAGGGGAAGCTAATGTGCACACAGACCAAACCTACTTTTAGGCAAATGGTGTAGCCACATGTGCAATCACTATCATTTTATTCAATGTCTGGCACATACAGTGTGCCCCAAATATTTATTAACAAGTGAATGAAAATTTCATAGATGGGTGGGGCAAGGCCAAGAACATATGGAAAGCGACTCCCATTTAGAAGTTTAGTGAGCCTCTTTTCGTGAGAAGGAGACTGTGGGATAGAATGGGGTAAGAAGCTGACTGGATTCTGAACACTGCAGTCCTTACTGCCTAGCACCACCCCCTATAAATTCCTTCTCACAGAAACTTCGGGAGCAGAGAGCTCAAATGTAGTTGGTGATGTATTAATAAATCTCAGTTGGCTGGTAGAGCATGCCTTTCTCACTCTAAGGGCCTACAATTTTTGGCAGATGGTAAAGTGGGATGAAGGAAAAGGCAGACGTATAAAAGACTGAAGAATAATTGAAGGCTGATGTGAAGATGTAACTGTGATCCCAGCAGTCGGGCAGTAGAAGTGCGAGGATTGTGAATTTGGGGCCAGCCTGAGCTACATAACAACGCCTTGTCTCAATAATAATAACACCTTCAATAATAATAATAATAACTTTAAACATCATCAGCAACCTTCTGTAGGAAGTAAAGGTTAAGTAGACAGCACCTCTCTGAATTGTAAAATGTTGTGAAATGCAAAGAAAGAGGACGGGTGTGAACTTGTACCCTGTGCCCTTTCTTAATTTGATATGCTGCCTTGTAGTTATTAGTCTTGTATCAATTCAAAGTCAATTCAATTCAAAAATGAAAGTCACCAAGTGATCCTTTTAATCTAGGTTACAATCCTCAAACAGGGTAATTTTTTGCCCCCAGAAGATATTGACAGTATCTGAAGATATCTTTTATAATTCTGCAAAAATCCTGAATAAGGGAAGATACCACTGGTGTGTCAGTGAGCCAGGGGTGCTGCTACACATGTTATCATACACAAAACAGTCCCACCAAAATAGAATCCTCCAGCACCAAAGTGTTGAGAAACCCTAGCCAAGGGCAGAAGCACATCACAAGGCTGCTCCTAAGTCTAGGGAGTCAGAGATAGCACTGAAATATGAAGAAAACCCCAAGAGTCAGCCATGGTAGGACAAGTATGCAGTACTCAGGATGTTTAGGCAGGACCATGGGGAATTTGTGAGTACCCTGGCTACATGATATGTTTCAGGCCAGTCTGGACTAAGTTGAAAAACACTGTGGGAAGAAAAAAAAAAACTACTGAGACCAAAAGTTGGAGAGGTCAATTTAAAAAACGGCAAGTAGACACTCTGTTGACTAAATTCACCTTCATTAGCTCTAGGGTAAACCGCCTTGCTTGATGCATAGCATCCTGAGCATGCGTGGTTGATAAGCCTATTCACCTCTGCTCCCTAGAGGTAAACAACATTCTTGGGAGGCCATTTGGTGCTTCCTGTCACAACTGTTTGTGTCAGTCATAACACTTGCATATTCACAGAGTTAAGTATTATGTAAACTTGTGAAATAAGATTACAAGAGGTAAATTGGTATTTTTATTCAGTTTATCATACTTTGATGCAACTTCATGAAGATTGTTGGAAATGAGTATCCTCCATGTTACATAAAGGAACACACAAACTCAGCAAAGATCATTCAGCAAAGTGAATTTCTTTTCTTTTCTTTTTTTTCAAAAAGGGTACACCGAACCCAAACCCAGCTAATGAACACATGATGCCAAAATGGTGACTTTCTTTTATCTCTGAAACAGGCAGTGCCTGTGTCTCATCCCATTGGTGGGAGCTAGACTTCAAAGTGTGTGGTCATTAGCTACTCAGTTCAAAGAGGAAGGAGCTTTGCTGAACCCTTGGGGGGAAAAAAACATTTCTCAGAAAGATGAATCCTAAAAATAAAATGCAATTAGGTTAGCTATAGACAAAACAGCTCTTAGTACTTTGGATTGAACCAAGTTTTTAAGTGCAAGAGCATCATGCATTTATATCGCTTCACGGATGTCATCAAGTTCTCAAGGCACTTTTTTAAAGAGCTGTAACTGGAAATCATAAATGTTCCTTTATTGGTGTGGTTTGTGCAGGAAAGATGACCCCAAACTCCAATCAACCACATGCTCAGGATAGAGCTTGGCCCTATTTCAAAGCATTGCTGAATATATTTTCTGTGGTTTTGAGTCAAAATAAAATATATATCACAAGTATATTTACATTTTTATGATTCCCTGTATTATCCAATGTTTTTATTAGTCTTATCAGGTATGACATCCTCTACCAGGTCTGGGTATGACTGTCACACTGAACACGCCGAAGACATAACTTTAAGCCGGGGTCACACTATGGAGAGTGTTAGAACCCATGATGTATTTAAGATGGGGGAAGCAACAGAAGCCATTTGAACTTTTTAAACAAGGGAGCAATGACCATTTAATTTCTTGGAAAGATAGTGTCCTGGCTCCAGAGCAAAGCATGGATTGGAGGAAATCAATTCTGCAGGTCCATCGAGGAATGCCTTGCCACAAGTCAAGTTCCTGTGATTACTGAATAAAGGAATATTATAGGGAATGCAGAGGTGGGAATGAGTCCAAGAGGCAGTCAGGAACCAGTACCCACAGGTCTCAGATATTGACTAGTGTATAAAGGAAGGACTAGCCACAAACCACACATTTGGGTCTGTCAGATGAGTTATTTGTAATATCTCTTAAGTGGAAGACACAACAGAAGGTTAGGGTAGGAGGATATTGAGATGAATTGTGAAGATGTTTGGCCTTGTTATCCTGTGAGACACCTATCCCACCAGATAAGATTGAATCCATAAAGAAGTGCTTAGAGGAAAGTCTTCTGAATGAAGCTGTGAGTGGTCATTATATAGGAAGAAATTAATGTCATAAAAGTAAATCAAAATATCTTGCTAAAAGTAAATAATAAGTCATTGGTCTAAGCAAATATATTTAAAATATTCTGTGAATCAATTAAATGACAATTAACTAGACAGAATGATGTACAATACAAAATCACAAACAAAAATTCTTAGAAGAGAGAAAAATAAATAACACATAAAAAGATTCTTAATTTCTTTACTAATCAAGAAATTATAATTGACTTTCCACAATGATATTATTTTTATATACCGCAGGATAGGCAAAACATTAATGGTTTAATGTCTATATCAAATGAGGATGTGAAAGGTTACATTAGTAGTAACTCTGAACATTGGTAGAGAGTAGATTTGGAAAGTATTTTAGCATTATATTACAATGGATATCTGATAATTATTATCCTGGGAGTACATCTTAAGAAAATCTGGAACACCAGAATATTAAGAAATAATTTTAACATTATTATTGTCCAAATAAAAAATAAAGAGAGAAGGGCTGGAAAAATAGATCAGGAGTTAAGAAAACTGGCTTTTCCTCCAGAGGACTACGTTGTGATTTCCAGTATCTATTCAGTGGCTCATAACCGTCTGTAATGCCAATTCCAGGGGACAAAGCACTCACTTCTGACCTCTACAAACACTGCATGCACGTGGTGCATAGACATACATTCAAGAAAATACTCATACACATAATATATTTTAACTAAAAAAAAAAAAAAACAGAGAAATAATGGAGATAAGTGACACCAAAATCAGATGGAACTAAAAGACATCTACAGAACATTCTACCCTAACACTAGAAAATACATATTTTCTCAGCAGTAACTTTGTCCCAAAATAGATAATAACATAGTGAGACACAAAGTGAGTCTTAACAAATATAGAAAAAATTTAAATTACATCCTATATTCTACCATAGAGAAATAAGCATAGATAACATCAACAAGAGTACTACATAAAGTACACAAACTTATTAAAATTAAACAACACACTATTGAAAAATGAATGGGCCATTTAAAAAATCAAGAAGAAAAATGAAAATTTCTAAAACTGAATGAAAATGAAAATACAGAATAGCCAAATCATCTAGATACAGTGAAGCCAGCCCCAAAACAAAAGTTTATAGCACAATGCACTCACATCAAAACATCAGAAAAATACAGATAATTTAATGACACACTTAATGACTTGGAAAAATAAGAATAAGTCAAACCCACAAGAAATAATTAAGATTAAAGCACAGACTAAATAAATAGAAACAGCAACAAAAAATGCAAAGACATCATAGTCTTAGAAGGAGTAAACAATAATTAACAAATTTTTAGACAAATTAATCAAAACAAAGAAAGGACCTAAATTAATACAAATACAGGTGAAAATGAGACATCACTACAGACACTAATGAGATTCAGAAAACCATAATTTTATTTCTTATCCTTCATTCCACTAAATTGGAAAACCTGAAAAAATGATTAATTTCTAGATGCCTATAACTTACCAAAATGAAATTAAGATGAAATAAATAATTTAAGTGGATCTATAACCAGCAAGAAGATTTAAACAGTAATAGAAAAAAATCTGTTAACTAAAAATAAATAAATACAGACCCTGGTGATTTCACTGCAGAAATTCTACCATTCAAAGACCTATCTCCCATACAACTTAAATTGTTTTATAAAAAAGAAGTTGAAAGAGATTATCAATAAAACTCGGGATAGTGTTTTTTATCTTCTGGGAGAAGGAAGCCAGAGGAAGGACTGGAGACAGCTGGGGCACTGTTACAGAACACACACTGCTGGGAAAATACTTGTTCATTGGTTAAGAGGGTGTGCACTAGCAGTGCACATGCGGAGTATTAGCCAAGGTTTGCAGAGCAACAGAACTGATAAAATGCATCCATGCATGCAAGAATGAGTGAGTAGATGAATGAACGGATGGATGAATGGGTGGATGGATGGATGGATGGATGGGTGGATGGATGAATGAGTGGATGGATGGGTGGATGGATGGATGAATATATAAGATTTATTAGGTTGGCTTATAGCTTATGGTCCTGCTAGTCCAACAATGGCTGTCTACTGATGGAAAAGACAGGAATCCATCAGTTGTCTAGCCCACAAGGCTGCATATCTCAGCTGGTTTTCAGTGTACATCCAAGTCCTGAAGAACTGGGCTCCAACAGCAATGGAAGAATGAACATGACAGCAAGAGCAAGCAGGCAAAGAGCAAGTGCTTTCTTCTTCCCCGTCCTTCATATCAAATGCCACTGGAAGGTGTAGCCCAGATGTAAGGTGTACATTTCCACTTGAAAAGAATTCAGATTTAGGGTAGTCTTCCCTCTAACTCCTCACGCAATCAAATTAAAACCAAGAAGAGTCATCACACATGGTATAAAGTTTTCTGAATGAATCAAAAGGACATTAAGATTAATATAAAACATGTAACATGTTCTTAGATTTTATGTGTGTGTGAAAATATAATATATGCATAAATTCCATCAAATCAGAATCCTAGATTCTAGATTGATTCCCTTGCTAAGATAGGTTGGTTTTATACCTTGCATTTGCTTTACTATGGGTTCAAATCTATATCTCGTCTATAGAACATAGAGGGCTAAGGAATGTGCATTTTGGAATGAGAAAATTGCCTGTGCTTTCTTCTTACTATCTCTCTTTAACACATTTAATTATTTATTGTTACTGCTTTGCATTGCGTGCATCTGTAAGCTGCCTCATGTTCTTCGTGGAACAAGGTAGGGCAAAACTAACCAAAATTAAAACCCTATATCCCACAAGAGCAGTAAAATATTGAATTCCATCATATTTTCAATTTATGTTTCACCCCCTCTGGCTGTGACCCTGCTGGAAAGCTTCCAAAGGCTTCCTGGCAGCCAGAAGGTGGAGGTGGCTACAAAAGCCAATTTGAACCTCTGTCAGAGCAAGAACTGGTGCCTCCTCAAAACCCTGCAGTCTGAATTCTCAGCCAGCTCTAGAGCAAAATCAGATATGCTTCTGGGATTTTCAGAGGCCTTCCACTATGAGCTATTCTGAGCCCCTGAACTCACTCCTTAAATAGTCCCTCAGATTTCCACATGTCAGGGACAGTGGACCTCCAATAGTTCACACCCTCACTTATTACCCACTATCCCCCTAGAAACAAAATTCTTCCTGAGTGGACAGAGATGCTTGTTCCACAGAGAGAAGGATCATTTGATTCTAAACACTGTTCCCATGAAGATACAAGCCCACTGTTAAGGTAACTGCTCTTGCTTGCATTTGGCTGGAGGAGGTGGAGGAGCGTGCACAGGATAGATTTTCTACGTTCCCAAAATGACCAGAAGAAATGGTTTCTGACTCTATATTAAGGAAATAAAATTTAAAGAAGTCACAGTTCCAGCCCCAATCCAGCTGTGCAGACTCCCCACCCAGGAGGCTCCCAAAAATAAACTAGGCATTGGAGACCTATTATGGACAAAAAAAAAAAAAATCTGCTTCAAACTCGATGGGATGAGGTAAGAGGAACAGCCATTGGCCCTTATGTACCACCCATATTCTCCTTGGATCACTAGACGGCAATGACCCATGCATCTTCTAAATAAGCCCTGTCCAGTTGCATCCCATGGGAGACTTCTGCTACCAGATCACTTACAAAATAGTTTTATATGATGAAGAAAAAAGAAGGAGGCAGGGAAGAAGGAGGGAGAAGGAGAAGTGGAACAGGAGACATTAAGAAGGAAGAAATATACTTCCTCATACAATGGCTTTGGCCGTGGCTGTGGCTGTGGCTGTGGCTGTGGCTGTGGCTGTGGCCTTGTCCATGGCTGCGGCTGCCCTTTAAGAGCTGTGCATAATGGTGAATACTAAAATTACACTGTGAGACCTCAGATCTTCTCCCCACCTAGGCCACAGTAATTTGCACAATGAAGTAAAGGGAAGAGAGACTTTCTTTCAGACGTACTCGGGTCTCCATATAGTCATTTTTAACCACCAACTTTTACTATTGTCTTAGTTACTTTTCTATTGATGTGATAAAACACCATGACCAAGGCAAATTATGAAAGAAAGTTAGATTCCATGATGGCAGAGTGAAAGAACAACCTAGAGCCACAAGCATGATGAGAGGGGAGGGAGAGGGAGAAGGGAAGGGAGAGAGAGAGAGAGAGAGACAGAGAGAGAGAGAGAGAGAGAGAGAGAGAGAGAGAGAGAGAGAGAGAGAGAGAGAGAGCGCACTGAGAATAGCAGGAGTCTTTAGAAACCTCAAAGCTAGCCCTCAGTAACACATCTCCAACAAGGTCACACCTCCTAATCCTTCCCAAACAGTTCCATCACTCAGGTACCAAGTATTCACATATGTGATCCTATGAGAGTCATTCTTATTCAACCCACCACACCCACGCTCTGTTGAGCAATATTTGTGTTGTGTGATGTTTATGAACTTCTTGCTTAAAGGCATTTGCACCTTCATCTGTGGAAAATGAGCTCATGAGTGAAGGAGCACCTTTTCAAAGTATTCAGCTCATCTGCATGATGAGAAATCTATTTGTATGTAGAAAGCCAATGTATGTAGAACATCCCCCTGTTTTTTAGCATTTACTAAAGCCTTGTGATTGAGAGAGACCATAGTTACACCTGCTACCACAGAAGAACATCAATGCTGAGAAGAACTTGGTCACTAAACACAGTGTGCGCTCAGGACCAGATCCCAAATTTGCTTATTTAAAAGCCACGAGAGATTTCTTAGATCTTGACAGGTCAGAGCTGATGGGCTATACAGTATGAGGTGTGGTTTCAGATTCTATAGTGAAATACTGGACCCTTGTAATATCCAAAGTAAGCGCCATTCCTGGTCTACTGGGAGAAAAGAGGTGAAAGAATTGGTCATAAACTACTTCCTGCTTGAGAATATCCAATAGGCAGGCAAGGCCTTCTAGTAAATCCAGGGCAGCTCACAGCCCTGCCCTAGATGAAGAGGACCCAGGATCGTGTGGGACCCCTGATAGCTCTGTCCCCGTCTATGCTCTAAGCTCTTTTTTCCATACTGAGGTCCAGCTCCAGCCCTTCTTGGCCAAGAGATTTCCTCTAAGCCTTTCCTCCACCTTGGCTTTCACTGATGTAGAACAATTGTCATGTCTAAGTCAAATGGTAGACTAGCAATAGCATCTTTAAAAAAAACAAAATCACTATAGCAAAAGCAATTTCCTACCACTGGCTCTGACCCAACTTCTTCCTCTATGCCTGGGGCCTCTTCTGAGGCAGCCTACCTGGCTTGTCCCCCAAGTCACCCTCACACAGATCACACAGAGGGGTTTCTATGGCTTACTTGTTATGCTGGCATCTATAGCCCAGACCCTTGCTCTTAGAGCTGTTTAATAAAGTTGAGAAATGATATGTAGAGGTAAGCAATGTCTATCACAATGATCTCTGCAAAGAGCCCTGCGTAACTACTCCCTGACAGCTCGCTGATTTCTGGGCTCGGCTTTAAATTGCATTTGCAGAACACAAGCTTTGTCCCTCAGAGGGCATCACCAGAGTGTATTTCTTGGAACACTAGCTTGACAGAGTGTTCCTGAAGCGCAGTGACTCCATGATTTGAATATACATATTCTCTTGAGTTGCTCATGATTATTCATAGTCTAACCCCTCATAAAGCCATTTTTATTGGATTTTGCCTTTTTCTATTAGCAGCTAGAAGCAAAAGAGCTTTGGAGAAAACATTTTGGACATGGCCGTTCTAAATGTATCTTTGAAAAGGGTTTGCTAAAGAATTGGAAAATTCAGCTGAGTGTGGTGGCTTAAGCTTTTAATCCCAGCACTCAGGAGACAGAGATAGGCAGATGTCTGAGATCAAGGCCAGCCTGGTTTCTACAGTGAATTCTAGGCCACCAAGGGCTCCACACATAGTGAGTGCCTCTGAAAAACACAAATAGAAAAATTCAAGTGTTTCTTTTTAAAAATAACTATGACGCATAAACACCAAGTTTAATACATTTTTGTGAACTTTAAAAGCTCAACTCACTCTTTAAGTACATATAGATATTGTAATCACAATACTAGAGCACAATTTAGCATGCAAACATCCTCTGTGCTCTATTCCACAGCTTCTTAGACCTTATGGTAAGGGACAGATCATATAACAGAAGGTCACACACACACACACACACACACACACACACACACACACACACACACCCCACACCTAAGAACAAACAGTTGCAAGCATTCGAAGACCAGAAATTAATTCAAAATCAAACATGATGAATCTGAGGCCCTTCCGGCATCACTCACCCATGCTGCACTGCACAACTTCATAGCAGCCTTGTTTCTGAAAACACAGCGCAAGTGCTTGGCATTGTGTGAGCGGCCGCACTATACAAGGGGCACCTGTGATGCCTCGCTCAGACTCAGGACTCCTGCATCTTATGAACTACAATGGGTTTTTTCTATACATACCAACAATAGTTCAACTACAAAACAGTGTTGGGTGGAGGAGATTTTAAATATTTCTCTCCTTCCAGTCCTTAGTATGTAACTATCAAGTTAGTATATCTTTGAATTGTGTAATTAGACCATTTGGCTTTTAAAATCCACGTGGTTTGTTGACTTGGGCTATTTTTTAGGTTGTTACATGAATTTTGGCTTAGGATTGGGACAGAATCTCCAATAATTTTTGTTTTGTATTATGTATTTATAGGATGCTGTCTTCTCAGCAATGACTATCATAAACTCAAAATATTCATCAACTTTGAAAAATATTGACAGAGCTCTGCATCCTTCAGTACGAAATATTCAGCCAATATTTAAATGCTTATTTAAAATTAAATGTTTCGTTCTCGTTTTTCTTCGAAACATTTAGTTTTAAATAAGCATTTAAATATTGGCTGAATACAGGTGGTAAAATTTAAACCCCTACCCAGATCTAGCCCATGGACAGGACAGTCTCCACACTTGAGTAGAGAGAGGGATATGACTTTCTCATGTACTCTGGTGCCTCACATTTGACTATGTCCCCTGGAGGGGGAGACCTAGTGGCACTCAGAGGAAGGACAGCAGGTCACCGAGAAGAGACTTGATACCCTATGAGCATATACAGGGGGAGGTAATCCCTCTCAGGAACAGTCATAGGGGAGGGGAATAAGGGGAAAATGGGAGGGAGGGGAGAATGGGAGGATACAAGGGATGAGATAACCATAGAGATGTAACAAGAATAAATTAATTTAAAAAAAAAGAAAAAAAAGAAAAGAAAACTAAATGTTTATATTTACCTCATTAATATGCAATTTTTGTTTTTGTCTTTAATAAACAGTAAAATTATATGTGTAGCAAAGAGTTTCTTAGAAATAAATTTCTTTGTGATTCATTGCAAGTAAATGTTTAACTTGTATACTTGTTTTATATACTTACATACCTGGGGTCAAATAAAAGTTTTACAGGTGAAAAATTTGTGACACATGGAACTTTGTTTGAAACGCCTATTCAACCTCATCAATTATCTATTCAACCTATGACCAGGAAACTTAGCTGAGGTCCTCCCTCAACTTGGATTTTAAGCCAGACAGATGATTTCTTACTAGGCATTTGTTACTACACTTTTTCCCTTCAAATGTTTGTTTGCCCACCCCACCCATAAGCTATAATGAGATCTTCTAGACAACATATGGCTAAAACCAAGAAAAAAAATAATACTAAATACTGGTGAGAAGGAGAAACTATAATCGTTTATACATTGGTGTTGGGCATATAAAATGTACAGCCATTAGGAAAAATGGCTTGGCAGTTTTACATAAAACTAAATGTTTGACTACCGCACAATCTAGCAATTGCAATCATGGGCATAAATAAAATCTTCATTTCACCTTCAAAATATGTATGCAAATGTGCATAGCAGTCTTATTTGTAATGTCCCATAGTATTGCCCAACTTCTTAGTCCCTGTAAATATTCATATTTTGAAATCCTAATCCCTATGGTAATAGGGTTAGGAGGTAGGGTCATCAGGATGTGATTAAGTCATAAGGGCATGACTTTCATTTAAAAAAAAAACTGTGACATTATAAGAAAGACCCAGGAGAGGCCCTTAATGCTTTCCACCAAAAGAAGACACAGCAAGAAAATACCATACATAAACCAGACACCATAATCTGCTGGTGCCTTAAAGACTTCCCAGCTTCTAGAACTGTGAGATAAATTTCTGTTGTTTCTAAACCATCTGGTTAATAGTACTTAGTTATGCCAGACCCGAAGGTGTAGTGCAACCTACAACTTGACACAACAGACATGCCTCAATGAGTGGATGGTTTAACAAACTGTGACATCCACATCACAGAATGCTGGCCAACAATAAAAAGTAGCAAACCACCCATATATTCAAGTTGGACAGATAAGTAGAGAATTCAATGCAAAAACATCATGTTTCATCTGATTACCTAACATTCTTGAAATGACAAAAATCATAGAAATGGAGACAAGATTAGTGATTCCTGAGGGTGGGGAGGGTTGGAATAAGAAGTGGGTGTGGTTATTTTAAAGGGGGATGGGACAGTTCCCAGTGTTGACTATGATGATGGATACTGTTTTCTACTCATATGATAAAATCATATAGAACTAACTATATACAACAAATAAATACAGATGTAATGGAAAATCCAGATAACACCCATGGCTTTTGTCAATGCCAGCTTTCTTGTTCATTTCTTTGTGACACTGTTCTACAGCTTTGCAAAATGTTGCTTTGAAGAAACTGGACAAAGAATACACAAGATAATGTGGCCATTATGTCCTATTGATAGTGTCCTTGGCCTTGCAGAAGCTTTTCAGTTTCATGAAATCCCATTTATTAACTGTAAACAACCCAATTAAAATGGGGTACAAGCCTGGTGCAGTGACACATGCCTGTAATCCCAGCACTTGGAGAGGAAGAGACAGGAAGATCTCTGTGAGTTTGAAGCCAGCCTGGTCCACAAAGTGAGTCCAGGACAGCCAGGGCTGTTACACAAAGAAACCTTGTCTCAAAAAGCCAATAATTTGTTTAATGTGGTATAAATCTAAACAGAGAATTCTCAGCAAAGGAATTTTTAATGTCAGAGAAGCACTTAAAGAAATGTTCAACATTCTTAGTCACCAGGGAAATTCATTTAAAGATGTTTTTATTGTTTTAAAGATTCTTTGACAATAAGGCAGGTTAACTCCTGGTAACACCCAGCCTACCTCAAAGAAGGTGATGAACATCAAAGAACCTCCTTATGGAGATGGCTTCAAATGTGGCAAACCAGCCACTGGGGAAAATGTCCTGGTTTCAGCTACAGATCGAATTCTGCCTTAAAATAAGCAAACTTGGATGCAGGCAGATTCAACTGCCAAACTCTGCCAAGACAGGGTAAGCAAGCCCTCAATAGTTCCTGCCTCACAAATATGTCTGTCAGATATACTCCAACCTTATAGAGTTTTGAATGACTGTTCAGGCAGCAAACTGTCTCTGTCGTCTTATTGAACCGACTCACATTTTCAAGTTCCCTTTTCTCACATTAGAGAAGACTAGAAGATAATTTAACCAGAGTTGGCATCTTTCCAGAGATTATAAATAGAACCACCCAGAATAACCATTAGAAAAGAGGGTTACTTTAGGGTGATGTTTTAGGTTCCATTAGAACAGAAATCAGCCTGGGGGCTCTTCATGTGGTCACATTATTCCTGAAAGACCAATCCAAAGAGCCTCTGCCAACACAAAAATACCCTCCCAGCATGAGATACAACTATCTGGCTTATTTTAAACCAATAATTTTAGCTTTAAATTGCTAACATGCATCTTAAAGAGGGAACTAGTAGATAACTAAATGTCCTATAACTACATGTGCCCTCACTGATGGTCTGTATGCCAAGAAACTTCAAACCAATTAACATCTAAACTGAGTGTTTGGTCAGTTTATATAGAGCTTTTGCCTGTTTTACATGGGTCATAGATTCAATCCTCTGAACTAGGAAAAAAAAAATCAATGAATTCCTGTGTTTATCTCTTTAGTGTTCTCTGAGATCAAAGACTCAAGGAAGAATCTAGAGTGTGGAGAAGGAGTGTTTATCCAGAGGAAAGGGTGGAAGGACCCCAGCTTAAGATAGTTGAAGAAGGGGCTGGAGAGATGGCTAAGAGGTTAAGAGCACTGACTGTTCTTCCAGAGGTCCTGAGTTCAGTTCCCAGCAACCACCACATCGTGACTCACAACCATCTATAACATGATCAGATGTCCTCTTTTGGCATGTAGGTGTACATGTAGGCAAAACATTATATAATAATAATAATAATAATAATAATAATAATAATAATAATAATACTTTTAAAAAGATACTTGAAGAAGGAACGCATGTGAATGAAAGTGATACTGATGTCGCTGTCAGCACATCTAAGAAGATACACAGTTGGATTCTGATCATTGTGATAAAGTACATGATAATCAAGTTATAAAAAAGAAGGATTTACTCTACCTCATAGTTCGCGTTTCAGTCCATGATTGCTTACACTTCTCCCTTTGCAGCTATGATGGGAAGAACATGGCAGATGAGGTCTGTTCATTTCCCAGTGGCTAGAAGGAAAGGGGTGGTGTAACAATGTCTGCTTCAAGGTCAAGTTCCTGGAGAGAGTCTACTATCTGCCTTGAGCCTCGGAGGCTGGAAATCAAGCATCTGACACCTTGGTCTTTGGAGGACACTGTGGATAACAAAGTATATCATCCATCTTGCTTGGAAAGGTCTAAGGCCTGAAGTTCCTGTCTTACTGCAGGAAAATAGGAAGCCAAAGCAAAGTATAAATTCAACCTTTGTTCCTATCATGAGAACTTCTTGTGTGTTTACCCTAAACCTGTCTACCAGAAATTCTGTACAAGTACCACAGCCCATTGCCTCACTGTGGGAAGAGGCATGCTTTGGCTTTCTCTGTGTTTTCTCTAGGACTCAGTGGAGAACTGTTCAGCAATTCAGTTTCTCCTAAACTGGTCAGTGACTCTCAACCCGTGGGTCTCGACCTCTTCAGGAGTCAAACAGCCCTTTCCCAAAAGGGGTCACCTGAGACCATCGGCAAACAGACAGTTACATTATGATTCACAACAGTAGCAAAATAATAGTTATGAAGTAGCCACGGAAATAATTTTATGGTTGGGGGTAACCACAATGTAAGGAGCTGTATACTAAAGGACTGCAGCAGTAGGAAGGTTGAGAACCACTGTCTGAGATGCTACACCATTGGTGCATGCTAATAATAGGGAGTTTATAAGTTTGTAGATTTCAGAGAGATACTGTGAGTTGAGTTGGTTGGATTCCTTTGTATGTTATGGACCACTGTTGCTGCTGTCCTCCTGGCCCATGAACTCATGCAGGAGCTTAATCCTTAATGATGTATGCTAATGGTGTTAAAATGTTGGGAAACACAATCTACATTTTAGAGGGGGGAAAAAGAGAGGCCATTAAGATTAGGCAGAGTTATTGTGATTAGCTTCCAGTGCTTTATAATGAGAAGGGGGGGAGAGAGGAAGTGGGGAAGAGGATAGTAGAGGAACCAATTACTCCCAAGACACATATTGCTTCATAATTTCTTGCCACATGATGTGACATTCTGGGTCTTCCTGACACTTAGCCATCAAGAACACCATCAACAGATGAAAACTTTCTCATTCCAAAACTTCGGTCTAAGTAAACCTCTTTTCTTTGTAAAATCAGCTTGGTTCAGCCGTTGCATTATCGCAATGTGAAAATGAATCAGTAAAACTGCAGCTTGAAGTAAAGGGGCAGCTTTTACTAACAGCTGGGCTAACTTTACTTAATCTTTTCCCCAAAATAGCCCACAGATTCTGATGGGGAAAGATTCCAGATCCTATTCCCGGCTTTCTTTCCGTATCTGGCACTTTAGAGGAACTTAAGAATGTTAGTTGATGGGGAAACCTTGGAGAAGCTCTCGATCCCTCTAACAACTCTGAATAGTGACCAAAAACATGGACAGAACATGAAACCCAGCTTTAGCATTGTGGTTCCAGTCCATTTCCCCCTCCTCTGGCCTTTAGGAACCCCAACCGAAGGGTAAAGCGATGACCCCTAGCACCGTTTAGGAACCCTTCCCAGGGACATCACTGTCTTGTCTCTGCCAAACCCGAAAGCCACATGTCCCTTCTGAGGGCAGCAACATCTGTGCGCTTCCTCAAATCCATTTCCAGATTTGATAAATATAGAAGGCTGAGCAGAGCAAGGCATCTCTAGGAAGGGAGAGTGGGGACAATGGGCCCCTGTGCCCTAGAAATCTGGCACTGCTGGCTTGTGCTAAATTAGCTGCTAAGAGGCCATCTGGTCAATTTAGTTTTAATCCCATCAAGTTTTTGAAAAACATTTGCCGGTGGACAGGGAGTGAAGAAAAAAAATGAAAAACAGTATAATTATATGTGATGCCAGCAAATCATGTCACCAGCCACCCCAAAGCATGGACGGAGAGCAAAGCAGAAATTGCAAACATGGCTAAACAAATATACCAAAATAAATAATAATAATAAACCCAAGCAGACTTTGGCCTTAGCCCCTACACCTTTCTCAGCAGTTCCTTGCCCTCCACGTGCAGGGTTGCTTGGCAGGCTGGGCTTGATGGGCCAAGTTCAGCAGTGCCCAGGAATGTGTGTGGGAAGAAGTGCCAGGCATTGCTGCCCTGGCAGGCTGTCTCAAGAGGCTGGGAAGAGTGGGACTAATGGGCACCAGGCAGTGCCCTGGTATTTAGGTACCTTGCATCACACTAGGTTTTCTAGCCTCCAGGATGCAAATGGCCACCACTGCTGCTCACCAGGAAAAGAAAGGCGGCTCATAAGGTGTGCTTCTAGGACCAAGCTTGTCTGTCTGAATCAGTCTGTACCTAGGAACTGGGCCCTTACCTTCTTGCATCCCTGAAAACACATGGTCAAAAGCTCTTTGAACCAAATTTCCCAATTTTTATTAATTTTTTTATTTTTTAACATATACATTTATATTAATACACATGTATACAATAAACAACCTATAGCAAGAAGAACCATGACACAATCAGGAATTATATAAATGTTACATTCTTAGTGTTTTGGCTATTTGTATTCAGCAGCCTTGAGGAAAACATCTTTCCTATCTTGGTGCATCTAAAATTCTGACTGTAAATCAATATCTATCATATCTCATTATTGACCTAAAACATCGATCTAGACCTAAAAACATCTTAACCCCCAAACAACTAAGTTTAATTGTAAAACTAAACTATCTGGTCTTCAACCCCATCAGAGACTCGAGAAGAAATAAAATTAATCACCTGAGTATACCAGGAGTGCAGGTTAGTAGTTTTCCAAAATGAGAAGGTGACAGAGATAGTTTGCTGCCTGAACAGTCACAGTTTGCTGCCAAAACTCTCTATAATGTTGAAATTTTCCCATTTTTGTGGGGATATACAGGAAATCTTAAAATTCCAGGTCCAGAAGACCTCATACCAAGCCATGCCCAGAGGCCTCAGATTGAACCTCCAAAGACAGCAGTTAAAAGGCCTATGCCTACTGCTCTATCCAGAAGTGCATTCAAGACCAAAGCTACCGATACAGCTGGAAGTTAGCACCTTCTGTCGGAGGAGACCTGCTGTTTCTGACCAGAAGTGTGCAGGGGGATCTTTATCGGAAGAACATGTCCACATGTCAGGCTGCCCATCTTGGAACCTGTAGGCATTAGTCTCTGCCTCAGCCCATCACTGGCTGGCTCTACAACCAATCTCAGAGAGTCTATGATGCACAGCTTGCTCCTGGAAGAGAGAGGCTATAATGTCCCACCTTCATAAACTTAAGATGACACATGAATGCTGAGTGTTGCTATCATAAAAGGCTCTCGAAAACTTACTGGATATACTCAGGGATGGACATGTGGCAACTAGAACACCCAGGCTGGCAGTCATGCGGATGTTTTGTTTCCCAGAAGTCTCAGAGAGTTCCTTCCATTTCTCTGAGCCCCTGCATCTTCATTTGCTAAATGGTAGAATGAGACTAGACGTTTGCCTGAGATGCCTTCCAATATGGGCAGCCTATTGCACGTAGGGGGACTAATCATGGGAAGGTTAACTTAGGACTTAGGAAGATTAACAATGACACAGATCTCCACTTTCTAAAGATAGGCTGTCACACTTCAACCAAAGGGCCAGATCCAGTGGGCTTCCATGAGTAAGGAATTACTGAAATGCAGCTGTGTTCACCCATTACTGTGGCTTAGAGTTGCATTCCCACTAGAACAGCAGTTGAGTAGTGTGGACAAAACTGTATAGAGACAAAGCCTTATCTACTTACTGTCTTGGTTTTGTTTGTTTGTTTGTTTTTGTTTTTGTTTCTGTTTTTTATGGAAAGTTTGTCATCCCTATTCTAGACTGTCCCTGTAGGAGTTCAACAAAATAGCAAAGAATACATTACTACAATTCTTTATTTTTCTTAAAGAAAGCTTAAAAGTTGATTGATAATCTGATAAATGTTTATGCTTTTATCTACATTGTGATAAACTACTTGGATTCTTTATCATAAGAAAGTAGTATAAAGCAATAATAAATGTATCAACCTTGGACAAATGTCATTATCTCTTCATATCTTTTGTTTTTCTTTTCTTCTTGTTCTGTCAGCATGTTTAACATGCATGGCTACTTTTGATTTATTTATCCTTATTTTATGTGTATGGATATGTTCTGCCTGCATGTTTGTACCACATGCATGCTTGGTGTCCACAGAGACCAGAATGCATTGGACCCCCCAGAACTGGAGTTACAGACGGTTGTGAGCCACCGTGTGGGTACTGGGAATTGAACCTGGGTCCTCCGAAGGAGCAACCAGTGCTTCTAACTACTGAGCCATCACTCCAGTCTCCTTCATATTGTTTTTTATCATACTGAAAGCTCCAAGAGGTGGGCATTTTAGGTCACATGTTATGTTTATAGAAGAAATACAAACTCCTCTTCTAAAATTAATTTAGAGGAGGGCAGAACCAGAATCTTAAAGGGATCGGATCCTTGTCATTCTGCACAAACCAACTATGTCCTCAAAGAGAAACTCCTGCGCCTTTTCTAGCTTACACCACTCCATCTCGGGGAGAGCAAAACTAGTTTTCTTCCTGCATGCACTATTTCTTCCCCAAAACCCCAAGAAACCATGACCCACAGTTGAACAGAAGGACAGAAAGGAGAAAAGGCTGAATTCTCAAAATGTCTGAGACTCTAACTTTTTTCAAAGTGCAGGAGTACACCTGAGAAGTATGGCTTTATGACTCTGTGGCGGAAGATGAACTCCTGAGAACCACCAGTTGTTATTCAGCACCAGGACACTGTGAAACAAGAAAACCCTGGGAAGGGATAAAAAAAAAAATGGAGAAAGTTAGAAAGTGAAGGAGCTACCATAAAGGCTTATCAGTGAGCTAGGCCAGCATGGAAGTATCTACTCTATGAACGTGGGGGATATTTACACATGAACACACGGGAGTGTGCACCTTTGCTCCTATGACTACACGAACTGCATTACCTTCTATCCACAGTCCTCTGACTACGCTTCCAGTTATCCCAGTTGTGTATCTGCTTTTTCATCTGTGAATAATTGAGTTTAGCTGGTCATTCTTTCGTAGTCTTCCCTTGTTTCATCCACACAACTACAGCTAATGGGAGCATCAGCCACTTGTTGGTTGGTCTAAATAAAATGGCGCCACTCACCACTTAGTGTTTCCTGTTGGCTAAGCTGCATGTCTCTAGCATGTTCCATGGTAGAGGAAGCTTTCCATTAACAATAAAAAGCAAACCTCAGTGCATAAACATGTCCATGCTTCATTTCAGGTCACATTTGCTAATGTAGAATTACAAAGCAAGTTTCCCAGTGCTTGTTACTATAGCAAACAGCTCAGATAATCAACCTGAAAAATAAAAAAGGTTTGCTTTGGCTTATGGTTTGGAAGTTTTTGTCCATGATTTACTGACCCTTTAGAAATGTGGTAGCACACAATAGCATCAGCTGATGGCAAAGAAAAAGTCACTCATCTCATTGCCAGAGAACAAATAAAGAAGAGAGACACATGGGTCTTTGGAGGACACTCCAGATCTGGGCTGTAGCATGTGACCCCGCCTCGATTGAAGGAGTAAAAAGGGAGCCCTCACCTCCTTCTTTACACAGCAAAGGCACCATCCCCGGGATGTGCATCCAGAGACAGGGAAACTCTCATCTTCTGGCAAGCATCATAACATCAAAATTCACAGAAGATGAACTCAAGGACAGAGTACCAGCAGTTTGTTAATCTTGGAGGCTTTTAAGTATGGACATTGTGAGGATCAGAAAAGTGAGTTCACTACTAAACATCACTGCTCATTTACTGTGAGAGTGGAGGTGAAGAATTTCGTCCCTCTTAACCCTATTTTCTCAACTGTAAATGGCATTGTCTATCACACACAGAGAAGCACTGACCACATTAGCTGCTGCAGAGTCTGGGAGATGCACCTTTTTCTTGCAGAAATCTGGGTCCCTGTGAGTGAGACATCAGCTAAACTGAGGAAGGTACGTGATGTGGCTCTCCTGAGCACTGGACTTTAGGATGTGACAAATAGCAACACAGTGTTCCTCAGTATGCTACTTCCCGTATCCAAACCCACTTGCCACATAAAACTATTTGGTTGTAAGAGTTCCAAGGCCTCAGACCTGGCCGGAGCTCAGTCTCTCTGAGACATCATGGCCCAGAAAGGGGGGCATTGGGGTAATCAAACAAGGGGACATTCGTGTTGCCACACCCACCTCTTTTCATTGGAGAATCTTACCCTGGCCAGCCGAAAATCTAAAAAGGTTGGCAACAGGTGAGGCTTGAATTTATCTTAAAGGATCTAAGCATCAGCATTCCTCTTGGGAGCTAATCACAGGCCATGGAGGATGGGGGTCTGAGGCATGTGCACATGAAAACACATGTGCATGTGCCTTTGTTCCTAAGACCACAGAAGCCATTTCTTTCCATTCATAGCTTTCAATTACTGAGCATCCAAGCATCTCTGAAGCTGGGAACAGACAAAAGTGAAGGTGCTAGAAATGTGAAGTCACTAAGCATCAGCGTTTGACAAGGCAGACTTTAGGACTTGTCCTCTGGGTGCAGGGCGGTGGCTCCCAAGAAGTCTTCTGAGCCCTCTAGCAGTCAGTGTTTAGAATCTCAATACCGCTCCACAGCCAGGGTATAATGTACTTCCTGGCAGGGCTCCCCCTCATAATTAGAGTGTTTTGGGGACATTAGGAGAATATGTTTATGTAAAGCTCTGAGTGCTTCTTGGACGCAGTACTAGGGCTTTCAAATGGCATGCTCGCACTGATGACTACACACTTATAGCGTTAGGAACCAAAATTCATGGGGTAGAGACATGGTGGCCTCTCAGTAAGTCTACCAGAGGTGCTGTCCCCGATGCTTTCAGAATACTTAGGTAGCTGAGGATACTAGACATCAGAAGACCAAAATCTTGATGGGGGCAAGTTGATATACTTCTTTTGGTTTCTTAACTTTAACACTCAAAACTCCATGCCCAAGAAACACCCCGAGTTGCAGGCAAATCCAGATAGCTTCAGTAACCCAGTCACCAATATAGTTACCCACCTATGAGTAAATTCAGTCCTAGATATGCTCCGAGATGCAACAAAGATATGGCAGCAGGAATAAACTAAACGAGGCAGTGAGGGGTATCTGTTGCTGGCCCTTACCCTCTTTGCTAACAGTCATGACTCTCCAGAGAAACAAAACCATAAACCAAAAGAATAAAGGTGGAGGGAAAGGGGGAGATGGAGAGAGGGGCGAGAGGAAAGGGGCATTTATTAATTGATTTTTGAGGATTGGCATGCCTGACTATACAAACTGGTAAGTCCAGGGACCAGAGAAAAGTTACCACTGTATCCTTGTGTCAGAGGGTATCTGGAGACAAATGTTGCTCACCCCTGGGAAATGCCATGTGTTTCCGTGTCTCCTGGGGAGGCCAGCACCATGCTCATGTACTTCTCTGCCAGAAGGTCCAAGCGCTGCCAGTCCGCTGCTGCTCTCCAGGAGATGGGCACTGCGGCGGGCAGGTGGAACTGTGCGAAGGATGGCTGCAGTGGTCCAAGTTGACTCTGAAGCAGACAGCCTGGCGAGCTGGCCAGAAGTCAAGTCTAGGGATCCAGTGAGAAATTCTTCAGAGAGAAGGGGAGCCCTTCTTTCCCCCAGTGTTACAGCTCTGAATAAACAGCCAGTCTCAGACGCCTTTCTATGAAGTAGATGGTGGTCGCTGCTTTATTTCATGTGAAACAGGGACTTATAAACCTTGGGCAATGGGGGGGGGGGCGGTTGAGGGTGAATGTGTCCCATTGGCTGGGACTTAGGATGCTGACAATGGGAAAAGATAACAGATGACAAGCTCAGGTGAGTGACCAGCTGTAGCCACCTGGGGGTTGTGTCACATGCTCCTGAGGTAGGCCCTGAAACTGGAGAGAGCTTTGCCCCACACCTTCTGCTCTCAGGATGAGATTTTAAATCTCCAGTTTGATATTTCCAGGGTTTGAGCATGCTCCATCTCAGCAGCTCCATATCAGTTTTCTGAAGGCAAGGTCCTTGAGCCCCACAATCTCTGTCTGTTTTCTCTTCAGAATTTCATCTGTTTAGACCAGGACCCTCCACATATGGAGAGTAATCAGGGGTACTCAGTATCTGGTGATTTTAATCTCATCTGAAAACTCTTTGTGACAATGATTCACAGTGGTATCTAACCAACTCTCTAAGAACTGGTCTAGGCCTGCTGATCCAAACAGGTAACCACTGTGCCTACTCAGGGCCTGATCAAGCCAAGATCCATGCTTCTAGCAGAAAGTTGGCAGCAACCTACATTCTGGTGGAACAGCCTAGAAAGTCCTCCAAGATTCGAAGGGAACTCTGACATGTATATGTACACTGCTCACTCTAGCTACAAACATGGAAAGTTCTGGTTGGACCGTCTCTGAACCAGGAGAAGACCAGGGTAGCAACTAACATCTTGTACAAAGGCATTCTCAGCTTGTGTTGTGTCCTTTTGGAGTCACAACAACAGCTACCCCCTCCCTAAACGACAGGAAGACTGGGAAGGCAAGACCCAGGCTTCTCAGGAGCTGTTGGGTGTACTCAGCGGTTTGTCACTGGTTCAGTAGTGACAAGGGAAGAGAAAGTTTTGCCTGTTGAGTGACAGGGCGTAGAATGAAGCTTGACTTTCATCCTTTTAGAAAGGACAAGATCTAGCTAGGATGCGTAAGCATAGCCTATGGCTACAATTAAAAGACAAATATAGTACCCATGGCTGTCCTGAAGACATATTTTTAAACACTGCAGCTGTATATTCTTCAAGCCATAGGATCTCAGCATTGGGAAGAACTTAAGGTTCATACGGTCATTGCCTCCAGCTGCAACATTTATTAATCAACTGCAATAAACCAGCAGCTACATCATTGCTCAATAGGCTCTGATTTCCCCTTTGTGTATTAAGCAGTATGTGCATTAAAGGGCTGTGACATTTTCCAAGAAATTCTAATTGCTTCTTCTTCTTGTCAATGTATTTACTCTATTTCCATCCTCTTTACTTCTTAGGATACATGTTGATAGGACAGGCCTTAGGAAAATAGGGCTCAGAGGAGAGAGGAAGGGTCAAAGAAGATGACTAGTCCAAAGTAAGAAAGGTGGAGTCTACAGACAAACAAAGGCATGAAAAAATAGCAAAAATAAAATAGAGTGCAGTGAGTTAAGATACAGTATATGTGGACAGAGCCTGGGATGGGGATGAGCCATGTGGAGGAGCAAAGGGAGCAGCTGGTGGTAGGGGAACCACTGCATTCACTGAAAGACACAGAGGTGGGTGGTTCAGCGCCAAGCAGATGCATATTGAGCTCTGTCCTCCCTTCTGCTCTGAACAGGGTACCCCAGTTCCTGGACCTTGCTGTGGTCTTACCTGTAAGAGCACTAAAACAAAACTAACTGGATGACATTTCACTTGATTCGATGATTTTCCATATTCTCCTAATAGATATCTTTGGCTACATCACTCCACAGGAGGCACGGCATCTCCCTGTGTTGTCTCTTTTACTTAGAACACACACTCTAATAAAGAAAACATACCCACACATGTCTTCCCAAAGCATATTCTGCCATTTGCTTTATCAGCACATGAGCCATGGAAATTCTCCAACCTCTCTGAAAAACATGCCCAGCCCTTTCCCCAGAAGACAGGAAACACATTAACACACATACGCACAGTCTCAGACATTGCAAAACTGAGCAGCTGATCAGACTAAGTGGAAACATTATATGTCAGAGTTACTCTTGACATCCTAGAAGGGAGTCAATACTATGGCCTCTCATGGTGGTGACCAAGTTGTATATTGATGTAGAGTACATAGATTTCCAAGAACAATGATTGAAATAACCCAAACAAATGTTTGGAGAAAACCAACTGAATGTGAGTTTGGATCCAAGTAAAATATCAAACGATGAATCAGAAAAAAAAGTGTGTGTATGTGTGTGTGTGTGTGTGTGTGTGTGTGTGTGTGTGTGTATGTGTGTGACTTGTAAAGTTATTTTTTCTTCATACAGTTAAAGTGGAAGATTTTCAATTTGAGTTGCAAGTGCACATGAGATGCGTCAAATGATCCAGTTTGTAGCCTGTAGCCTGCGACCAGCCTGGAGGGGAAATGACAAAACATTGTTTTGATTATGGACCTAAGATTGTTTCAATAAACACAGCCTAGAGGCTATGTTAATATCATATTTTTTAAAGTCTCTATTTTTACTGCGCTTCATAGCATAGCTTTGTTTTGGTTGAGAAGGGGCCTTTGGGGGTCTCACTTGCAGCCCCTAGCATTCCACATCCCTACTGTTTTCTGAGTCCTTTGGTCCCTCTCTGTGCAACCCCTTTGAGATGAGCTGGAGCCTAAAGCTTTTGTAACACTAGGAAATAAATCTCCCTCTCAGGGTCAGTCCAAGGCCATGAGACATTAGCTGACAACCTGCAAAACTGACTCCATGTGTCTGAGACTTTAGGGCATGTCAGCAAAAGAACACGAGGCTCAGACTAAGAAACTCAGACTTCAGCCCCAGCCACTGCTACTTCTGAGGTTTCTCTCCTTTCCTTATTTGTGAAGTGTCAGAATCTGAAATGTCACTCAAACATTCACGTGTTAAATGTTTAATCCCGAGTGGTAGTGCTATTTTGGGAACTTCTAGAACCCTTAGGAAGTGGGGCCCAGCTGGAAGGAATGAGTCACAAAGGACATATCACCGAAGGGTATACCAGTTGTTTGCTTGCTCTCCTTTCTCTCTGTCATGTGGTGAGCAGGTCCCTCCTCCGAGGCTCCTCTCTTGCTGATAGTCTGCCTCACTGTGAGGCCCAAATCAATGGAACACAGGACTGTGAGCTAAAACACCTACAACTGTGAGCCAAAAACAATCTTTCTTGCTTTAAATTGTTTACATCAGTTGTTTTGTTCTGTCATAACTATGAGAAAGCTAACATACTGTCTAATGGGCACCATGCCTAGGTACTGGACAGAGAGTTTTTAAGGATCTTATGGTTGGGACAATGACACAGAGCCAACCCAGAAGGTTTGGTACAGCGTGGCTTGGGCAATGGTGAAAATGAATACAATGCACAAAGATCACACAGAGGGAAGAAAGGAAGAAAGGAGATCTCTCTATTGTAGGAGAAGAGGAAAGGCATTTGCTAGGAAATTACACTTTGGGTTAGATCTTCAATATAGGTACAAGTCTGCCAGGCAAGTCAAAAATGAGTTGAGGATTCACTTGGCCCAAGGAAAAGCAAGCTCACTCTGGTGGGGCAGAGTGAGGGTGTTTGGGCAGCTGGCTGCAGCCAACCTGCTCTGATTTGATCATGAAGCATACAGGATGAGTAGGAGGAAAGGGGGCAGTAAAACGGGAGAGGGCACACAGAGACATCTCTAGTGCACTCACTGCCACACTGCATAAGCAATCTACAGACTTCTCACTTAATGATCCTAAAAATCCTGACAGTTACTCTGTCTGCATGGTGGATGTGGAAACTGGTCCTTGAGAGAGAGAGAGAGAGAGAGAGAGAGAGAGAGAGAGAGAGAGAGAGAGAGAGAAGAGAGCGAGCCTCCTGTGCTCTGGACAAGAGAGGCCATCTAGGACCAAGAAAAACTGGACCGCAAACTTTAGTCTGTCCACCTGAAGAATAAGCTTACCCCACACCTGGGCTTATTGTTTGGCAAGTAGATCTTACTGCTGACCACAGCTGATTTGACTCTGATCATCAGTCTGCAGCAGAAAGTATGGGCTGGATTGAAGACAACTTTAAGGAGGAAAATAAAGAGCTGGTCCACACGTTTCATCAGGCCAGTGTGTGGTTTTCCCCAATAGAGACAAGAAAATGAAATAAACAGGAATGTTGAACTAAAGATGAGAGGCAGAAAAGACGCAGGTTTAGGACTGTCCCCCAAGGGAAGATCATTGGCCCAACTGAAAGAGGAGAGAGCTGGATGTGACCTGGAAAGTAGAATGCTGTAGGAAAATAAAGACTGCCTTAGGCAAGTGAAAAGATTGCTTCCAATGAGGAAGATCAGGAGAAGTGTTAAAGAAGACATGCCCCTTGAGTGGGATGTTGAAGAATGAAGCAGAAGCAAAGAAAGAAAAGGCAATTCCAGAATGGCCAGTGGTGTGACACAGCAGCACCAACGTGGGAAAACACAGTTCAAACGGCAATGAATTTAGACCAGAGTAGACTATGAAAGCAGCATAAGGCATCAGGTGGGACCAAGTGATCCAGAGCTGGACCAAGGACTCCAGCCTTAATTCAGAATAACCCTGGAGGCTTCTGCCAGGAAGAGATGGAATCACAGAGCTGCCTTGTGTGTCTCTCTCGCTGCCTACATCAGTCCAAGCAGCCACTGCGGTAGTCCCATTAGAAGGAGACATTTCAGCTAAGGAGCTGAAATGAAAGAAGACAACACGCCAAGGAACACTGAGAGAGAAAATGCACAGGGCCCTGGGAACTGCAAAACCGAAGCTGGCAGTGTTGAAGGGTTCAGGGATTTCAAGAATGCCTGGACAGAAATAGCCAAGTCAAAGCATGTACATGGCTTTTGTTTTTGTGTGTGTGTGCATGGCATTTCAGTCTTGTACAAATATTAAGCTTATTTGAAAAAAAATCTGAAAATACAGTTAAGGAGAAGAAAAACAAATGTGCCTCATCTCCATGTGGCCACTCTCTTTTGTTTTGCAGCCCCGGGGTTTTGCTTTCATTGCTATGTATTTTTAACAGTTTAATCGCAAGCTGGGAACTTTCCATTTTATAACTTTTTTTTTTCACTCAACTATATAGACTAAACATCTTTCCACAGCAGTCATTTTAACTCAGCATCATTTTACTCGTGGAGCAGAACCCTACTTGGTAAATTTATCACAATCTTATACTCCCTGATTGCAAAGATTTGCTGTAATTCTGACCTTAGTTTTAATTAACTTCCTAAAAGTTGCCTTTCCTTGTCAATCTTTTTTATTTTTATTTTTTAATGAATTCTTAAAAGTGTAATTTGTGGGCCAAAGGAAATGCACAGGCTTAGTATTGTTGAAACAGGTCTTCCTCTAGGAAGAATTAAGGTCTTAGCATCTCACCAGCTGTGCAGTGAAGTGAAGAGAGCATTCTTCTTGGGGGACCTATGAGTGGTTTCAGACATGGGAATTTTAAAGAGCCTATAGGATGCAGCATTGGCAACAGCAAATAAACGGGTCTGAAGGAAGAAACAGTGTCTGAAAAGAAAAATCAAATCTCTTCTTCCTCCCGCACTCTTCATTTTTCTGGTGGACTTGAGCAAGGCAGCCATTGCTACTGTGAGGTACAGGAACAGGAGCCTGACCTGGGGAAGACAAGAGTCAACACAAGGATGCCCTGGGCCTTCTGAGGGTCTCGTGGCCAGCTTGGGCAAGAGCTTATGTGTACACGTATATAACCTAGTGCAGATTGCCAGGAGCTCTGGAAAGTGAGGATGGCTGCTGTGCAGGGCAGAAGGATGGTGGCAGCACCAGGACATGAACATACAGGAGCAGAAGCCAAACAAATGGAGACACTGAGAGTTACGGGGCCAGGGCTTTTCACTGGGCTTCTGCATTACTCTGGGTTCTCCAGGCCTAGCAGGAGAGGAGAGTTGACAGGCAAAGAGACAGGCAGACAGGCAAGCAGATAGTTTACTAGAAGATATTGGCTTACACAAACATGGAGGCCGAACAGTCCCAACACAGTACTGTTGGCAAGCCTGAGACCCCAGAGAGTCAAAAATGCAGCTCCAGTCTGAGTCTGAAGGCAAGAGACTAATGGGGAACTCACAGATGCAGAGAGAGAAAGCAAATCTCCTAGAGCCTTGTGAGGGATTTTATTCTATCAGGTCTTCAACAGATTGGGTGAGCAGGACCACATCTGCCAAGTCAGTTTTCTTCACTCAGTCTACCAATTTGCAAGGAAATCTCATCCCTAAATCCTCACAGATACACTCAGAGGATTGTTCCACCAAATATTTGTATACCTAGAGGCCTATCAGATTGATATCCAGTATTAAGCATCACAGTTACCAAAATGTTTATTGGGGAGGGGGGGGAGAGAGAGAGAGAGGGAGGGACGGAGGGAGGGAGGGAGGGAGGAAATATGTCACTATGGAGGCGGGCTTTGAGGTACTATATGTGTTCAAGTAATGTCCAGTGTGACACACAGTCTCCTGCTGCCTTCAGATCAAGATGTAAAATTCTCAGCTCCTCCAGCACCATGTCTGCCTGCAAGATAATAATGGACTAAACTTCTGAAGTATAAGCCAGCCCAATTAAATGGTTTTTTATAAGAGTTGCCATGGTAATGATCTTTCTTCATAACAATAAAACCCAAACTAAGACAGCCACCATTGAGAAGGAAGCAATAGCTCCCCAACAGCGGTCAGTTCTTTGGGGACACCAGGTTTTGGTTTATTTAGTGCATATAGTTTCACTAGGTCAAACCAGTGATTCTTAGGAGAATGGCTGATTCCAGAACTTATTGGGAAAAACAAGAAAGGAGCCTGAAACAAGCCACTCTGCCAAAAGTTCATCAGGGCAAAGAACAATAGAACGAGGCAAAAGGGCATAGAAGCCAGTCAGAAGGATACTTGCCAGTCAAATTTTAGAAAATGTAAACACAGTACTTAAGAATATAACACAATCTATTGGATAAAATAGGAACTTGTATGCATATAGATACAAATGAGTGAATACATTGAAAGTCTGGTGATGAATAGAATAGTTACAGTGTCTCAAAGTAATTTCCTTCTGGAGAGCTAGAAAGAAGGCTCAGTGGTTAAGACACTTGCTATTATTGCAGAGAACCCAGGTTTTGTTCCTGGCACCCACATGGCCACTCATAACCAGCTCTAGCTCTAGCTCTGGAAATCTGATACCCTCTTTTGGTCTCTGCAGGCACCAGGCACACAGACTACGCACACACACACACACACACACACACACACACATACACATACACACTACATAAAATCAAAATAATTTTAAACTAATTTCTCATCAAAACTTCATCCATTACAAGTCATGATGTCGTGATTGCCATTCCTGTAATCTCAACATTTGGAAGGTATAACAGAAGCACCATGAGTCCAAGTCTGGCCTGGAGTATGTAGCAAAATATTGTCTCATGAAATCTAGAGCATTTTCCTAGCATGTTTACAGCCTAAAGTTGAATCCCAGTGCAAAATAAAAACTACAAATCATTATTACAAAGGTGCCATTTTCATTCACCTGGTAGCTGAGATCAACGGCAGCAATAGATATAACTCTTGCCAAAAAGATTTTTATTGGAACAATAAATTAAATCTCAAATGAGACCTGGAGTTGTATCATAGTATTGTTATGTCAGTGTTAATTTTCTGGTCAGAAAGCTATGCATTGATTATGTGAAAGAGTGCCCTCATTTGTAAAATGCAGTACTAGTGCACCACAATCCCAACTTGCTCTCAAATGGTGAAGGAAATAAACGGTTCCTTTGACCATAGTTGAGAAAGACTTAGAAAAGGTGATGGACGGCAGACTGGCAAGGACTGGGCCCACCAACATGAGTTGATGTTATCAGCCATGCTATTAAAGCAAGAGGACTGCCTGGGCTATCTGGCCTAGCCCACGAGCCAAATTAAGGTTATGATACGTGTATACTAAGAGTCTGTTTTTCTATTGCTGTGAAGAGACACCATGGCCATTGCAACTCATATAAAGGAAAATGTTTAATTGGGGCTGGCTTACAGTTTCAGAGGTTTAGTCCATTATCATCATGGTGAGAAGCATGCTGGCACCTAGGTAGATATGGTGTCGAAGAGGTAGCTGAGACTTCTACATCCAGATCCTCTGACAGCAAAATGAGAGTGACACTGGGTCTGGCTTGAGCATTTAAAACCTCAAAGCCCAACCACAGTGAAACACTTCCTCTAACAAAGCCACACCTATTCCAACAAGGCCACACTTCCTAAGAATGTGATTCCCTGGTGACCAAGCATTCAAATCTGTGATCCTATGGGGGGGGGGGG
>OU015749.1:88721249-88738758 GCA_907169655.1 Acomys percivali
AAAAAAAAAGAGAAACCGCTGGGTATCTGCAAGAGGATGAGACACTGGTCCTGTGCCAGCAGGTTTAAGTGCCCCCGTCTGCTCAGCATCCTATAGAGTGATAAGAGGAGGTGTGGCTGGGAGGAGGGAGTGAATGATCTCACCAAATGATCTTCTGTCTGCAAGGCACATGTCGCCACTAATGCTGGGCACCTCCCTCTCCCAGAAAACAATGGTGCTCCACCTTTTCTCTGGGTTCCTTTCAACTGTCTCCTTTTGGCTATCTGACCCAGCCCCATAATTGAGACTCAAGCTGTTGTCCTTGGCTGTGTGAATGACACCCATGCCAGCCCAAAGGATGGCTCAGCTCCAGCAGCCTGTGGCTACCTATGGTGCTCCAAACTCATCTTTTGATGAGCAAACCAGAAAAGAAGCAGGGTTTCATGCTCCGGCAAGGCAGCATCTTCTGGATCAAAATGGATAACTCCACCTCATAGGTAGCCTGTGAATCCCACATGAGCAAGGTGGTCCCAAATTGAGACTCAAAGTCCACGTAAGTCTTTATTTAGACACCTTATAAAATATAAAATATAAAATAGGTGCCGAGGACTTTGATCAGAGCTGTCAACAACTCTTACCCAAATGTTGTGCCTAAGCAATTTTAAAAAGTAGATTAGAACATGATTCTAGTGGGCCAGGGCCTGGGCAATCCTGGGTACCTCCCAGCTGTGGTATCAGCAGCATACCATCATCCTCCTCTTATGGAGCACTCAAGACCATGTTGAGTGGGTAAAATGTAATTTTTAGAGCCTACGTTGAAATGCAATCTAGAAAAGTAGGTCTCTGAATTTAAGAAAAAAATTTAGGAGTAGCTTTTTCAGTCTACTTCACTCATAATTTTCCAATCTGATGTGTGTGTACAAGAATGATCTGTGGGTTATAATTTTTTAGTTTTATTTATTTTATTCTACACATGTGAGTGTTTTTTCCTGTAGTTATGTCTGTGCACCACATGTATGCCTGGTGCCCATGGAGTCCAGAAGAGGGAAGTACAGTTACAGATGTTTATGAAGCATCATGTGGGTTATGGGAACCAAACCTGTGTCTTCTGCAAAAGTGGCAAGAGCTTTTAACTCTGAGCTATCTAACTAGCTTTGATCTCTATTTTTTAAATCTCAAAATAAGTCTGAAAGACTGTTTACAGAAAATAAAATAAAAATTCTGATAGGAGAGAAATACCTTAATTCATAGTTGCCCTCATTTGAATGTTTATGCCCTTCTCCAAAGTTTATATATTGAAACCTAATTCCCTGAGAGGTAGTATTAAAATGTGGTGATTTCCACACTCATGCAAAGTACAAATTGGACTCCATAGATTTTTAAAGGGGGTGGGGGCATGAAGTTGGAAGTGGGTAGGAGCTCCAAGAAGGATTAGGGAGAAAAAACAGAGAGTTGTGAATATGATCAAACACATTTTAAATAAAAATAAATAAATAAACCAGGTGTGGTGTTGCACATCTATAATCCCAGCACTCTGGGAAGCAGAGGCAGGAGGGTCTCTGTGAGTTTGAGGTCAACCTGGTCTACAAATTGAGTCCAGGACAGCCAACGCTACAAAGAAAAACCCTGTAAGAGTCATTTAATAAACAAAAGGTGGAGCCTTTGAGAGGTGAGAGGTCATAAGGGCAGAACCTTCACGAATGAAGGTAATATCCTTCTAAAATGGGCCCCAGAGAGATGCTTAGCTATTACAATATGTGAAGATGCAGAGAGAGGCACAACCTATGAGGCAAAGACTGAGCCTTCACCAGACGCTTAATTTGTGGGTATCCAATACAGCAGTAAATGCAGTATTGATTGGATCTCTCAGCCTCTAAAATAGATTGTAATTACTAAATCTATAAGGTACTTTATAATAGCCAAAAGGGATTAAAAGAAAAATTTGGCCCAACCCAAGATAGAAATCAAAGAGTGAACCCTAGTCCCAACACTTTTTTGGTCTTAGCTTCAATCCCTGTGAGTGACACTGGGTCCTTACATCAGCTATCCATCAAACATTACCATCAGCTTAGAGCTGGGCTAGCAGCCTGCCCACTGATCTGCTTCCTTCAAACCCTACCTGGTTCCCAGGAAAGAGGACAATGAATGTCTAAATGCTTTCATATCCAGAGTCAAATACCCTCCTCCCATCTTCTTGGCTGATCACTAGGAAAAGCTGAAAAGGACCCACCATCCTGCCCTGCCTATACACTGCAAAGAAAACTCAGCCCCTTAGCCAACCTTCAGGATGAAAGGTTCACGATTTCTAGTCTCTTCACAGAGTGTGTGTTCTGAGCCACACTGGGACTACACAAGAAGTGGATATAACATAAGCAGATAGACTAAAAGGCAGCAAACTGCTCAACCTCACATCATCCAAGTGCTTCCTAGAGGGGGAAGAAGGAATGAAGATGTGGGGGCAGGGATGAACTCTGTCACCCTCAAGGGAGCATGGGATACTGACCCAAGGCTGTGGCTTGCCCTGGATATGCTGCCATAATGAAAATCTCTGGAAATCTTAAGCAGAGTCTTTTAGTGGCTTAAGGAATGTGAGAGGAAGAAGCTGAGGAAATGTAATAACTTTTGCTCCTGGTAGTCATCTGGAAAGACCAGGTTGACAATAGGAAGTTATGGTAGTCACAGTAAAGAAATTAGGAGACAGGACAGCCTGGTTCCTTCAAAACCAGAGGAGTTGGCACAACAGAGGAGTATGCTTTTTGTAGACTGTACCAAAATCTAATCCCAGCTCCACCATTTGGGTGCCATGTGGCCTCACCTTCCTCATTTGAATTGGGGTTGTTAAAATAAACACTTTGACAGAGTGTTGAAGAACAAAAATGAAATAATGTACACAAAACACTTGGCTCATAGCAGGTGCCCCCCAAATATTTGTTCTGTCTTCTGAGGCTTGAAGATTCCACTGGACAGTGTTATGTTAAAAAACATATTTTTAAACAATAGAAGCCTTTGAAAAATTGTCAGTAGTTTTTCCTTAGAAGCTGTGAGGTTTGCAGAATGCAACAGGATATCATTTTAATAACTGCCTGAGCTGTGTGGCCCTACTGAAAGAATGCGGAAAAAGATAGAATTCCATCAAGGTTAAAGGTCACTGGAGCTAGATGGAAAAGAAATTAATATAGCCTAGGCAAGGGAAAGTCAAGTCAAATCATGCAGCAGCCTCAGTTATAGGCACAATTCCATGACCAGACTAAATAAGGCTAAATGTATGGGAGGAAGCAAGAGGGATTCCCTACGTTCCTAACCCTCTACATACTGCATGTCCCAGCAAATGGCAACTGCTGGTGGTCCACAGCCATTCAGCCATACCAGACTGTGCAGACCTGTGTACAAGAACCAGCAATCATGACAGCATGAAGTTCCTGGTGTACACTACAAATGGGGACAAAAAGAATTCTGGATAGCATCATGAATTCTCTTCAAATTACATGAGACTGCGGTCTGATCATCTTAACTCTGGAACTAATTTAGAATTAATAATAAAATGTCCAGCCAAAAAACTTAGAGCATGACTATGTATGCATTAATAACCTATACATTCAGTAGCATGGATACTTATAATATTTAATAGAACTTTGAGTATAATAAAATATACCTGCATTGAAAATTCTTATTAGGAACACATGGTTGAAGGACTAGGCTAGCTCAGTGGTAGAGTTTTCCTAGAAGTGGGTGGTTGACATTTCAATGTATGCATTTAATGGGAACCTTCTTAGGTTTATATACGGTCATAACAGTTGAGTGTTTAATCACTACATATGTAAGTTTATTTTATGTTATTTATGAGTTACTTAAGTTGGAAGCCTGATGCTATTAAAGCTTTAAAATAAGATAAAAATATTCAATTTCTAAATACAGCTTTAAAAGTTTAGAGAAATTTCACACAGAGACCTGACCTGTTGCCATGCCACATGGGGCAAGTGGCCGGAAGATAGCCAGAGGCCTGCCAGCTGTGTGGCCCTGCCCACAGAGGAATCCAATACATTGTGCAAGTGTGTGGTGGACATATGGGAGAGAAAGAGAAATGGAACAGTTTGAGGACTGTGAAGAGAGGTGGAACTGGAGACGTGGGGTGGAGAGGAATAGCCTCTTGCGACTATCTAGCCCTGCCACATGAGGCCATGATGAAGTCCCAGCCCGTGTTGTCACTGAGGGCCATGTCTAGGTCAGTGACCATGCAGTAGCAGGGGTCAGTGTTGATGTCCATGCCTCATATCAGTAGTAAAGACCATGTGGGCATCCCTGGTTTGGGCCCACATGGAACCATGTAGATGTTCAAGTGCTAATGTAGATCTAGGCCTGCCCCTCGCTGGCTGTAGCACTCTGGAAAGCTGGATCACTTCTCACTGGCTGCAGCGGTCAGGAGAGGAGACTCTATGCCTATCCTGGGGAGCACAGTAGAACTGGTTCTAGTGGCAGGGGTATGGGTGAGCCAGCCCCAAGGGTGTGGAGATGGTACAGCTGGCCTCACCATTCATCTGCCATGAGGTAACATGGGCATAAGGGTGGTGACCCTCCACCCCCTCACCCTTCACCACCTGCAGCAGTCGACAGAGCTGGACCCAAGTCATGAGAGCAGGAGAGCTGTCCCTGCCCCTCACCAGCTCCAGCATTCAGAATAGCAGGCTCTGCACTTGCCTGAGCAGCACAGTAGAGATGGCCTTGGTCGAGGAGGAGGGGATGTAGGTGAGCCAGCCCCAAGGGCATGAATGTAGGATAGCTGATCCTGCCCCCTGCCAGCTGAAGCATTGGGTGAGCTAACCAGGGAAGTGCTGAAGAGCTTGACCTGGTGGTGCAGGTATGGGAGAGCTGGCAGGCTGATGAGCTCAGCAATCACCCAGTCCCTTATCTAGGCTTTTAAGCTGGCCCACCACACAGCTACCTCATCTATGAACTGCTGGAGCATGTGAAAGGGGCAGTCCTGCAGATCCAAACCTATGACCCAGGGCAACAACAACACAAACAAGAGAAGTCTTGGTGAGGATCCAGTATTGATGGTGTATCAGAAACCAGAGGCCTTGAGCCAGACCAATGATCCGTAGCAATGAACATTTGCAAGTAAAGATGTGTGGACAGAGGAGTTTACTGTGAGACATGTGACACATTCTAGCTTCCATGATGAGATGTTTTCTATGCTTTATTTTGTTAATTTTTGTGTTTCATTTTCTTTTGGGGAGTAAGTTGTAAAGACAGGGGGAAGATATGAAGGAATGTGGGGATGAGTGGGATTGGGGTGCATGATGAGAAACTCATAAAGAATCAATAAAAGTTTTTTTAAGTTTAGAGAAATTTCTATAGATAGATGGTTGATTGGTATATTGAACCTTAGCTACAACTTTAAAGAATAAAGTGTAAATTTTTTAAACCAAAGAAACCTCTGAAAAGCACTGTTCTTTTAAGTAGGAGGAATCATCTGTTTAGAAAAAAATGAAATCTTAAATGGAAAATGTCAAGTAAATAGAGCAGAATTATCCATTTGCCACAGAGGTGGAGTCTGGATCCAGTTTGCTCTCTTGATGCCACAGTGATGCAAATGCCCCCAGCACAGTTCTCCTTCCATCATACCTGGCTCGGTCTACTCAAAAGGGAGGCCAGCTGTATAGCACCAGGGTTGGACAAGGGGAGGAAGTACCACGTGACAGAATGATCACCAGCTTTTAATTTGCACAGGCCTGTCTTTAAATGATAATCTATGAAAACTCAGAAAAAAGTATGTAACTGTTTTGTGATGCAGAAAGAATTTCTTTAATGCCCATTTCTGAGAGTGATGAGAGATACACATGTAATTGCATACTTTCAACTCTTGCCAGGAGCCACCAGGGATAGGCTAGGAACAAAACATAACCCCACCCAGGTATATAGCTAGTTGTGACTGCATATGTGACTCATGCTCAGCCGATGTCAGATACGCCAGGACTTCACAGTACAAAGGAAATTGGCATGGAGTCTAACTCCACCCCATGCTAGCTCGTAGAACTATAGGCCAAGGAACTAAGGACCACCAACCTACTGTAAAGAGTAGTTGAGAGGCAGTGTGGAACATCTGATACCATGACACGCACATGTGGGAGACTGTCTCCACATCACATGGTCTACAAGCGGACTGAAGGCTCTCAGCCCTACTCTCCTAAAAGCAGATAGACAACCCCAGGCCAATTTCTGGTCACTGCAGATAAGGATAACATTGGAACAGCCACTGCACAGGAAGCCTGGCATTCTCTCCTTCACCCATGGCCCTGACTAACCCCGAGGAACCAGTCATTACTTTGGAACAGATAAAACACATCTGGTTCTACTCAAAGTTTCCCCATTTCACCTCTTCAGAAGTGCACACAAAATACTGCAACTATACTTGCCCACTGCCAACCCGAGGCCCTTTGTTCTTCTTTCATAAGCTCCTGGGCGAGAAATTAGCCTGGGGTCCCTCGGTTTGCACTTCATTTCTCTAGGCACCTTGTGCCCTTGCAGACACTAGATTTAAGGTGTCTTCCCTTGGCCTTGAAGATAAGACATCCTCAGAGAGGATTGGTGACTGGTAAGATAAGAACACACACAGACTCCCCAAAACCTATACTTCATACCAGCAAAACACCCTCCAAAAGAAGTCACTCCTTCTTGGAGGTCTTCTCCTCGGGGGCTTCACACCCAAGTAGGATGCCCACATTTGGAATCCTGAGACTTAAAATTCCCAGAAACACTTTATCACCCCTCACTGAGTAAGGCAGGACCTCAAGCCACAGAGCTGCTCAGAATGTTGCTGCCCTCACTCATGTCACCCGGTCCTCATCTCTTCTTCCCCTTGTGCGTAAGATGATCTTCCAGGAGAATTTCCATTAAGGCTTTCCTAACACCAGAGCCTTCTATTCCAAGGCACAATCCTTCTGTCTAGAGAAATAGATGCATATATATCATAGCTTTCAGTTTATGGCACTCCGGAGTGTGTGGACAAGTGGAGCTCTGATTCATGTGCCTTTTCTATGGGCTCTTCTCTTTCTGTTGGTTTGCCTTGTCCAACTTCAATGTGATAGTTTTATCTTATTATATTTTATTATGTTTTGCTTTGCCATTATCTCTTAGAACCCTGTTCTTTTCAAATGAGAGACAGAAGGGGAGTGGATACGGATGTGAGGGGAGAGGAGGGGAGGAGGAGTAGAGGAAAGAAAAACTGACATCAGCATAGATTATATGAGAAAAGAGACTATTTTTAATAAGAGTGAGGAGATCCTTCCATGAATATTTGCTCCGATGCCTGCATCCACACACTCTTTCAGTGACTAGAACTTCCTTAGAAGAGCCAGTCCCTCCCACTCTGTTACAGGCACTTTGGAAAACAACAAGTCCATGTTGGCTCCAGGGTGATCCTTAACAGAAAAGTCACACTCTGCCCTGGCCTCAATACCCACTTCATAGAACACAGTCTATTACAGGCAATGAGGACCAAGCATCTGCTCATTCCGATGAGGCCTCAGATGGGGACAGGCACCCTGACACCCAACAGAGGATAGACATGCATGGGTGAGAGGTCCTAAGGACATACCCTTAAGTCACACCTATTCCATCTTCCTACCACCTTAAAACACTGTGACACAAAATGAGCCCTCTTGGCTTAGGCCTGTTTAGAGCAAACTCTATTACTTGCAACAAAAAGCCCCTAACTTCTTGAGCTGGTGAGATGGCTCAGCAGGCAAAGGCACTTACCACCAAACTTGATGACCTGAGTTTTATCTCCTAGCATCCACCTAGGATGAGAGAACCAATCGGCTTCCACACACATTCCATGGCAGATGCACAGTCACCCACATGCATACACACATGCATGTACTTTTTTAAGTGCTACCTTCCATTGGACTATTCCGATTCCAGCAGTCTATCTCAGAGATCTCATAAGAGGCACTTGCTAAAAGTCCATTAATTATGCAAACCATGTGTTAAACACAACCTTCGTTGGTGAATAAATTATATAAACTTTCAGTCAGATGTTACCAGTGGTCCTAACTAAAGATATTTTTTACTTCATAATGACATATGCAATCATATCCAGACAATCATTCTTTTTTCCTTTCTTTCTTTTTTTTTGCATAATAAATTGCATGTGATATGCAGCCATGTGGCATAAGGGAAGCTTTTTATTATATACTTTGTTCATGTAGGTTAATAGATATTTTCTGAGCATGTTTAAGATAGACTAGGCTAAGCTGTGATGGTTTGACAGGTTAGGGATACTAAATATATTATACTTTGGTCCTAATAATATTTTTCTGCTAATACAAGCTTCATTGGGATGTGACCAATAGCATATGGAACTGAAAGATAAGCAGACACTCAAAACCCAGCACTTTGTAATTAAGTTACAGTGACTTTGTGCATTGAGGTCATTTACATCTATCCCATCAGCCTGGTAGAAACACTGCTTAAGAGTGAACCACCGTGCATCTCTTTTTAGTTCTATATTGAGTGGCTTAATACTGATAATCAGCCCAAAGGTGTCTACACCAGAGAAATAGGCATACAATACAAACAGAGGCCTGGTTTGTTTCTTTAGGTGGCCTAGACTTAACAAAATGATGTGGAAATCTTAGTAATGCTAATTAAAATTTAAAATATACCATGTCTATGCTTATAACAATATAATATACAATCAATATAGTGAGGCAATGTTCTTCTGGTATTTGAAAATTATTATTAGTGACTATGCCTGATTACCCCTGTAGCATGCACCATTGTGCACCATTGTAAGCCTTGGGCTGGGGAGCTTGGTCATTTGCTCAAAGTCAAGTGTCATTAGAGGATAAGGCAGTAAACGCTATTGATTCTGTCATCAAGAATAATTTATAGGCAGTTAATGATTGCTTATGGAAGAAGAGAGATTTTCTTCAATGGTTAGCCACCTTTAAGCTACAGCCTTTTCTTTCTCATTCATCTCTAAGATCTCACGCTAAAAATATAAATGACTTTTAAAAATCCCAAAGTCTTTAAAAATTAAAACACATTAGAAGCTCAGTCTAAATTACTCTGCTACTTCAAGAGGACAGAACTGAGGCAAAATTACAAAGCAAAGCAAAGCAGAACCAAACTCCAAAAGTATAAATAGCTCAATATTCAATGTCTGGGACTCATTCACCATCTTCTGTGCTCCTCCAAGGGGCTTCAGTCACTTAGTCCTCTATCTCCGCCTTCTGCAGCACATATAGCTTGTCTTCTGGGCCCTGGCTGGCTCCACTCCACTATTGCTACCACTCCTGGTGGTCATCCCATGGTACTAGCATCTCCAAAATCCTGACATCTTCTAACCACAACTAGGCTACATTTTCACCAATAGCCTCCCATAGGCTCTTTTCAGGGACTCTAGCCCTGCCACACAGTGCCAAGCATCGGGCACTTCACACCTTCAAAACCAGCACCACCTAGGTGGCTCTTACACTACCAAGATCAGATGCCAGCACAAGGTCTAACCTTGATCGTGTCCTGAACACAGCTTCTGTGTGCTGACTCTAAGTAAACACTTTCCAGAACATTTGCCTCAAAGATGCTGCTCTCTTCTTAATCACTGATAATTTCTCAGCTCCAGGTGACCAGCATGGAGTATCCTAACAAAACAAAGGTTCCACTTTGTTAGTTCTGATATCTTGCTAATCACATCCCTAGCTAACCAGAAACAAGATTTTTCACTGGAAAAAAAGGGGGGGCCTGGTAGAGTCTTTGTTTCACTCTAAAATTTTATAAGCCAGGCCTCCATCATCTACATGCTCTCAATATTACCTTCTAAGCTCCTACAGAACAGCTCAGCAAGCGTTACACATTCAATGGCTTTTCTTTCACAAAGTTTCAAAGTCCTTCCACAGTCCAGCTCAAAACAATATGGTCATGTCTGTCATAAGAAGCACCCCCCTAGTCCCCGTACTGTCTTGTCTTAGTTACAGGCCTGGCTGCACCCTGATTGGATGGAAGCGTTTTCTTAATTGAGGTCCCCTCTTCTCAAATAACTACAACTTGTATCAAGATAACATAAAAGTATCAAGCACAGAGGGTAAATATGATTGTGAAAATAAACCAAGTTGTTGGCAGGTTCAGAATCGTCTAGAAGGTAAAGCTCTTGGCATGCCTGAGAGGGATTATCTAGATTAGGTTAGTTGAGGTCTGGAGATACACCCTAAATGTGGGCAGCACAATTCTGTGGACAGGGTCCTGAACTGAATAAAAAAGACAAAACAAGCTGAGCTCTAGGGTTCAGTGCTCTCTGCTTCTTGGCTACAGACACAGTGAGACCAGCTGCCTGAAGCACCTCCACCATGACTCCCCCAACACAATGCAGTATACCCTAGAAATATGATTCAGAATTAGCTCTACCTTCCTTAGGTTGCTTTAATTAGGTATTTTATTACAGACAATGAGACAAGTAACTAATACAATTGCCAAAAATGCTGCACAAGCAAGTACGAAAATGTCATAATGAAACCCCTTATTTTGTGAGTCAGCATATGCTCATAAAAACCTCTTGTATAGAAGTGCACAGTTTTCCAGAGTGTAAATGTACCACAGTTTCTTTATCCATTCTTTAACTGAGGGACATCTAGGTTCTTTCCAGATTCTGGCTATTATGAATAAGGCTGCTATGAACATAGTTGAGCATATATCCTTGTTGTGTAGTGGAGCATCTTTGGGTATATATATTCCAAGGAGTGGAATAGCTGGGTCTTGAGGTAGCCCTATTCCCAATTTTCTGAGAAAGCACCAGATTGATTTCCAAAGTGGTTGTACAGGTTTGCACTCCCACCAGCAATGGAGGAGTGTTCCTCTTTCTCCACATCCTCATCAGAATGTGCTGTCGCTTGAGTTTTTGATCTTAGCCATTCTGATGGGTGTAAGATGGGATCTCAGAGTCCTTTTGATTTGCATTTCTCTGATGACTAAGGGCGTTGAGCATTTCTTTAAGTGCTTCTCAGCAATTCGATATTTCTCTGTTGAGAATTCTCTGTTTAGCTCTAAACCTCATTTCTTAATTGGGTTATTTGGTTTGGTGGTGTTTAATTTCTTGAGTTCTTTATATATTTTGGATATTAGCCCTTTGTCAGATATAGGATTGGCAAAGATCTTTTCCCAGTCTGTAGGCTGCCACATTGTTCTGTTGACAGTGTCTTCTGCCTTACAGAAGCTTCTCAGCCTCAGGAGGTCCCATTTATTAATTGTTGATCTTAGATCATGGGCTGTTGGTGTTCTGTTCAGGAAGTTCTCCCATGCCAATGAGTTCCAAGCTCTTCCCCACTTTTTCTTCTAACAGATTTAGTGTCTCTTGTTTTTTGTTGAGGTCTTTAATCCACTTGGACTTGAGTTTTGTGCATGGTGATAAATATGAATCTACTTGCATTTTTCTACATATAGACATCCAGTTAGACCAGCACCATTTGTTGAAGATGCTATCCTTTTTCCATTGTATGGATGTGGCTTTGTTGTCAAAAATCAAGTGTCCATAAGTGTGTGGATTTATTTCTGGGTCTTCAATTCAATTCCATTAATCATCTGGCTTTTGCTATGGCAGTATCATGCTGTTTTAATTACTATTGCTCTATAGTACAGCTTGAGATCAGGGATGGAGATTCCTCCAGAGGATCTTTTATTGTACAGGTTTGTTTTTAGCTATTCTGGGTTTTCTGTTTTTCCATGTGACATTGAGAGTTAATCTTTCAATGTCTTTTAAAAATTGTATAGGTATTTTGATAGGGATTGCATTGAGTCTGTAAATTGCTATTGAAAACAAATAAATCTTGAAATTTGCAAGCAAATGGATGGAACTAGAAATGATCGTCCTGGAGTTAGCCCAGACCCAGAAAGATACACATGGTATATATTCATTTATAATTGGACACTAGCCCAACTGGTATTTCCTCTGAGAGTCTTCACTAGGTGGGGGATTGGGGCAGATGCTGGGACTTCCTGTTGGGACTCCAGGTGAGAGAGGGATGGGAGAATGAGTAAATAGTAGGACCCAGAGGGTCCAGGAACCCTACAAGAAGACCATCAAGGTTGCTGATCTGGCCCAAGGGGGTGCTGCTCAAACAACTGTACCAACCAAGGACAATGCATGCAGTAAACCTAGACACCCCTATTCAGATCTAGCCAATGGATAGCACATTCTCTGTAGTTGTGTGGAGAGTGAAGACTGACTCTGACATAAACTCTGTTGCCCCCTATTTGACCCCTTGGTGGGGAGGCCTAGTGGCACTCAGAGAAAGGGTAAGCAGGCTGTCCAGATGAGACCTGATAGGCTATGATCATATGGTGGGGGAGGAGGTCCCCTACTGTCACAGGCCTAAGGGAGGGGAATAGGGTGAAAGAGGGAGGGAGGGGGAAACAGGAACACACAAGTGAGGAGATAACAATTGAGATGTAATCTGAATAAATTATTTAAATAAAAATAATTTTAAAATAGAAAAATTATATGTACATATATATATAACAAAAAATAAGTGCACAGTTTAACTGTAATATAAATCCAGCATATGTCAGAAACAGCAGCACATAATGGAGTCTCTGCAAGAAGAGTGGCAAACATTTGCTATGCACATCCAACCCACCCCTGTCTACATGTATGTGCCTTAGTACTGGAGATCACACATGAGAATAAAGTAGCTTTAGCATCCTGCCCAAAGCAGCACCCCAGGAAGCCTCTGCTGACCTCCTCCATACTGGTGTACACTGGTACTCTCCATCCTTGGGAAGCAGAGGCAGGAAGAATGTGAGTTAGAGAACAGCCTGGGCTGCATGACAAGACTCCATCTTAAATGAATAGCCAAACAAAGACACTGTGCTGTCCCTGCTGGACATTAGAGGAGAAAAGGTGCTTCTGTGGGTTTTAAAAGAAAATGTGAACTATGAAAACAGTGAGATATTACTAAAAAGATATTACAAAAAAAAGTTTAGAGCAACTTAAATCAATCCAGAGGAGACCATGCTGAGTGAAATAAGGCAAGCTACTTATCGGAGGTCTCGAAAGTAGCCAAAGTCAGAGAAATTAAAAGGAGATCAGAGGTTGACAGGGGCTGGGAATGGGAAAATGTGACTTTGGTGCTCAATGACTTTACACTGTCTTGTAGTGTGACAATAGAGGTTTACCGTGCAGCACCATGTCCATAGACACAGCACAGCCTCACTCTGGGATATCTCATGACACTGAGCCTTGGGCTATGTAATCATCCATCATATATGCTTTTGTTAGCACACTGGCTGTGGTAATGTCACATCTATGTACATAGGCCCAAATCATCACATTACATATCTGCAGAGTGTTTTTGAATGTTGATTATACCTCAATGAAGTCAAATGCCTTCAACTTTTAACTTTTTTTTTAACCTTTATTTATTTTGGTGTACTTGTACACATACATGAATATGTGCCACAATTTATACACACTGATTCTCTCCTTTTGCTATGTGGGTACCAGGGATCAAACTCAGGTTGCATATATACTGCAATAATGTTCAAATCAAGAGAAATGTATTTATTGCCTCAAATATGTATCATTTGTCTACAGTAAAAACATTCAAAATCCTTTCTTCTAAATCTGAAATATACAACACATTATTGTTTCTCTGTAGTCACCCTACCATGAAATCACACAGCAGAGATTCTTTTAGAAGTTTTTTATATAAATATTTATTTTTTATTTTTTATTTTTATTTTATTTTTATATTTTAATTTTAATTTATGTCCGTTGGTGTGGAAGTGTCATATCTTGGAGTTACAGACAGTTGTGAGCTGCCATATGAGTGCTGGGAATTGAACTCGGGTCCTTTGGAAGAGCAGGCAGTGCTCTTAACCACTGAGCCTTCTCTCCAGCCCACCACTGAGCCATCTCTCCAGCCCTGTATATTTAATACATATTATCTGTATATTTAATACAGATTAACATTTTAGTGCAACTGCTCCAGGCCCATCCCAGGTAACCAAGTTAGAAACTCCAAGGGTGACCCCAGAAGACTATATTTCTGGAAGCCCTGGAATTCAGAGCTACACAAGTAGACTAGCCTTCTGCTCTCTCTGCTCTGCTTCTTCAAGGAAGGGAGAGGCCACTCTCAGGGGGCACTATAGCCAGCCCTTAGTAACTCTACCATGAGGCAGTCAGGCCAGCAAGAACATCTCCCCTCACACAGGTAAGAAGAGTCAGTATTCTGGTGGGAGTGGGCAAATGACACACGTCCAGTACCACACAAGAACGTGCAGCGGAGCCTGGGCTGCAACCAGCTTTCTTGTGCCAGAGGAGTGTTATTTCCATCAGATGAAGAGTAAAGGAGGCAGTGGTGGCTCTCCACAGCCCCCGAGCATCCTAATTTCCCCTCTCACCTTCCCAAAGAGCTGGCCAGCCCCCTGACAACAGCCTCGAAGGAGAAAGCCTGGGGTGGGAAGTAGAGGCGAAGATAGCTGCCTGACAGAAGGAAGGTGACTGGATTTGGTGCTGAGCACCACCCCCCCACACACACACAGGCTCATCCCTGAAAGGATGAAAACAGCATTCCCTTGTGGGCCAATAGGAGAGCTGGAAAGTTGAAAGCACTAAGGCAGGCCTGTGCTGTTCAGCCAGACACTGAGATCAAAAGCACTGAGCTCATCAGATGCCCAGCCTTGAGCTGGCTGTGGGCAAGAATGTGGAATCTCATTCCTCCCGTGACCCCCCAGGAACATAGCCACTGGAGCAGACCCAGAATCTAGCCCCTGTGTCAAAGGCTTTAGACAGAAGCGAGTGATGATGCCCACAGGTATGAGGATGAAAGGAACAGTCGTGCAGGTTGCAAAAGTCCTGGCAGAGTGCTTGACTCCACATTGCCCAATGCTCATTTCTCTCCCTCATTCTTCCCTTGGGTGTTGTCTTTCTCCATCTCCATGGATGCAAGAAGGAGAAGCCAAAGTGGTGAAAAGGAAATAACCCTGCCCAGGGCAGAAGACAGCTTCTAACGCTACCTTCCCATCCTAAATCATAAATTTGCCTTGTGTTGAAACCACGTTTGTGAGCTGTTTGCTCCATTAGGAATGTCTTCCCAGCTCTGTCCAGCATTCATCACTCACTCCATACAAGAATGAGCTGAGCTGAGCTGCCCTGTAACTTATGCAACACTGGGCACTGAAGAAATAAGCAGGAATGGTCTAGATGGCCTGTTCTGAAATTAACTGGTAATTATCAGAAACCAGTAACAGGCAAAATGCACCCAGGGGTCAGACCCAGAAGCCATCTACTTTGGTAAACAGTTTCCTTGAAATACAACCAAGTTCATCATTTGCACGTCGCCTGCAGCAGCTCTTATACCGCAAAGACAGACTTGGACTACAGGCTCTAAAACATGTGTTCTCTGGCTCTTTACCAGAAGAAAAAAAAAGTGTAAATATTTCTGCTCCAAAAGAAAGCATGCATAAATGCAACAACTGCAATTCAAGCAGTTATAAGAGTTATGGATATTATGAATGCCAATCCTTAGGAAAACAGACTGTGTTTTTGTTAGAATTATTTTTCTGATAGAGTGATTGGGGAGGTCTAAGATATGCTGTGTTTCTAAGATACAAAATATTTTAGAGACGTGCTATAATATGAGATGTAAAGTGAAAAATATTTCATTGCTATGAGGTAGCATCAGCAAAGGATTTGGAGCTTAAAGATTTGATTCTTGTTGCTTTATCAGCCTTGCAAACCACATTGTGCACTACACAGTGTTCTGCATTGTTCACCGAAAAGTCATGTCAAATTCTAATCCATGTGGGGACTTTGAGGGAGATGACTGGGCCAGGAGTATGGAACCCTCATGAACAGGAATCACAGACTTCTAAAAGATGCCCCTGAGGCTACCTGGTCCCACTTGAGGACCAGAGAGAATGTGTCATCTGCGAACGAGGAACAGAGCACTCAGCAAATGCTGTGCTTTGCCTCCTTCCAAATGAGCAGTGGTAGCTGTTTACCTGCCAAAGAGGCCAGCCCCATTTGCCGAGCTTTTGTACAACAACCCAAGCCAATGAAAACACTCTCCCAGTCCTATGCACTCCTCTAGGCTATGAACACTTTGCCTCGCTTCACAAGGGTGTCACAGACACAGAATCCTACAAGTGGAATAATGAAGGAAACTTCTGGGTATTCAAAAAAGCATTGTTCCTTGTGTGCTTCTTTTTTTTAATTTTATTGTATTAATTTATTCATATTAGATCTCAATGGTTATCCCCTCCCTTGTATCCTCCCATTCCACCCTCCTTCCCATTTTCCCCTTACTCCCCTCCCCTATGACTATGACTGAGGGGGACTTCCTCCCCCTGTATATGCTCATAGGGTATCAAGTCTCTTCTTGGTAGCCTGCTATCCTTCCTCTGAGTACCACCAGGTCTCCCCATTCAGGGGACGTGGTCAAATATGAGGCACCAGAGTACGTGTGAAAGTCAGACCCCACTCTCCACTCAACTGTTGAAGGATCCAGAGGATCCTAGAAACCTACAAGAAGAAAATTATGATAGGCAGATTTGAGCCCAGGGGTCCTGCTCAAACTATGGCACCAGCCAAGGACAATACAGGCCTTGTGTGCTTCTTAATCCCTCCCTATCTTTAATTCTACTCAAATGTTTAATATTTTCAAACCTTCACTGTTACCAAGCATTTCGTGAGCATTTTGACTTACAAAAAGTAGTTGTTTTTAACTGGTTCCTGATTTGTTTATATATGCAAATATGTACATAAACATGTACCTGCCATGCTCACTGTTTGTTCCCTGAGACAAAGATCCCAGGGAGCAGGCAGGAGACTATTTACAAAGAATGTTGTGGGAAAGGCCAAAAGAGCCAAGCCCACCTCCTTCCAACCCAGCCTTCTTACATCCCATGTGGACTCTCCATCCCTGAGAGCTCCTGCCTGGCTGTGCCTCTGAGATTCTGCTTCACCATGCTTCCCTGAGCTGCCTGACAGGGTATGGTACAACAAGAGCCCACAAGAGATCCACTCCTGGCTTTCTTGTTTGTCAGGCAATCCATCAGAAGATAACCACGCCCACCAGGGCTTGGCTCTTTGAAAGGCTCCTTGTTCTGTGTGGATCTGTATTGTCCACCTCCAGTGTGTCAGGGAAAACAATTATTTTCCTAAAATACTGAGGGAAACAAAGTAAGGTGATTTTGTTTGTGAAGACCAAAGACTTTATGGTGACTTGGGTATCAATTCTCATACATTATACTGAGTGTTTTTGCTAGGGGAAGAAGTCCTTGTCCTTGCTGGGTTTGGGATTTCTTCTGTTTCTCCACCAGACAAGAACCATGTATACATATCCATAGACACATATTCATATACATGTCCCCTCTCTCTCTCTCTCTCTCTCTCTCTCTCTCTCTCTCTCTCTCTCTCGGTCTCTCTCTCTCTCTGTCTCTCTGTCTCTCTCTGTCTCTCTGTCTCTCTGTCTCTCTCTCTCTCTCTCTGTGTGTGTGTGTGTGTGTGTGTGTGTGTGTGTGTGTGTGTGTGTGT
>OU015749.1:88739158-88755734 GCA_907169655.1 Acomys percivali
ACACACACACACACACACACACACACACACACACACACGCGCGCGCGCGCGCACACACGCGCACACACACGTCAACATAGTTGTTAACCTCAGAGAGTTTATAGTTTAGTAAGAGTTACTTAGGACTAAGAGTTACTTAGGAAGTTTGCAGATAATCACTGTACCCAGAAAATGTGATAAGCAAGAGAGATAAGAACTTTTTCATGGTATCAGAAAAAGAAAAGTCAACTCTCCAGGCATGGTGGCACACAGCTGTAATGTCAGCACTCAGAATGCTGCGGGAGAGGAATTACAAAATTCAAAATCATTCCAGGCAGTGGTGGCACGCGCCTTTAATTCCAGCACTCAGGAGGCAGAAGCAGGCAGATCTCTGTGAGTTCGAGGCCAGCCTGGTCTACAAAGGGAATCCAGGACAGTTAAGACTACACAGAGAAACTTTGTCTTGAAAAACAGAAAAACAAAGCAAATTCGAAATCAATCAGGACTAAGAAAATGAGACTCATTTCAAAAGGTATCAAATAATTAAACACTTCCTATAGCCCAAGATTTTGATAAAAGATGGATGGACAGACAGACATACAGATAGATAAAGACATGGTATATCACAGATAGCTATAGGTAGTTAATATCATAGAGTACATAAATGGTAATGTGAACATCATAGTGCAAGTAGCAACTATGCATATGCATACATAAAGACATATAATGCATAAGTATGTTCATAGATGTTCAATGGAATAATATCCAAACAAATCCATCATAAGTTAAAATAGTAAGTCAAAATTCACTTATTTCATATAACTTATGAGATATCATATTAGCCTCAGTAACCATTAGAAAGCTCAAGACCAATTACATTGGACTATATTCTGAGAAAATTCATCTAGGACAAAATATATTTTATAATAAGGTCTTGAGTCTGTCATGTAAACACATAGGCATTTTGTAGACGTGGTAGGATAAAATCGAGATGCTTTTTGCATGTAATCCCAGCACTTGAGAGGCTGACACAGGAGAATGGCTGTAAGTTCAAGGCCAGCTTGAGCTACATAGTGAGGATGGTGGTTGGTGTCTGTCAGCTTGACACAAACCTAGACAAAGCCTGTAAAGAGGGACTCTCAACTGAGGAATCACCACCATCACCACATTGGGGTTTGAGTGTATCTCTGGGGTATTATCTGGATTGCTAACTGAGGTTAGCACCACCCCTAGGCAGGTGGACCTGAGTATACATAAAAATGCTAAGTGGCTTTATATTACTATATTATATTATTTTATTATTTATATAATAAAGCCAAAGGAAGCAATCCAGTAAACAGTGTTCCTCCATGGTCTCTGCTTCAATTCCTACCTCCAGGTTCCTGCCTTGAGTTCCCTCAGTGATAGGCTGCCACTGTAAAATGTAAGATGAAATAAACCTTTTCCTCTCAAGTTGCTTTTGGTCATGATGCTTTATCACAGCAACAGGAGGCAAACTAGGACTGTGAGCCTGAGGCCAGCCTGAGCTAGACAATAAGATCTTGTCCTTAAACTCACAGGAAAGGAGGAAGAGGAGGAGGAAGAAGGGGAGAGAAAACAAAAAATATAACATCCCAAACCAGCTGGCAACACAGCACAACAGAGTGTCTGTTTTTCGCCTTTTTGGTCTTGGAACTACCTAGAAGCTATGGCTTCTTGCCCTGTCCAGTGTCATGATAGGGTATCCCTTCCATGTGTTGCTAACCCAGGGGAAAAAACCAAAATGAAAAATTTGAAATGCAGATTCTAATGTTGAGTATTACTTTTATATAGATATGAAGTTAAGAAATGATCAACTGAGCCATTATGAAGTACAAGGTGTTCTCTATATTTGATATGCATATGTAACTGCATGCATATTTTTATCCAAGTGTTATTAGCCTGGAACAGGGAACCAGGCTAGGTCTCAGCATGATTCCAGGACTTTCTCACGGAGGGATCCCTGCCAATGGGAAGACTGGAAAGTTTTAATGAAAGTATCATTTCAGCTGGCCCTTAAATGTTTGGTGGAATTTTAATTCACATTTGTAATTTGGGGTTATAAAAATGATGTATGCTCATTGTGGAAATTTTAAACATAAAGAAAAGCACAAAGGGAGAAGTTTCTTTTCTAAAGCTCATAAATCCCATTGCTCTGACGTTAAAAAGCCATTAACGTTGTGTTGTGTGTCTTTATAGACTTTTTCAACTCTTCATCCCTCCTTATCCTAATGCTGCTGCTCTGTTTAGTCACCAGTGTTTTATGTAATTTTTAAGTTTTCACAGCAGCCTACACTGTCTCATCGACCCATTTTAGACAGTAACTTAGGGCACAGAAATATTAGCTTGCCTGTGTCACAGGATAGAGCCAAACAGTATCTAGGATACCACTAGAGGACACACCCACCCCTGGTTAACAAAGGGGGTGGGTCAGAGCAAGGCCTGCAGGGCAGGGCATAAGAAATGAGGAGTGAGAATCATTGTTTAGTTGGTTAGTTGTTTTGCAGGGCTGGGGATGGAACTCACGGCCTTGTGCATGGTAGGTCAATCCTGTGCTATTCAGCAACATCCTCCCAGCCCTTGGCTTTCTGAGACCAAGTCCTGGTCTGTATCCTGGGCTGGCCTTAAGTCAGGAATTTTCCAGTCTCTGATCCCCAGTGTTGGGGACCTTGGGCATGGACCACTATGCCATGCAGAAAAAGGTTCTTTTTACATTAGAGTTGGTGACTCCTTTGCCAAGGGAATAATGGTACATTAGTTACCTTTCTGTTGCTGTGATAAAACAGGAAACCAAAGCAACTTATAAAAGAGCTTATTTTGACTTATGATTCCCGGGGGATAGAGTCCATAATGATGGGGGGAGGGGCACACTGAGCAGTAACTATGGCAACAGGAGAAGGAAGCTAAGAATGCAAGCAGGAAGGAGAGCAATTGGAAATGAAGCACAAGTCCTTAAACTACCAAGTCCCACTTCCAGTGACATACTTCCTCCAGCAAGGCCACATCTCCTAAACCCCCCAAACACCAGCGACAACCAAGGACCAACAAATCCACGAGCCAATGGGAGACATTCTCATTCAAACTACCTGTGTTGCCTGGATTTTATGTTAACTTGACACAGCCAGAGTCATCCATGAGATGGAGCTGTAGAGCAAGTCTGTAAGGCACTTTCTTAGTTAGTGAGGGCCCAGACCATTGTGGGTGGTGCCATCCTGGGCCGGTGGTCCTGGGTTCCATTAAGAAAGCAGGCAAATGACAAATCTTTGCCTTCAGAGACTGATGCACCAACCAAGGACCTCAATCCCCTGCTTAGATGTAGTCGATAGGCAGCACAGTCTCCATGTGGGTCCCATAGTATGAGGAGTTGGAGCTGCCTCTGACACACATTGTCCATACATTGATCACAACCCCTAGCGAGGTGGACTTGACAGGCAACAAAGAAAGAGGATGCAGGCAGTCCAGATGAGACTTGATAGACTGGGGTCAGAGGCGCGGGGGGGGGGGGGGGGGGGGGGGGGCGGGGGGGGGGGGGCAGATAACCAGGAGGCGATGAGGGAGGGGGCTACAATTGGGATATAAAGTGAATAAATTAAAAATAAATAAATTCAATGTTTAAAGAGAGAGAGAGAGAGATTAGGCTGAGCAAGCTATTAAAAAGCAAGCCAGTAACCAGCGCTCCTCCACGGCCTCTGCATTAGTTCCTGCCGGCTGCCATGACTGAGTTCCTGTCCCGGTTTCATTAGGTGAAGAACAATGTTACAGACACGTGTTTGCAAAATAAACCCTTTCCTTTCCAAGTTGCTTGTTCCTGTTGTTTCATCACAGAGATAGAAAGCCTAACTAGGACACTGTCACAAAGAGAAAGGGAGGAAGCGTGTAGTTTTTCGACACTGGTCATAATCTGCTCAGTAACTTCTGCCAGGAGGAAAAGATCTGTCCATTCAGACCGACTCCTACCTCAGGTGAGGCTTTTTAATGCGCCTTGCAATCCAGTGACATAATCAACGCTCAGCTGGCCCAGGCATGGCTTAACCACCACAGAGCCAACAGAGGGACGATGCGTGACCCATCTTGCTTATCTAGGCCCTAGACCAAGCCACACTGCACGTTCCCACAGTGGCACTTCTGTGATGCATGCAGAGTATAGAATAGCACTCATGTTGGTCAAGAGCTGTCCCTTCCTCCCTCCACACCAAGTGGACTTTACGTCTGCCCCAGCAAGATGGAAGCAACAAGTTTTTTCCAAAAGAAAAAAAGAAATCAAAACATTAAGCACCCTTCTCCTATGGACTGCGTGTTCCTGGCTGGACTTATATATTGCTTATGAAATGGTGACATGATTTATTATTAGAGGAGTTTCAGGAAAGCGAGAAATACCAGCCTGGAATTTGGGGCCCCTGACACAGGAAAAAAAGGAGTGAGGGGCCAGAGGCAAGGTTGTAGCACGGCTTCTGCTTCAGGTGTCTCACCCCAAAGCACTCATTGCCCTGCAGATAAGGATGCACAGTATGGCTGGAGAGATGGCTCAGCAGTTAAGGATACAGAGTATGAGGCAACAGAGAAGGGGGCTACGAGACCAGAAGAAACAGGGGTCACCCTCACCCTGGTACTCTTGACACCCCCAGCTCTCTGAAGGTCAACCTCTGGCGGGGAAAACAGTGATCCACTGAACAAATAGCTACAATTCCGCCATCTCTAGTCCAGAATAATTTGCCATGTGTGGGGATTCACCCACGAAGAGCTAATTCTTACATGATTATCAATGTGCTCTGTTTCGTGTTGATCAAAGTTGTCGTCCATTTGTCAGCAGACAGCGCCTGGCTGGCCCTCATGTGCTATGCAGCCTGGCAACACCATCGAATTCTGTCTAGGTTTTGATGATGTGAAGGTTATTGGCAATCTTTCCCCCAGTATAGCCTCCAAGTCACTCACATGGGAGCTTCAGTGTTTTGGCAAGAAGGCCCAGTCTTAGCAGTAACACAGAGAGGCTTCCTCTGGACTCTTTCTTCCTGTCAAGATCACTAGTCTCTTTGCTGCTTATTCTACGTCTTATCATGGATAGCCAATAACTGTTCCTTTATTAGGTAAAGGGGGATAAATGAAATATCCAATAAACATTTGATAAGTGGGACCACTGTGGGCCAGTGTCTTCCCCACTATTCTCCCTTTCCATTCCTCTTTGCATCTTAGTATCACTGATGACTACACGCTGCGGGCCTCTAGTTGAAAAACGATCCCTATCAGAAAGTTCGTAGAAAGGTCACTGAGATGGATCAGCAGGTAGAGGTGCTTGCGTGCTAGCCTGACAGCCTGAGTCTAGTCTCCAGCTCCCACAAAGTGGCAGGAAGTGACTAACACCTGAGAGTTGCCCTCTGACCTCTACCCACACACCATGGCATGCACACACTTGTGTATGTACACACATGCATGTGCACACACACAAACACACACACACACACACACACACACACACGAATAAAATAATTATTTAAAAGTTCTTGGGGCTACGGATATAACTGGTTGGTAGAGTGCTTGTCTAGCACTGAGTGAACTAGGCATAGCAGCTCACATCTATAATTCCAGCATTTGGAAGAGGAAAGCAGTAGAATCAGACATTCAAAGTTATCATCAGCTACATGGGAAGTTTAAGGACAGACTACATGAGACCTAATCCAAACAATAAGTTCTTGAACAGGACCATCTCATTGCACCCACACTGAAATCTCACTACTGAGATTTCATCCAGCAGTGTTTATTGAGTACCAAGCATAATCCAGGTACTGTTTTCACCACATACAGTCCTACTCCAACAGTTTATGCCCTCAGTCCAGGAGATCAACAGGAAAGGGAAAGCAATAAAGATGTGACAAGAAAACTAACACAGATTGATGAAACAGAGAGGTGACTTCAGTGAACCTGTCCCCTACATGCCACGAGTAAAAAGTCACTTACCTTGACAAAGCATCCTATGATCCAGGCATTATCATTGATAGCCGACCCACATCATCTGCCTCTGCCATTGACCCTTAAAAAGGAACAACAGGATTTTCCATGTCCTCACAATGAAACACATAAATGGTCTTTGTGATATGTGAGTTCATAAAACTTACTAAAAAAAAAAAATGGGATCAGAGAGGGCTACCCTTGGCTAAGGCCATCATCTTCTGTGTTCTGACTTAAGTTTGTACTTTTCCTCAGTCTGGAGTTTAGTGAGCAACTGAGGCTTGCACTGAAAAGCTGTTCCAGATAAAGACCTTAGCTAAAAGTGGCAGGATAAATAATCGGCAGGGTCTGCAGAGAAATGCAGACTTAGCCTGACAGTAGCTAGTATCTCTCTCTCTCTCTCTCTCTCTCTCTCTCTCTCTCTCTCTCTCTCTTTCCTGGAGCTTTTCTTCTCCCAGCTGGCTCACTAGTCATCTGGCCTACAGGCTAGCCTGGCAGTGATAAAGTTAAGATGCTATTAGGAGACCCTGATCCATCAGCCCCACAGCCAACAGATATGCATAGCATTCTTGTGGATTAAGGCAGAAGATTCTTGCACATCCCACAGGCATCACTGCAGGACTGTGCCCCAGCTTCCCGCACCCCGATCGATCCCTGACCCCCCGAGGTGATCAAGCTCCTTCACACAGCCTGTGTTTCTTTCCCTGTTCAGTCTCCCCTACCCTACTCTTATTCACTGGACTCACTCTCAAAATAACTATCCTTAAGTCCAGCTCTGGGTTTTGGCCGAAATGAGACTAAGGCAGTCATACTATTTACAAATTAGGCGTTCCTTTTAGAGCTTGCCCCAATGTGACATATTTATATATATAAGTACATCTACAATTATCCACAATCTCTCCTCTTCACTTGCCTTTCAAGTTAGAAAGTTTCAATCACTAGAAATTATTTTTTGACTACAGGTCTCAGGAACTGCTCTTTTAGCACGTGTGGCTTAGCCAAGCTGATCGTGATTGTTTCTGTAAATGCCAGCAGAGCCCAGGAAGCACATTCCTTACTACGGAAATTCTCTTCAATTCAAAATGTCTACCGTGTCTCCTCCATACCTAATAGACCCCATACTAGAGGTGGGAAACTTCTGTGTTTTAAGGTATCAACAACATCGTGAAGAAGTGACTAAGATGTCAGAGTGACCTTGTGTCCGGCAAATTGCTGGAGTTGTCAGCTGGAGTAGGCAGACTTAGCAATTGGGAGTCCCACAAGAACACCCAGCTACACAAACATAACTTGTATGCAGAGGACCTAGCTTAGAGCCATACAGGGTCTGTGGTTGTTGTGTCAGTCTCTGTGAGCCCTGCTTAGTTGATTCTGTGGGCCATGCTCTCATGATGTCCTCAACATTCTTTGGCTCCTACAGTCCTTCCTTCCCCTCTTCTGCAGGGTTCCTCTGGCCCTGCTTAGTCTTTGGCTGTGGGTCTCTGTATCTGTTGCCATCAGTTGCTGGATGATGCCTGTCTGATGACAATTGGGCTAGGCACTGATCTATGAGTAGAGTAGAACATCATTAGTAATCATTTCCTTGGTTTTCTTTCGAGTCAAACTTCTATACTGAGTTTCTGGGCTGTCCACTCTCTGGTTCCTGACCATCCAGGCAATGGTGGGTATGGGCTCCTTCTCGTGGTGTGGGCCTCATTGGTTGGCCACTCCCACAAGTTTTATGCCTCATTAGCCCAGTGCATCTTGCAGGCAGGCAGGACACATTATAGGTCGAAGGTTTTGTGGCTCGGGTTGGTGTCCCAGCTGCAGGTTAATTTGTTTTTTGTTTTGTTTTTTTTTTAATTAATTAATTTATTTATTAATTTATTCATATTACATCTCAATTGTTAGCCCATCCCTTGTATTCTCCCTTTCTTTCCTCCCTCCCGTTTCCCCCTCTACTCCCTTCCCCTATGTCTGTGACTGAGGGGGACCTCCTCCCCCTGTATATGCTCCTAGGGTATCAAGTCTCTTCTTGGTGACTTATTATCTTTCCTCTGAGTGCCACCAGGCCTCCCCATCCAAGGGACATGGTCCGATATGGGGCACCAGAGTTTGTGTGAAAGTCAGATCCCCTTCTCCACTTAACGGTGGAGAATGTCCTGTCCATCGGCTAGACTGGGGAGGGGTTCGAAGTTTACTGCTATATTTTCCTTGGCTGGTGCCATAGTTTGAGGAGAACTAGAGGGCCCAGACCCGCCTGTATTTTTCCAGGACCCACTGGATTCCTCTATTTCCTCATTCTTCCAGGCTTCTCACCCCTAAAGTCTCAATAGGATTTTCTCCCCTCTGACCCACTTTCTTGGTAGGTAAAGTTTATCATGGGGGCGTACCCCTTGGCCTAGTGTCTCGATATAAGTGAGTATATACCATTTGACTCTTTTTGCTTCTGGGTGAACTCACTCATTATGATAATTTCTAGTTCAATCCATTTGTCCACAAATTTAGGAAATTCCTTGTCCATGTTCATAGCTGCCTTATTCATAATAGCCAGAACATGGAAACAACCTACGTGTCCATCAGTAGAAGAATGGATAAAGAAACTGTGGTATATTTACACTATGGAATACTACTCAGCTATTAAAAACAAGGAATTTGCAGGTTAATTTGTAAGGAATGACTGTTTACTTTGTCCACAGCTCTGGAAGCTGAAGGGCTCAAGAGCACGGTGCCAGCTACTGGTGAGGGCCTCCTTGCCATGTGGCAGGGGGTGTCACATGGGGAGAAAACAAGTGTGCCAAACAAAACATTAAGAGTGGAGCTGGAGCAATGACTCAGTAGTTAAGAGCAGTTATCGCTCTCAAAGAAGACCTGGAATTCCAGCAGCCACGTGATGTCTCACAAGCATCCTAAACTCTACTTTCAGGGAATTGGGTGCCCTCTTCTGTCCTCTGCTAGCACCAGGCACACACATGCTACATATACTTAAAGCAAAACATCTATACATATTAAAAAAAAATTTAAAGACACTAATCTAATTCTGCTATGGTGCCCCACCTTTAAAGGTTTTGTTTGTTTGTTGTTTTCGAGACAGGCTCTCTCTGTGTAGCCTTGGCTGTCCTGAACTCACTTTGTAGGCCAGGCGAGCTTCAGACTCGCAGAGATCCACCTGTCTCTGCCTCCCTGAGTGCTGGGATTACAGGCGTGCGCCACCACACCCTGCTGGGATCCCATATTTGTGACCTCGCCTAATCTTAATTATTTCCTAAAGGCCCCATCTTCAGATACCATTAACATGAATTTGAGGATTAAGCTCCTGATGCATGGGCTTCTGGGAACACATTCAAACTACAGCAGCTGTTCATGCATGCTGCTGCTTCAACTGGAAATTACAGGCCCCCAAGACAAAGAACATCTATGTTCATTCCTTTCATGAAGTTGTTTATGCCAATATAAACCATAAGATATTCAGAAATACGATCGATCTCCTTCCTCCTCCCTCCCTTATTTTATCCCTTCTCTTCCTTTCCTTCTTTGCTTCTTGAGATAGAGTATTATTACGCAGCCCAGGCTAGCCTTAAATTCATGACCCTCCTGCATCGTCTGCCTGACTCATCCTCTTTGCTTCTACACACTAACTTGGAAATCGAATTTAGAATGAAGCCTCTAAGACATTAACATTCCTATCCTTTTCAGGGGCCATAATTACTTGTCAAGAACCTCCCTAACTCTGTTAATTTGTTTTAAGGTAAATAACTATAGGTAAATAACAGAGTCTGTTAATATCATTTATCAGAAAATAGCACTAAGTACTTCTTAGATGCAAGGCACTATGTGGATAAATAATCAAAGTACACAGATCCTGCCTTAAGAAACACCACAGGAACTTTATGTCTGTGGGCCCCATGCCTGAAGAGTCTTTGATTTGCAGTATCCCCTGAGCAATGAAGCATAACAATTTGCAGACCATCTGCTTTGTCTTAGGCGTTACAGGCAATGTAGAGATTCTGTGAAGTATACAGGAAGATGCATAGAAATACAAATGCCAAACCATGCTACTGAGAGATTTGAAACTGTGCAGATTTGGGCATTTGGAGAATCCTAGACCAACTCCTCATAGATACAGAAGGTTTATATGGTTTGACAGCATTAACTCCAAGTTAATGGGCTTGTACATAAAACTATGTTTAAATCCTAAGCTAATTTAGGTTTTTCAAGACAGGGTTTTTTTGTATAGCCTTGGTTGTCCTGGACTCACATTGTAAACCAGGCTGGTCTCAAACTCACAGGGATCCACCTACCTCGGCCTCCCGAGTGCTGGGATTAAAGGTGTGTACCATCACTGCCGCCGCCAGGCACGTTTTTTATATTTTTAAATCCCAATTCTTTTCTGTTACCTTTGAATCAGTTACCACGTCTGTAAAATGGAGATGATTACAGCTCTTTTCATCTCCGTCATGTGGAATAACTATGATAAACCACCTAGCACAGTGGGAAACCAGAACTAGCTGTAAGTGCACTGTAGGGGACTCAGAAACCGTGGAGCATTTTGCCCCGAGGTCAGCCACTTCTTGAAACCACCTAGAACCGCTGTTTTTGAACTTGCACTTGGACACATGTTTGTTCTGTCCCCTTGCTGTTTTCAAGCCTAGGCAACCTCAATGCAAAAAAAGGAAGTCGCCTTGGCCGCCTCTGGCTCATCTGTCACTCTAGTCCTCTACCCTGGCGTAGCCTCTGTGGTTTGGCCTAGTTTGCACAGATATTTTCAACAAATTTGCACACTATTAGTGGGGCATTTTTTTGTCATTATCTACTTTTGACAAATAAGTAAACTCAGGCTCAGAAAAGATCAGTGCTTTGGCTAGGGTCACCCTACTAGCAAGTAGCAAAGCTGTTTCAGGAGGCTGATAGAATATAGATAACAAGACAAAAGGTAAACAATGGGAAACTATTACAGTGGGCCAGATACAGGAGAGATAGAGGCACCAGTGAGGAGATGGAAGAGAAAGCTTGGACACAAGAGACAGCGAAAACAATGGAGAGCACATGCCTCCCCAAGCGTATATGCTAGGCATTGAAGCCTTCGCACAAAAGCGTTGATGCCCCGCCCCCTCCTTTCCTCTCTCTCCTCTTCTCCCTCCTCTGCCATGGGATGACATGAGAATAAGTCCCTGTTCTTTATTAGTTATCTGGTATCAAGTATTTTGCAGTGGCACAAAACGGATGAACGCAATGACATGTGACACTTCTGACGATGGAAGAAACGGAAAGACTTACTGTAACTGACAATTTATAGTCTTTCCCCAACTCTATCTACAAAGGGATAGGGTTTACACTAAGAGAAAATGCACTCATACCCATGGATACCTGTCTTAATGCTAAATAACAACGTTGGCTGTGCTAGTTTTACAGTCCCTGCTTTAACAGAGTTAAAAAATCTAAAAATTAAAAAAAAAAATTAATCAAAAACAAAAGAGGCAATACTAACACTTTTTTTAGATAAGCAAAGTTTGTTGCCAGCAGATTTTTACTATCATAAATAAAGGAAATTATATGTGTCTGTACATGCACCCTTACGAATATTATGGAGGCTAGAAGGTTATGGCAGGAGTTTGCAGACAGCTCTCACTAAATCTGGAGCTCGCCACTTTAGCTAGACTAACTCCAGCTAGCCCTGCAGATCGGCCTCTCTCCACATCCCCAGTGCTGGGATCACAGATGCTTATGCCCAGCTCTGGTGTGGGTGCTAGGGGTCCACATTCAGGCGCTCGTGCTTGCATAGCAGACACGTGAGCTGCTGAGCAGCCTCCCCAACCCCCCACCCCCACCTAGCCCTAAAGGAAGTAAGATAACAACTGAAAAGTGGATCCATATTAAAAAGTGTTAACCAGATTCTGGCACAATAAGGATGGATATGGTAACACTTCAAGTAGAAGAATAATAAACCAGTTGTGGCAGCAAAAAATGTGAGATGAAGTCAAAGGTTCTTGCATTCAGGTAGGCCAGAGTGTAGGATTGGTTTTCCTAGTAGATATTCAGGTGACCATGGGCAAAACACAGGACTTTATTGAATCACTTCCTCATTCATTGCCAACTCAGAAACTATCAGTTGCTTACTATGTGGGAGGTGCTGGAGTCACAAACATTCCTAAACCACAGTAGCTTACACTCCGATATGCAGACATCTTCACATCTACAGATGACTCCTCTTTCTCATTGCTGACGACTGACCCCTGTCTAGCTTTCCTCCAATGCATGGCTTGCAGCCTTTACCCTTCAGAACGGCACCACTGACATCTTGGTCACAACTACGGCTCTAGGACGTGAGCCACTCATGGGCTGACTCCAGCTTTGACTGAATCCATCACCTGTGCTGAAGCCGGGTCAGCACACACCTGCCATCCAGCCTGCTGCCTCTGAGAAAGGCCTGCCAACTAATGAGAAATAGAATCCTCAACAACAGGCATCTTGTGAGCACAGGCGGGGGCCCAGAGTTTAGGAAGAGCCATGTGTAATAGTTAAGCATGATACGTACATTCCAAAGAAACCACAGGTCATTAAAAAGCACGTTATGCACATAATTGTTTCAAGGGAGGGGAAGCTGCAGCTGGAGGTCTGGAACAAAGTTATGTTTCCTGAAGGAATTTTAATAATTTTAATAATAAAAGTGTTTTTAATGGCTCTAAGTGTGTAGCCCATAAAACCAGTCTATCAGTTAGTAAACCCAGGCTTTGATAACTTCAGCTTTTAGGTCACAGAATGATTGTTATCTCTCTGTCGCCCTTGATGCTATCATACCACAGCTTTTTATCATTCTTGCACAAGAAAAACAAGGCCTAAACTTCCCAAACAAAGCAGTGAGGTTCCACATAATATCCCCCATGCAAACCCATTGCCCCAGCACATGAGAAAATCTACCTATTTCATGGTCTGTAAAAGAAGGCCATTAACAGTGTTCACTACAAAAGCTATAAATGGGATCATATTTGTTGTATGTGCAAAGTGCCTGGAGCAGCACCGGGCACCCAACATTTATGTATATTTGGCAGTAATTAAACACATTAACATATAAATCATGTTATATCTGATTTCTGTTACGGCACAGGGGAACAGTATCAAAAACAAAACAAAGCAACAGGCAGAAGATGAATCCATGACAGCCAGTGAGGGATGGAAAAAAAGGAGCTTAGGCTGAGCTACCTATCCTGTGTCTGGCTCTCCAGCCTCAGGCATCCTGCATCAAATATGCACGTTTCATAATATATATGTGCTTATATACTTAAATGCTTATACACACGTGCTCACACATAAACATGTGACACCCAACTGTCCCACTTAAAAAGCAGACTCTGAACCGGAGGCAAAAACAAGAAATTCATTCATTATGCCCTACTTCTCTCTCCATAATAATACATAAGAGGTTACAAACCTCAAATTGGGTCCAGTCCCAGAATTTGGTCAGTAAATTGAAAACAATAAGAACATAAAATGTCTGAGCTTCTCCATCTGCAAAAATGAACCACTCTGGACATGATTGTAAATGTGCCATTGATGGGAGTGGGATCCCAATCTTCTCCCAAGGAGAACAGGATGCTGTACAAATTCAATTAAGGACACCAGAGTCTCCCCAGAGTCCAATCAGGGTGACCCCAGGGTGCCTCGACAGTAAAGCACTTTGGAATGCGGTTTACAGTAACGTACTCAGTTGAATTTCAATGCATGTGAGGTAATGTTGTGTTGTCATAACAAAGGGTGGGGGTCCTCAGGAGTCTGGAAAGGGGAAACCATGCAATAAGATGCTCATAGTGTCCCTACCACCACCCGGGGCTCAGCTTCTAGATCGCCAATCCTGTGGGTGGAAGCATTCCTTGAAGCCAGCCAATTACCTTTGGTCAAATTCCAAGGAAAATCTGTCTCTTGGTATCTCCAGGAGAGTCACTAAGCAAAAACACAGGTAAACTCTGTAACCAGAGTCCCGCCCACCAGAAATTAGCATATTAGTTCTCTGCTCTCTAATCAGTGAGTCAACTGTGCATAATCAGTTAGGATTAGATACATCTAACCATTCCTGGTTTGAGGACATAGAACAAATCATTTAACATCTTTTGCTCAGAGTTCCCCACCATCAAAGGGATAATGTTAGCACCTAGTTCATGGGTGGTTGCAGAAACTAAAACAGAATAATCTGGGGGAAATATTTTGCTTTGTGTGTATGCAATGGCTGCTGGTATTTTGTTTCGCTGTTGGTCTGCTTAAAGTTTGACTCATCAACATCATTCTGTGAAAATATGACCATGTACCTATATCTCAAGTGGCCCCATTAAAGTTCTTCCATCACACTGTAAGCAGCCAATTAAGAACAATTAAGGACAAAGAACTGTTAGCCCAAAGCTAATACAAGCTGGAGAATAAATAATACTTTCTAAACACACATTACTATGTAAAACGAGTTACAAAGTTGTCTTAATCTTGGGTTGCTAGTACCAAAAGAGTCTATGAGATAGTGTTAAGGAATAGGGGTATTTGGGGAAGCTGATTAGAACCCTAGAACTGAAGGACCTGGTGCTCACAAATGGGATTACTGATTTTGTAAAAGATTGAAGGGAGCTACTTAGCCCTTTTACTATGAAGATCCTAGCTAAAAGAACTGCCTGAAGAGCATACCCCAAAGCAGTAAACTGTACCTCAAATCCTGTGCTCCATTTCTTACCACCAGTGACATCAGGTAAGCTCCTTCTCTCTCTAAGCCCATGAATGTCAACTCCCCTGAAAGCACACTCAATAGCAGTAAAATGCACCACATGCTCTGCACCCTATTTCCCACCCCACAACTCTTCGTGCAACCCCGAGGCCTGTAATTACCAGAGACAACCAGGCCTGTAATCACCAGAGACAACCAGGTAAGTTCAGTGGAAGTTTTGGTTATGTTATATTATGTTATGTTATGTACATGTGTATTTGTTTTGATCCCAAGTGTGGGATGTGAAACTGCTTTTAGTTTCTCCACAGCTGATAACAGCCTCTTGAGAGGATGCATGACCTTTGTTAGATGGAAACTACCTCCTGCAGGGGGCATGGTCTTTGCCAGCTGGAAAACATCCTTGCTCTGATTCTGAGAAGGTACAAATAGGAGCTCAGAGGTGGGGGGGAGGGGGGGAAATGCTCTGAAGAACATTTCAAGGAGGCTGCTGCTGATTCATTGCACTGTTGCTGTTTGCTGATACTGTTTGCTGTTTAGCTAGAATCCTGACAATGAAAAGTAGAATCGCCTCAAGGAACTGAATCTAAAAAGGTCTATATCCCTTTCCCTACTAACCTTCTTTCTCTCCTACCTAGAGTCAGTGGGTTAGAAGGGAAGTAGAGGCATTAAGGAAACCCAAATAAAGTAGGTTTTTAAAAACTCAAAGCCTATAGGTAAGACCCTGCCCCAAGCCCTTGCCCGCCATACTTCCCTAAAACACACCCATCAGCCTTAAATGGCACCCACCCCCTAAACTCCATTTTCCAGTCTACAACCCAGCCTGATTTCCTAGAGGCCCACCAGCACTAGGTAGCCCAAGCCATGCTGGTGCTACATATCCCAGAGGCAAGGGTATCACCCAAAACTCCAGAGGCCACACAGACCACAAGAAGCCTAGAGGAGAATTCCTACTAGACTGAAGGTTAGCTAGTTACCAGAACTCCAGGCCACTCAGGCCCAAAGACAGAGAGGAAAACATCCAAACAAAATCAGAATAACCAAAGAAAGACAAGCAGAAAACACTACACACACACACACACACACACACACACACTAAATAAATAAATACATAAATAAACTCAGAAATCAGCATCTAAACCTATAATAACTGCAAAACACAGTTGGCTAAAGGCCAGAATAAAACACTATCAACAACATCCAGGGCAATATGGTACCAGCAGAGCCCAGCTACTCTACTACAACAAGCCCTCGATATCCTAACACAGGTGAAGCACACATACAGGAATCCAATCTTATGAAGATGATAGAGGACTTTAAAGAGGAAATTAATAAACCCCTTAAAGAAATACAGGGAGGGGGAAGAAATACAGAAAAATACAATAAGCAGGTGAATAAAACTATTCAAGACCTGAAAATGGAAATAAAAACAATAAAGAAAACATAAACTGATGAAATCCTGGAGATAGAAAACATAGGTAAGAGAACTATAGACACAAACATCACCAACAGAATGCAAGAGATAGAAAAAAGAATCTCAGGCATAGAAGATACAATAGGAGAAAATGATACATCAGTCAAAGAAAATGTTAAATTTAAAAAGTTCCTGACATGAAATATCCAGGAAATCTGGGACACTATGAAAGACCAAACCTAAGAATAATCAGAATAGAAGAAAGAGAAGATTCCAAGATAAAAGGCCCAGAAAATATTTTCAACAAAGTCATAGCTGGAAATTTCCCAGCCATAAAGAAAGAGATGCCTAAAGCCAGGCAGTGGTGGCAGCACTCAGAAGGGGGAGGCAGACATATCTCTGTGAGTTCAAGGCCAACCTGATCTATGGAGGATCCCAGGATAGCCAATGCTAAACAGAGAAACTCTGTCTCAAAAAGCAAAAGAAGAAGAAGAAGAAGAAGAAGAAGAAGAAGAAGAAGAAGAAGAAGAAGAAGAAGAAGAAGAAGA
>OU015749.1:88756321-88774410 GCA_907169655.1 Acomys percivali
ACACACACACACACACACACACACACACATACACACTACCACTACCATCATCAAAATAATAGGAATTAACAGCATTGGTCACTAATATCTCTTAACATTAATGATACAATTCCCCAATTAAAAAGACAGAAGCTAACAGAATGGTTGCAAGAACAAGATCCATCATTCTGCTACATACAAGAAACATACCTCAACATCAAAGAAAAACATTACCTCAGAGTAAAGAGCTGGAAAAAGATTTTCCAAGCCAACAGACCCTAGAGGCAAGCTGGAGTAGCCATTTCAATATCTAATAAAATAGACTTTCAACCAAAACTAATCAAAAGAGATGGGGAAGGACACTTCAGACTCATAAAAGGAAAAATCCGCCAAGATGACATCTCAATTCTGAACAGCTATGCTCCAAATGCAAGCATACCCACATTCATAAAAGAAACATTACTAAAGCTTAAATCACATATGAAACACCAAACATGAATAATGGGAGACTTCAGTACCCTACTCTCACCAGTGGACAGGTCATCCAAGCAGAAACTAAACAGAGAAATAATAAAACTAACAGATGTTGTGAATCAAATGAACCTAACAGATATCTACAGAACATCTCACCCAAACACAAAAGTATATACCTTCTTCTAGGCACCTCACAAGATCTTTTCCAAAATTGACCATATACTTGGACACAAAGCAAGTCTCAATAGCTACAAGAAAATTGAACTAATTCCCTGTATTTTATCAAACCACCATGGACTAAAACTAGACTTCCACAACAACAGAAAGCCTTCAAACTCATAAAAACTGAACAACTCTCTACTCAATCACCATTGAGTCAAGGAAGAAATAAAGAAAGAAATTAAAGACTTTCTAGAATTCAATGAAAATGAAAGCACAACATAGTCAAACTTAATGGGACCCAATGAAAGCAAAGCTAAGGGGAAAGTTCATAGCACTAAGTGCCTGCATAAAGAAATTAGTAAGATCCCAAACTAACAACTTAAAAGGATAGCTGAAAGCTCTAGAACAAAAAGAAGCAGACATCCAAGAGGAGAAAACAGCAAGAAATAATCAAATTAAAAGATGAAATCACTAAATTAGAAACAAAAAGAATAATACCAAGAATCAATAAAACGAAGAGCTGGTTTTTTGAGAAAATCAACAAGATAGACAAACCCTTAGCCAAACTAACTATAAGGCAGAGAGGCAGTATCCATATTAACAAAATCAGAAATGAAAAGGAGGATGTGACTACAGACACCAAGGAAATCCAAAGAATCATTAGGTCTTACCTCAAAAACCTATATTCCACAAAAATTGGAAAATCTAAATGAAATAGATTATTTTATTAATAGATACCACTTGTCAAAGCTAAATCAAGATTAGGTAAATAATTTAAATAGACTTATAATCCCTCAAGAAACAGAAGAAGTCATTTAAAAACTCTCAACAACAACAACAACAAAAAATCCCAGGCCAAGATGGTTTTAGTGCAGACTTCTACCTGACTTTCAAAGGAGAGCTGCTTTCAACACGCCTCAATTTTTTTCACAAAATAGAAACAAAAGAAATACCTGCTAAATTCATTTTATGACCCCATATTCACCCTGATACCTAAACCACACAAAGACTCAACCAAGAAAGAGAATTTCAACCCAATCTTCCTTATAAATATTGATGCTAAAATACTCAAAAACCAAATCCAAGAACACATCAAAACATCATCCACCATGATCAAGTAGGCGTCATACCAGAGATACAGGAATGATTCAACATATGAAAATATATCAATGTAATCCACTAGGTAAACAAACTAAAAGAAAAAAACTACACAATCATCCCATTCAATGCTGAAAAAGTCTTTGACAAGATCCAATACCCCTTTATGATAAAACTCCTGGATAGATTAGCAATACACAGTGTATACCTAAACACAATAAAGACAATATACAGCAAGCCAATAGCCAACATCAAATTAAATGGAGAGAAACTTAAGGTAATTCCACTAAAATCAGAGACAAGACAAGGCTGTCCACTAACTCTGGGTCTCTTCAATATAGTACTTGAAGTTCTATCTAGAGCAATAAGACAACTGAAGGAGATCAAGGGGATACAAATTGGAAAGGAAGAAGTCAAAGTACCATTGTTGGCAGATGATATGATAGTATATATAAATAACCCAAAAACCTCTACCAGAGAACACCTACAGCTAATTAACACCTTCAGCAAAGTAACGATAAAAAATTAACTAAAAAAAAAAAAATCAGTAGCCCTCCTGTATATAAATGATAAACAGGCTGAGAAAGAAATTAGGGAAACAACACCCTTCACAATAGTCACAAATAATATAAAGTATCTTGAAATAACTCTAACCAAATAAGAGGAAAGCCTATATGACAAGAACTTCAAGTCTTTGAGGAAAGAAATTGAAGAAAATATCAGAAGATGAAAAGATCTCCCATGTTCATGGATCAATAGAATTAACATAGTAAAAATGGCCATCTTACCAAAAGCAATATACAGATAAAATACAATTCCCATCAAAATTCCAATACAATTCTTTATAGACCTTAAAAGAACAATACTCAACTTCATATAGAAAAACAAAAACACAGGGTAGCTAAAACAATCCTGTATAAAAAAATATAAAAAAAAAACCTTCTGGAGGTATCACCATCCCTGATTTCAAGCAGTACTACAGAGCAACAGTAATAAAAACCACATGATATTGGCATAAAAACAGACAAGTTGGTTAATGGAATCAAATTAAAGATCCAAAAGTAAACCCGTATACCTATGGACACCTGCTTTTTTACAAAGAAGCCAAAATTATATAATAGAAAAAAGAAAGTATCTTCAACAAACGTTGCTGGTCTAACTGGATGTCTACAAATAGAAGAATACAAATTGATCCATATTTATCACCCTGCACAAAACTCAAGTCCAAGTGGATCGAAGACCTTAACATAAAACTGGATATGCTAACTCTGATATAAGAGAAAGCTGGGAATAGCCTTGAATTCATTGGCACAGGCATCAACTTCCTGAAAGAACACCAACAGCCAGACACTAAGATCAACAATTAATAAAGGGGACCTCGTGAAACTGAAAAACTTCTGTAAGGTAAAGGACACCAGCAAATGAACAAAACAGTAGCCTACAGGATGGGAAAAGATCTTCACCAACTCTACATCCAACAGAGGGCCGATGCTTAAAATATATAAGGAAATCAAGAAACTAGACAGCAACAAACCAAATAACCCAATTTAAAAATGGGGTGCAGATTTAAACAGAATTCTCAACAGAAATTTTAACTACACTTGTGTGTTATACTCTCCCTAAGCCCCTTTTTCCATTCCTCCACCCTCTCTCTAAGAAGACTAAGACTTCTGTGCTCGCAAATCACTGTCAACACCAGACCCATAAAGAGAAGTGCTGAGCCACAGATCTGAATTCAGAGTGTTCAGCCTTGAGCCTGACTCCTCTGGGTGAACATGGATAAGTTGGTGCTTCTCCCTGGGTCCAGATTCCCTTTTTTTTTTTTTTTTTTAAATAAGAAACAGTATGGTAACTTTATCTGGCCAGTTCTTCTGCTCAGGCTTATTACAAAAATGGGTCAAAAAAAAAAATGAAACAAGAAGGTAGTTTAAAAACCCTAAGTGCCATGTGAACAGCGTGGTTTTGTGGTGTCTCTCACAGCCAACTTTCCAAGTCAGTTCTTGTTGTGTGTAAGGAGAGGTGCTCAGGTGGATGGCACAGCATGGATGGTGGAAATCAGAACCAGGGATGCGAAGGGACCACAAGATGGTCTAAGAAGGCTTTCGAAAGGAATGCAGGGAAATTGCTCATTCCTTCCTTTTTCCTTGCCGCCTGGGTCCCCAGCCATTCTTAACACATTCAAGAGTCGGGGAGCTGAGAACAAGGGCTCGTGCTCTGCTTAGAAAAACAGGTGATAAATCATGAAGCAATCTAACCTGTGGCAGGGAATGGGAAACACATGGCAGGACTTTCTAATTAACTCTTCAATCTGTTGCCCTGGGTTGGGGTGTTGTTTCCAGTGTTTTACATTTGACTAGTCCCAGGCCACTCTTTCACCATGGCAACTTGAGTTTACCAGAAAGTAGAAAAGACTGCGTTTGAGAGAGTTAGAGGACTCTGACACACACAGTTCAGCTGACCACAGTCAATTTGGGGGAGAGAACTGAGAAGAAAAAGCCGTCAAGTGTTTCTCTTAGGACAACTGAGAGATGATCTGTCCCACTTTCCGCCTATACCTCATGCTCTCTCCTCAACCTACACCCTCTCTCAGGCCACCTCCCTAAAAACTCCTTTTCTGAATATTCGTTTTTACCATCTAAAGAGACAGAAAGGACAAAGAGAATCAAGTCCTCATGAGCACTCTGCAAATTCCTGGTTCTACAAGCACCATCAGTCAGAGGAGAAAGCTTAACTCTGATTTGTTCTGCCCAAGAAGCTCAATGGAATTTTTTTTTAACAAATGAGTGTTTTTCTGCTTTCACTGAAGGACGGGAGATTTTAATTTGAAGCCTCAGAGAGGCAACAAGATCCAACACAGCAGACCATAAACCTACTGGCCTGAGAATCTGAGGGCCAGAGGTCAACTCACGCAGTCCCTGCTGTGTTCTAGGGGCCATGAGTTCATCAGTCACGTCTGTTTTCTGTTCTGTATTTGTTTCCCTTGGAAACAGGGCACTGAACAGGTTTCTTCAATGCCTCTTCACAGCCCTAGCCTTCTTGAAGTCTTTCATTAGTGAGCCGGCATAGAAATAGCCATCCCACCATGGGTTAATGAGCTAGGCTCAAGCTGTTTATCTTTGCTGACTCCGGGAATGGGTCAAGCTAGAAGAAAAAGTAAAGAGTGTGATTGTGTCAGCCTCTCACTCAGCTAGCTTTGTGGATTGGAGAAGACAGTGAGACAGTGGTATCAGAGATAGAATCAACTGTCTGGACGAGTGTGAGGTCTGAGCTCCAGCACCAGGAAAAGAGGTGGGATTTCAAAAGAATTTGAGAAGTCATAGACTAACAAGACATCGCTTCTTTACTAGCACACAGGCACTGAGTTTGCAGCCATCAACAGAAACCCAAGTCCGTACAGGCTGCACACAGATGGGCATAGACAAACATGCAGACCAGTACACTGAACACATGGAAGTAGGAACATAGGCCTACAGACAGACGGACATAAGCAATCTGGTGAAAGCAAAGACTTGGGCCTTTAACCTCACAGCCACGTTTATACAAAAATTATACAAAAGTGGCACTCTGCCAAAAGTAGTTTTGTAATAGATTGCATCACTGTTTACTCTGGGGTTCTCCAGACATCCTGTGCATTAGTTATTTTGCTATGATGAAACACCATGACCAGAGAAGCAGCTTCTAGAAAGAAAGGTTTATTTGAGCTTACAGTTCTGGGTGGGTAAATGTCCATTCCAGTGGAAAGGCACAAGAGCAGGAGGCAGGCATGGCAGCAGGCATGGTGTGGGCAGCAGGCAGCTGAAAGTTCACATCTTCAAACACAAACACCAAACAGAGAGTGTGTGTAAAGGGGATATGACTATAAACACTCAAAGCCTACCCCCAGGGATGTGCTTTCTCCAGCAAGGCTCTACCTCCAAAAGTTCCACAACCTCCCAATCAGCACCATTAACTGAACATCAAGTTTTCAACTACAGAAGCCTAAGAGGGACATTTCTCACTCAAACCACCATATCTGGTGTCAGCTGTCTTATGCTGGCTCATAGAAGATATCTGGTGTCACCCATGTTTTAGCTAACTCACACCAGATATTCATATCAACACCATATTGTATAAACATAAACTGGCCCCTATAGCCTTCTAGTCCCAAGAACCAGGTGAGAACCAGACCATAGCCTAGCTGTCTCACATAAGCAAAGTGTTTACACTAACTCATGTCATGTGACAACTCCAGACATCTTCGTTAATCTACATTCACATGGGCAAAACTGGAAACTAGAAAAGACATGACCTGAAAGAATTTATCCAGGCATTCTAAATCCTAGGAAGAACAGAACTCAAACTATCCAGGGAGATAATTAGCTCCCGCCCTTGACCATTATCAAATGAATGTTTGGCCACTTTTGTTGGCTAGCCCCTCACTGTACCATACCATCTTTAAAAGAGATTCACCACAAAGTATGTCTGGAAGCATCACAGCTAAGAAATTAAACCATGCTGTGCCTTCAGTGTTCTGAAAACGGGCCCATTTGCAAAGAACTTGAGCTTTATTTCTGCCTTTAGGCAGAGGCAGCTTCCCAGATAGACACTAGGACAAGAACTCAAAAATCCAATTGGTTTTGAGACTCTTATTGAGCATTTCTTTTCCCTTTTTTTAGGGGGGGAGGGGAAGGGGTTGTTTTATTTATTTATTTTGTTTGTTTGTTTGTTTGTTTAGTAGTGGTGGTGGTGGTTGATTGGTTGGTTAGTTTCTGTTTTTGAGACAGAGTTTCTTGGTGTAGCTTTGGCTGCCCTGGAACTCACTCTGTAGACCAGGCTAGCTCAAACTCAAAGCTCCACCTGCCTCTGCCTCCCAAGTGCTGGGATTAAAGGTGTGCACCACCACTACCTGGCTCTTATTGATCATTTTTTCCACTGTCTTTCCTAGATGAGCTCTCTGGGAATGTGGGAGACAAGCCACAGGTGTACCAGAGGCTGAGGGTCCACCTAGACTAGTGCTGAGTGTGGGGGATGACCTTCTGTTTATCTGGTCTATGTTCACTGACTCCCAGCTTTGGAAAGGCCACTTTAAATTAGCCAAGTTAATGTTTTAAGAGCTAAATAAATAGTTAGTCTCTAGCCTTCCTTAACATCTGTCCAAAGAAGACATCAACTGGCAGGTCATTAACAGGAGGGAAGGGTGCTGCCTCTACAAACTCCTTCCCCTCAAGGCTTCTTTGTCCACAAGGGTTTCAACTCACTCCTCTGGACCACCTCAGCTCCTTTGAAAAGAAATACTTGATGACTTGGCTCCACTCATCCAGAAGCAGGTCCTTAAGAATTCTGGAAACCAACTGAATGAACTGAATGGAAATCAAGCTGAATCACTTCTCCATGATGTCTTTCCCTTCCCACTTGAAAATGGTTAGTGACCTGCAAACCTCAAATAGCTCAGGACCCAACACAAAGTGGCTGGCCAATGTGGGAGGGGCAGGGTGTACTTACTTCACGTCATACCTCCCTTCCCATATCTATACAGAAGTAGATTGATTCATGTCTCTTGCCAAATCTACATAAATGCAGAGCACAAACACTGCTTGGAGGTTTGGGGAGTTTTTTTGGTGTTGTTTGCTCGTTTGTTTGTTTTGCTTGCTTGGTTTGGTTTGGTTTTTAGCAAACGCTCTAAGCTCTGTGATATTTCCTCAGAAAGCTTGGTATCTCTGTGTTAGGCAAAGTGTCTGGAGTTTTCCAGGAAGTGGAGCATCCTCACCCAGATGCTCCACAGCTTTTACAGGATGCTGGGCTCATGACTTACGCAACACTTGAGACTTGTCCTGGATCCATGATGGATTTCCAAATTAGCATTATCTGGGGAGACAACACATGAACACCAACATTACAGTTTCTTTCTCTCACCAACATTGCAGACTCTTCCTCTCTCTCCCCGCCCCTCCCATGTATATAAACATGTTCATGCCACTACACATTTATATGAGTACACAAAAGTGTGCATCTGTGTGGAGGACAGTCCATCGTCAGAAATTACCCCCTGAAGCACAGTCCCTGGGCAAGGCGCAAGCTAATGCACTATGAAAAACTCAACCTGATCACAAACCTCAGCCTACTATTGATAGTGCTACTCTCAAGGCAGGTGGTTCTGGGATGTATAAGAAAGGTAAGTGAGCAAACCAGGGAAGAGCAAGCAGGTAAGCAGCATTCCTCCATGGCTTCTGATTCAGATCCTGCCTCCAGGTTCCTGCCTGAGCTTCTGCCTTGATTCCCTTCACACTGGACTGTAGCCTGTAAACTCAGGAAAAGTCTCCCCTCCCTAAGTTGCTTTGACCCATGGTACTTTATCACAGCACAGGAAGCAACCTAAGACATTTATCCCCCACCTAAGCTAGACTTAGACAAACGGTCAGGGAAGGCCTAGAGAGATGACTCAGTGGTTAACAGCACTTGCTACCCTTCCAAAGGATCTGAATTCTGTTCCTAGCATCCATATTGGACAGCTTATAACTGCCTGCAACTTCAGTTCCAAGGGATCTAACACCCTCTTCTGGCCTCTAAGGGACACACACACACACACACACACACACACACACACACACACCCCAGATGCACAGATGTACATATCACATAAATAAAAGTAAAAAAAAAAAAAAAAAACTTTAAAAAATTACCATGGGTACAAAGTGCTTTAAGTTCTATTGGTTACTTGTATTGTTGTCATATTTTTTCTTTTTTGTTTGTTTCATTTCATTTATAAGGCTTCAAAACTTAAAAAACAAACAAACAAAAACAAAAACTTAACTATTAGCTATAAAACAAACAAAGCCCCAGACTGGGTTTGGATTTGGATTTGGTCCCCAGGCTATAGTTTGCAGACCCCAAACCAATGACTTCATGAATCTCAGTGTGAATAAACCTCACCGAGGAGTGGAAGAAGATGTTTATGAATACATTTCTGAGTACTAATGCAACACACTGGACTAGAATCTCTGAGGTCAATTTCTAAACTCCCTCATGATTATAACACAATAAGTATAATGCTGACCACTGAGGTTGTCCTAAAGGCAGACTCATCCCCTCTGAGCCAGCCTGTGCTCCATTTCTGTGCCCCAGTGATTCTCTAACTAGCTCTAATGTTAGTGTGGAGCAACTCTGTCATGCTACAACCCCAATTTGTAGTATGTTAGTCCACTGGCCATTGTTTAAGAAATACCTGAGATAAACCAACTTAAGGATAGGAGAGTTCAGGACTGAAGAAGACGGAAGAAGGAGGACAGGGATGGAGGGAAGGTATGTATTTCGAGTCACAGTTTGGAAGGATTCAGCCTGTGGTCAGTTGGGCTTTGCTGTGGGGCCCGTAACAATGCAGACTATTACAGTTGGAATGTGCCGCAGAGAAACTTGTCCACTCCATGGTTGCGAGGATGCTAAGAGAGAAACAAAGAAGCAAAAGTCCCAAGATCTTTTCCAAGTGCACTCCCCAGTAACCTAACTGTATTAGTTAGAGTGTCTACTGATGCAATGAAACACCATGACCAAAAAGTTGGGGAAGAAAGAGCTTATTTGGCTTACACTTCCAGATCATAGCCCATCATCAGAGGAAGGCAGGACAGGAACTCAAGCAAGGCTGGAACCTGGAGGCAGGAGCTGATGCAGGGGCCATGGAGGGGTGCTGCTTACTAACCTATTTCCCATGGCTTGCTCAGCCTGCTTTCTTATAAAACCCAGAACTACCAGCCCAGGGATGGCACTGCCCACCATGGGCTGGGCACTCTATCATTGATCACTAATTGAGAAAATGCCTCACAGCTGGATCCCATGGAGGCATTTCTTCAAGTGAGGCCCCTTCCTCTCTGATGACTCTAATTTGTGTCATGTTGACACGCAAAACCAACCAATACACTAACTACCACCTCCTATCAAGTCCTACTTCTTAGAGGTGTTACCACCTCCCAATAATATCACAGTACCGTGACCAAGCCGTCAATGCATAGGCCAGTGAAGGACGAAATCATTGGCCTTCTCGTGTAGTTCCTTCTATCTGCTCACAAATTAATGGCACTTAACTTATTATTTAATAACCCTTTCTAATAATACCTTATATAATTTTATTAACAGCCACTTTCCTATACAGTTTATTGGAGGGAGCAGTGTTGCCTCTGTCCAAAGAGTACTATGATTTATTTTGTATGCCTGGCCCTTTAAAGGACCCTGTGCCCTTCAGTGTCGGTTAGGTCTTGGAGGATATAAAAGGCCAGCAGATGCTGAGATCTGAGAGTAGTTGGATTAGGGAGGCGGCTCCAGCTGGCAGAAGAGTAGTACAATCCCAGAATACAATTGGTTCAGGAAGAAAGGAGAGTAGGCTAGAGAGAAGAAGAAAAAAGATTGAGCAGAGTGCGGATGGGGGGAGAAAAAAGAAAAGCCACCGGCAAATTGAACTTAGCGTCATTTATCTGGGCAAAGAACTGAACCATTCTGAACTGGTGCGCAAGCCAGCCCTCAGAACTAGAGGAGGCCCTGAGAAGTTAGCTTTAGCAGCACGGAGAATGGCTTCCGGAGCAGTATGTAAAAGCAAACTGATGGCTTCCTTGGTTGTCGCTAAGCATTTGCCCCAGTCTATTCCTAGTGGAGGAGGTTAGATGGCAAATTCAGCCGGAGATTGGTTGGCAGTTTGGGATTGGTAGATCCCTCGTTTTGCTATCTTCTGTGACCAGCGGTCTCCATTTTGCTTATACAGAAACCCACAGTTCTGTCACCATCACGGCCTAGTGGCTTCCTGATGAAAGTAGTTTTTTTTTTGGTTTGGACTCATTGCTACTGTTGTTATTGGTGGTTGTGGTGATGGTATGTGTATATGTAATCTATGTGCACATATATGTACATAAGACTTGCGTGCCTACTTATAGACCAGAGGAAGATATGAGGTGCCCTGCTTTTGACACAGAGTCTCACTGAAGCTAGCTGCACTGGTGACCAGCAAAACCCAGACTTGCCCATTCTTTTTTCCACAGGACTAGAGTTTCGCTCATAACATGGCCACACCTGACATGCTGCAAGCCAAGCTCAGGGCCTCTTCCTAGCACAGCAAGTACTCTTACCCACTGAGCCATCTCTCCAGTCCCTAAAGTATTAGCTGCTGTTACCACGACCTCATCTTGACTGGCACCACAGCTCTCCCTCAGCCCTATTCTTCAGGCTGAGCAGACAGCAGCCATGGCATACTGATAACTCGGGCTGATGGGGACAGCAGTTATCAGATGCCTGTGAGATAAACGTCCTGGTTTTGGTTTTGTTTTGTTTTGTTTTGTTTTTTTCAGAAGGCTTCTATGTTGCAATAATAGATTCCTGGCTCCTCGGGGTCATGGTACATAAAAAGGCAACTTATCCACAATAACCAAAATTAAATCTTTGCGATCTTAAGAAAGTGTCTGAAGTACAGCACATATCAGAAGCAAAGCCAAAATGAAGGCAACTAGGAACGAAAGCCAAATCTCCCCCATGTATGAAGTCAGCATAAGATTTTGAAAGAAGTTGGCTATTAGTCCCTAAAGGCAAATAGATGTGAATTCTGCTAAGGTCACTGAGGCAGAACCTCCATGTGGGTGCAGATGGATTGCAGTTTCACAAAACTGTTATGTTCAGTTTCCTCACAGTGTTTCACTGGCACAGAACATACCAGCAAGCCAAGAGCAGTCACTTCCAGAACTTTGTCAACATTTTAGAAGTACTGGACAAGAAGTCTTGACCAAGAGGGTTCAAAAGGCAGTTTCATCTCAGTTTATTCTTCAGTGAGACAGAACAGGAGGGAAGCCAAGGGGAGGGCTATGGGAGGATGGGTGACAGGCACAGTGCTGAGTCAAATAACTGGTAAGCTGATGGCTAGCCTGCTGGCCTGGGTCTCCCAGGATCATCCAGCAAACTTAGAGTTAAACGGTTTCCTTTCAGATTTACTGAATAGAACAACCTGCATGTGTTGCAAGCTTGGTATAATCTGTTTTCTCCCTTTCCCATGAGGGAGATGGAGTGTTGAGGAGGCGGCAAGCTTGGACTAGTGGTATACACCCCTGAGCCCAACAATGCAGAAGCTGAGGCAGGAAGATCAGAGCCAGCCTGAGCTACACAGCAAAGCCTATCTCAGAACAAAAGGGAGGCGTAACTGACAGGAGAGTGTGTTAGGAAATGAACAGAGAGTTTCAGGGGCCACATAAATATATTTAAATTCATTGATCAATATAAAACTCTGAAATGCCTAGGAGCTACCAGAGAAGAAAGCCTAGATGCCCTGATGCAGGCTAAGTGCTATTCCACTGGGGTATGGCCCCACATTTCAAGACAGGGTTTCTCTGTGTAACAGCCCTGGATGCTCTAGACTTGTTTTGTAGACCAGGCTAACCTTGAACTCACAGCAATCTGCCTGCCTCTGCTTCTGCCTCCCAAGTGCTAGGTTCAAAGGCATGCACCACCACACCTTTTAGGATATCTTTTTAAATACATTCAACAAAAGAAAAACTAACCACCCAATTTAAAATGGACAACACACACACACACACACACACACACACACACACGTGTCTCCAAAGAATGAAAGCCAATAATAAATAATCATGCTACTAGGGAGTAACTAATTAAAAGAAAAAAACTATTACAGACATTTTAGAATAGCCAAAATTAGAAAAATAGCCAAGGTGTGAAACAACAAGAACCTTCCTTCCTAGGACCACTGTGGAAGACAGGTTACCTGTGTCTGAAAATGTAATACCTTTCATCACACAATACAACAGTTACACTTACTGCATGAACTGAGCTGAGTATAAAAGTTCTGTCCACACAGAAACCAGTACATAGATGTTAATAGCAGTTTTATTGACAATTTTCCAAATTGTAAAACTACCAAGGTGATTTGCAGTTGTCTTTGGATGGATCTAAGTTGTCTTTGACAGTGGAATTGTGTTTCACACTAAAACAGAATGAGCAACCAAGTTGTGGAAAGGCATGGAGGAACTTCTGTTAACGTTATAGAGGAGGAGGGGAGAGAGGAAAGAGGAGAAGGTGGAGGAGAAGGAGGAAGCTGCCAACCTGGAAAAGCTATGCGCTGTCTGACTCTAACTCTACCACACTCTAGAAAGACAAAGCTACGGTTGCCTAGAGTTGGGGGGAGGAAGGGATGGAAGGGCAGAGCACAAAGGATTGTTACATCTGTGTCTAGAAACATCATCATAGATTTGCTCAAATGCATGGAATGCTCAACACCAACCTCAAGGTAACATATAGACTTTGAGTGATAGCCAGGTACCTATATAGGCTCACTCTGGGTGCTAAGGACATGACTTGTGTTCAGCGTGTTTGCTGCATAAATGTAAGGACAGGAGTTCGGATCCCCAGTACCCAAGTAAAAGCCAGCCTGATATGGCAGCCCACATGTAACCCTAGTACACAGTAAATAGAGATGGGGATTCCTAGGGCAAGCTGGCTAGCTAGACTGGCCAAATTGATGCACTCTGAGTTCAGCTAGTAACCCTGCTTTAGTAAATAAAGTGAAAAGAGATCCAAAAAAGACATTTAACAACCTCTGGCCTCCACATCATGTGCACACGTATATATGAACATGAAAACATACATACACTCACAAACACATACACACACATTTTTTTTAAAATGCCCTGGTAGTGGGAAAAATGTTGGTCATGAGAAAGATACGTGTGAAAAGAGGAAGAGCTTGCAGGAAATCTCTGTGCCTTCTTGATTTTGCTGTGAGCCTAATGTTGCTCTAAAAAGTAAAATTTATTTTCAACGTACTTATCAGCTTGTCTTTATGCAAAAATGGAATTGAATTTAATATTTTAAAACTTGTTCCCACGTGAAACAGTCTGGATTTTAAAAAGGTAAAATACCAAAAACATCCGTTACAACCACGCATTCATAGCAGATCCTCTGCAAAAATCTGAAGCCCCGTTTGACAGACGTCATCCAGGTATACTTCAATCAAGACAAGTCGCTGAGGAAAGAGAAACCTAGAGGTTCAAGCTCTGACTGACCCCGGGTGGTGTTGGGGAGAGAAGTGTGGTAGTTGGAAAGACAGCCATCCCCCACCTAAGCTCATGTGTTTGAACACATGGTCCCTGGGTGGTGGCTCTGTTTGGGGAGGCGATGGAACCTCTTGGAGGTGAGCCTTGCTTGGGGAAGTAGGTGACTGGAGGTGGACTTTGGGAGCATTTATCCAGCCCCACTTCCTGTTCTCTCTGCTTCCTGTGTGTGCATGAAAATGTTGTCAGCCAGCTTCCTCTCCTGCAGCCATGATTTCCCTAACTGTTGTCACCCCTCCCACCCACCCACCCACCCCCCGACTCCCACCATAACGGACTCTGCCCCTTTGAAAGCATAAGACCAAGTAAAGCCTTTCTTCCTCAAGTTGCCTTTGCCAGGGTGTTTTACCACAGTGACAGAAAAGAAGCTAATACAAGAAGAGAGGAGAGGTGAGGGAGGAGAGAAGAGGAGAGGAATGGGAGGGGAGGGGAGGGGAGATCAAAGACAGAGAACAGAAAGGACAGCCTCTAGAAAGCCATCATTTGTCCCACATCCTTCCACACCTACCATTTGCACACCAGCCTAAGGGCTGTAAATGACACAAAAGAAATACAAAATGTCCTCTTTGTCCCTAAGAATCTCACATTCTTGTGAACAATGAGAAAATAGACCAAACAGAGGGGAACTATAACAGAAGCAATTCATTGTGCTGAGCAGAACCTATGGCAAACGATGTGGGGAAGACAAGTGTTATGGGAATTACAAGAGAAAACGCCACATGGGAAGCAAACAGTTGTGGACACTTGCCTGTGACGTCCCCAGGTCCCACGGGACACACACACACACACACACACACACAAAGTGAAGAAACTATATGGTGTTCTACGAATTGGTTCTGCAGAGTTTCACTGGAATCTTTCTGAAATACATTTCCCACAGGTTCTCCAATGACCTTCCTCTCGCTTCACCCTCTCCGCTCCTTCTTTCTGTTTCTCTGACAGACCTGGGAGCTCAGTCTCCTCAGAGACTCTTTCCTCCTGTGGAGGTCATGGCCTCAGGGAGCGAGGCCGCGCTTCGGCTCTCCTTGAGGGTCTGGTAGTACAGCCACCTCCTCGAGATGCCCGCGTAACTCTCAACACGCCTCCGTGCTTCTCTTCACCCTACCTTTAGTCTTTTCTTTCTCCCCAGCAGTGTCTACTGGATCTTCTTCCCGCTACGGATTTCTTCTGAATTTTCCTGTGTGGAGTTGACACTTGCAGCTCACCACCTTGCCCCATGTGCTCCAGCCAAGAGCTTTCTATTACAGAAAAGAGAGCATTGCGCTGTCCTCCTGCACCATCCCTGCAGTGTTCTCCTCAGGCAGATGATTATGGCGGCCAGTCCCACACCTACCTGCTGGCTCCCTCCACTCTGCTGTGCTTCCTGCCCTCCCGCTGTTCCCTGCACAGCAGCCTACTCAAGAAAGGATAGGATGGGGCAGTGCTGGAGCCTGAAGCCAGAATTAGCCTTCTACTACCACTGAGCTCTGCACCCAAGGCCTCAAGCAAGGTTTTTACTTCGGTTCCACTCCTGTGAAGAAAAGGTTACTACAGATGTCCTGACATGGAAGGGAATGTTCGCTTGGCAATTATAGTAAGGCCCCTAGCTAGAAGCTAGAGTTAAGCATCTGCAGTGAACAGAAAGGTGGGTCTCACCACGTCCCCACCCCCTCCACCCCGAAACCAGACTCAAACTGAATGGAAACCACCTTTCTCATGAGGGCATTCCCCCCCCCACACACACACACCCTCATAAGAAAGTGTAGGAGAGGCCCCACATCTGTGACCATCAAATGAAAGGGCCAGTAGGTGCCACACATACAGAAGGAGAGCAAGTATCAATAGGGCTGCAGGACGGAAAGATAAAGGGTAAAACACAGCTAGATTACAGCCTGAAGCGTGAAACCCCTGCATTCTGGCTACAAGGCTTTCTATGGGAAAGCAGCGTACTTGCGGCTGAGGCAGCTGGTTCTCATTAGAGCCATAAGAAGTTTAAAAATAAATATACCACCTCCAATTCAGTGCGTATTCAACTCTAACAAAACGGACACCCAGGCTCAAGTCAAGTCTTTTGAACTCCACACCAGGAAGAACGGTCCCTATTCTTCTTGTAATGGCTCAAACTGTCCGTACTTTTGGAGGCCACTAGCTAAGACAATGGCAACTTTCATGTCAAATTCCAGGAACTGCACAGACGACCATGAGAGGTCTGTCGTTGGCTTTTCCTCCCACTCCCAAACACAAACAAATGGATTAGTGCTGAAGGGCTGAAGGGAAGCGGAACAAATTAGGCCCGAGGACTTCCACGGCCTCTTACCCCACTGAACAAGCTCCTCGGTGCATTCTCTGACGAGAGTTCAGAAGTGGTCTAGATGCAGGGGCAAATAAGCAACAAAGGACAGAGGCCCACCCAGAAGACATGGGAGCCCGCTACGGGGATGACGAACACTAGCTGAGAGCCAAGCCTGTCCCCCTCCCTCAACAGTGGAACCGAGGCTAAAGAGCTAATGCAGACATTATGGGCCAGTTACTTCACACTAAGACCAATTTTTAATGCAAAAATAATGCCTGCCTTTGTCCCTCTGAAACCTTTGGTTCCTAACTACATTTTTTAATTATTCATTTTTTGGACCCATCCTTCATTACCATATCAGATCATCTCAATCCATTAGGTCATTGCCTGGTGTGTCTATGCACAGAAAATATTTCTCATTAGTTGAGTTAGCTATGGTAAAGTATCACTAACTAAGACCAAGGAACAGTCATTGCATTACATATCTTTTGGTTTCTCAAAGAGAGAAAATACTTATTCTTAAACTCCATCCTTTTGGCCACCCAAAAGCAAGCATTTGAAAAAGTCACAAGTGACTTATAATGAGAGAGCCCCCACTGAACAGTCCCTCAAGGAAACAGATGGTTCAGAGCAAGTGGGTGAATTTTCAGTAGAATTTTATGAAGGGTGACAGGTTTCTCACAGCCCTCTGTGCAGGCACAGCCATGGCCAAGATGTCCCAAGACTTCACTGGAGTAAAAAGCCACAGCACCCATGCAGCTTCTACAGCAGTTTGAGGAAAATCTCATGGTTGGGTTTTTAAAATTATAATCTCATTAATCATTAGCCTACAGCTGAAATGAAACTCTTTCTACATTTTCTTCTTATGGAATCCCACCACTTTCTTGTAACTCTGTTCCCAGTGCCTAGCCTTGGCTAAGTTAGGACATGCTGACTTCTACTTACACATAGAATGGTCAAGCAAGGCCAAGAAACCCAGTTGGCCAACATTGCATCAGTAGACAGTCTGTGGAGCTGAAGGATGCTAGGCCTGCCTGCAAGGCATGGGCAGCATAAGAATACTGGGAGAAGCCAAAGCAGAAGTCAGTGGCAAAATGAACAAATCATCAAATTTCATGTTAGAAAATGGGCTTATGAGGAAATTGCAGTGACCTAAGTCTTCTCATGCTACACAGAAACCACGACTCTCTTCCATGGGGTTTGATTAAACTAATCCTAGAGAGTAGAGACTATGTCAAGTTGGATTCTTTTTTAATTTTTTTTTGAAGATTGTATTGTATATGTGTGGATGTTTTACCTTCATGCATGTTTGTGCACCATGCAATGCTGAAGGGGCACAGAAGAGGGTGTGTGATCCCTAGAACTGAGGTTACAGACAGCTGTCAGACATCCTGTAGTTAGGAACAGAACCTGGATCCTCCAGAAGACTAGCCAGTGCTCCTAACTGCTGAACCATCTCTCCAGCCCCATCCTGTGGCTTCTTTATCTTTCTGTTAAATACGAGCATCATATGGACCATTCCCTGCCATCTGATGACCCCAGTCAGCCTGCTCCATCATCCCTGTTTGCTTCTCATGGGGCCTTCAATTCTTCTCTTTGATTAGAAATGTGACTTCACAGTTTCTCTAAAATATTTTTCATGTCCCTAGTCAAGAAGCTTAACAGGGCAACTCTAACTTTGGTACCTAATAGTCACATCCTAACATCTTAAGAGATGTTCCTAAGAAAGGAAAGTGGATAGCAAGTCCCACCTAATCAAGAAGCCATTTGTACCTGCTGGAAAGAAAAAACCAGTTTTTTTCCAGTGGAGTGTCACTGGGAATGTCAACCGTACTTCAAGGCAGACCCCATGCCCCAAAGTAGTTGGCCAACACAAAATGAACTTCATGGCTTTTTATGTGGATTTTTTGGTCCCATTTTGTTTTGTGTTGATATTTTTTGTCTTATTGGGTTTTGTGGGTTTTTTTGCTTGCTTGGTTTGAGGTGTGTGTGTGTGTGTGTGTGTGTGTGTGTGTGTGTGTGTGTGTGTGTGT
>OU015749.1:88777388-88804111 GCA_907169655.1 Acomys percivali
CTCTCTCTCTCTCTCTCTCTCTCTCTCTCTCTCTCTCTCTCTCTCTCGGAAGTCTTTTATTTTGGAAGGACAAATGCCAGGAGATAAGCTTCTGAAACAAGTCAGGTTCTTTCTGGGGGTGCTGTTCCCAGCAGCCTGGAGTACTCTCCCGCAGCACCACTCGCAGAGCAGATCGGTGTCAGTCCCTGGAAGGAAGCATGATAGTGAAGGAATTCAGGCATGCTCACTGTCCCCCAGGGAAGGGGAGTGAGGAAAAGAAGTACCAGTCAGGAATAACTTACTAGTCCTTGGTAACACCACCTGCCTGCTGCATCAAAGCTATACACATCAGCGGCCCTTCCAGCACTGTGCGCCACAGAACTCAAATTCTAGAATGGAAGGTTAACCACAGCTCTTGTCTTCAGGGATGAGGGCCAGTCCCTATAATGCTAATATGTCCTAGGAATTAAGTAAGAAGGACCACGGTCCTTTTAGCCACCATGAATGCACTCCTTCAGTTGGCTTAGCCCTGGGACTAGAGTCTGTTAGAATGTGATTCCTCTTCCAGGCCCTGTGGAGTGAGGTTGATGTGTTTAAAACCCTGGGGATACGGTGTCAACTCTGACCTTTGCAGAAATATGAGCCACTTGAGACACTTTGGTGTCTGTGTCTGGAGCACCCATCATTCTATTGATGAAAACCTCAGGACACCAGAGCCACACAAGGTCTGTGAAGATTCTGCATATCACTGAAGAGATCAAATGGAGGACCGCAGAGAACCATGGGTGATAGCGGATTACATGATCACCTACTATGTCTTTAGCCTCCCGTCAAGACCTTTGGCTGGGGAATTCTCAAAGTGCCAAAGAAGCAAAATGAGTCTCTGCTCTTCTTTCTTTCATCCTCCGGCTTTCGGATTCAGAAACAAAACATTGGCCCAAAGTCAGTAAGCAAGCTTCATTCTTATGAAGCAAACGGTCAGCTGTCCTCCTCACAGAGTTCCTCACAGTGCCCTGACTAATTAAGAGCTAGTCTTTCTCTTGTAAACACAATTTTTCGTCGCAGGTACCCTTGGAATGCCAGAGGTTCAAAACACATCTCCACACAGATTGCGATTCCACAAGACAAAGCCATAGGCAAATCTGCCAGTGCAAGCAGCAAAGAACAGGGTCTCCAATAACAAATATGTACATAAGGAAATGGTGGGAGGTTGTTCTGCCTTTAGAAAGAAAGAACTCCTAAAGCTGGCCATAGTGACACAAGCCTACAGCCCCAGCATTGGGAAAGTGAAGGCAGGAGGATCAAAATTCATCCTTAACTACATAGAGAGTCAGAGGTCAGTCAGGGCTATCTGGGATGCTGGGGAGGTGGGGAGAGAGGGAGGAAAGGAAGGAGGGGGACAGAGGGGGGAATAGATAGATAGATAGATAAAAATGGAGAAGGAAATCCTACCATCTTTCAGTAGAAAGATGAACCTAGAGGATATTATGTTTAGTAAAATAAGCTAATCCCAGAAAGACAAATGTCCCATGAATCTATTTATACTATGAATACATAGCATATATACATATATATCTATGGGTATATACATCTCTACATGCTATCTAAAACAGTTGGATTTCTAGAAACAAAGAGCAGCAGTTGCCAAGAACAATAGGAGAGCAAATGGAAGCAGGGTGTGGTGGCATACACCTGTAATCCCAGCACTCAGGGAGGAAAAGGCAGGTAGATCTTTGTGAGTTCGAGGCCAGGGTGTTCTACAAAGTGAGTCCAGGACAGCCAAGGCTACACAGAGAAACCCTGTATCAAAAAAAGAAAAAGAAAAAGAAAATGGAGAACTGTTGCCCAGTAAGCAACAACCAGGGCAGAAATTTGCTCTTCAGCACTGTGCTTACAGTCAAAATACTGAATTCTGTTATAATCTTCTGCAAGTATCTTTGCCCTGTCTCAAAAAAAAACTGAAACAGAGAGACACAGAGACAGAAACAGAGACAGAGAGAGAAAGCATGCAGTTATGACTTTATAGGTAATAAGTTGGAGGCATAGCTTAGCTGGAAGAATGCGTGGCTATCATACATACAGCCTGGGGTTCCATCCCCAACACCAAATACACTGGGTGTGGTGGTATATGCCTGTAATCCCAGCATGTGGAAGACAGTAGGAGGAAGGTCAGAAGTTCTAACTACATTGTGACTTCAATGCCATCCTGGGATACATGAGACCCTGTACGCCCCCACCCAAACCCATCCCCAAAAATAAATAAAACCAGAAGAATTAAAGACAGTTTCTCTAAAAATAGTCAAGAAAAGTCCTTTAGTCCTCAGGACTATGAAGGAAAAGGTAGGTACCTTTAGGTACCAAACTCTCTAGAACAGCCAGGCTAGAAAGTCGAAGGATGTGTAAACAATTGCCACTGAGCCTTCTCAGCATTCTCTCTAGAGAAGAGAGAAATCTCAGATAGGCTGGAATGCTAGGCCTTTCAAGTCACAGAAGACAATGGTGCACACAGTTTCTCTTCTCTTCCACCTTGGCAGCTCAAGGGCAGGCGTGTGTGGCCTGCGCATGACCAACCAGAAGCTTCCATACAGCATTTTGGTCTGAGGCAACAGAGCTAAAAATCAGAGAGAGAGAGAGAGAGATTACTGGGAGGTGGGTCTGACATTTACGGAACCAGTGGCAAGCCAGCCACTCTGCAACTCCAAGCATGAAGTGAAGGAAGGGGCTTTCAGCTAAGCTCTTCAAGCTTTTGTATGTAAGTTTGGGTGAGAGGTAGAGGTGCTCCACATGCCTAGGTTGGTAAGACAGCTGGGTGAATGGACAAGTTGTCAGGGAAAGAGGCGGCTTCCAAGAAAAGAGAGCAGGAAAGGGCCAGGCAAGCTAGGTGTGGTTTCCCTGCAAGAAAAGACTTGAGGTCAAACTAGGGAAGAAATGGAAAGTAAAGGGTTGGATTGCCCCAGGGATCGGCACAAAGCCCCCAAGAGCTGCTGGCCTTGCTGTTCTCACTGTACCGAAGGAACAAACCAAGGCCCAATGTGGTAAAGAACTCATCCGAGGACCTGCCAAAGACAGGTACTCTTCACAAATCCAGCTCTGTTCCAATGCTGAGCCTGACTCCTTCCCCACCTCAACATGGTAAACTTCTGACTATAGAGCAGTCTCCTAAGGTCCTCCCAACCTCAACAAATCCCTGCAACTGTATCTAAAAGCTTTCCCTGCTAACAGGTGGGGAAGAAACATAACCAAAGAATCAGACAAAGCGCAGTTGGCAGGTCCTGAAGGGACACCTCTCACCTAATCTAACCTGCCTCAGTTATGAATCCTGAGGCAGGAAAAGAACTCACTTAAGAATCCCAGGTCTAGGCGGCAGGACTCAGTTGACTCTTGTTGGGTAGCACTCTTGGGGCTCCACAAACAGTACCACATTTAGACAGTGTCACTGTGGATGGGCTAAGAGCCGTGGCCTTAATAGACAGTCAGATATGATCTGGCCCCAGATGCTGGTCTCTTTTAAGCACATCAACAGCTTTCAGAAAGGACACCATGTCTCAACTAAGCCTAACACAACCTCTCTAAGACTTGCTGGCCTGTTTATTTATTCTGCGCATCTGTTTGGCTGGAGAAATGCGGCAGGACCTGGGAGAACAGGAATCCTAGCCTGCAAACCTTCCCATCAGCTGGACAGATGGGCCAGAGAGCAGGGCTCACAGAAGGAAAGTTAAACAAGACCCAGATAGCAGCTGACCCAGGCCATGGGGCTCCACGTGCCGGAGGTTGAGCAACAGTGCAGACGGCTCCTCCACCCCCCTCTCACCATGCCTGTGCTGACCCTGCTGGCAAGGAGCTGATGGCTGGGGTGGTATCGCTGCTGGGAAATAGACTGGATCAACCCCCCCTCCTCCCTCTCCCTAGTGTACTCCCTCCCTCCCTCCCGGAGCTGGCTACATCTGCACTGCTGTCATCATGAGGAGAGACTGGAGCCTGGATCACAGTCAGCTGATAGGAGCCTTGCACATTGTTTAGGGCCTCGATCCTGCCTTCCTTTGGTGTAGGATGAGAGAGCTTGGGCCGCACTGACCTGCTCTTGGCTAGCCAGAAATGAAGTGTCTTGTTTCTTTCACACTCTTGCCCTGGACAGTTCTGAATCCTCCTACAGAACACCTGCACCCCAGCACACCCACACACAGAGTCTTTCCAACCTGGGAAGCTCTCATCTTTGGAACTCCTCTCCGGAGGCTCTCTTGGGTACAAGGAGAGGAGTTCAATGGCCTTATCTCTAATCTCCTTTTGCGCCTTGGTTGCACCTCTATTGATAGATTTACTAACACCCTGAAAAAAAAGACTAAGCGCCAGTCATACCACTTGCTAGCAGGAATTCCTACCAGCAGTATCTGATCTGGTAGAGTGAAAGGACAGTGGTAAAGTGCTTCAAGTTCATCCACAGTTCAAGGTGATCACAAGCAGAGTCATGCACTACAAAGGAGGTCTCATTTGAAGACAAACAGCATGTGCACTGGTGGTCCTATAAGACTGCAATGAAGCACAAGCTTCTCCATTGCCTAGTGACATTGTGGCCACTGTGACGTCATATAGAAACTAATTACTTACATGTCTGTGGTGCTGTTGGTATAAACAACCCTACTGCACTGTTAGTGTGTAAGGTCCCAGAGAATATAATCCTATCAGTCCACAGCACTTGCAATGATGAACAACTATGTTTTTTGGCTTGTGTATAACTATAGTGTGCTTTCAATTGTTGCTGTAGGGTGTGCTCCATTTTATTAAAAACTGTTTTAAGTTTACTATAAAACAGAGTGTGGCATGACATCAGCAGCCTCCTATGTCTTCGGGTTTATTGTGTCTTTTGATGGCATTGAGGCTTCATGGAGTTTAATCCATATCACTTAAGCGTTTGTGATGCTCAGATCACAGCATAATTGCTTAACAATGTACTTCTCAGAACTTCTCAGAATAGATCTCGGTTATTAAGCAATGCACGACTTGGTGCATGTAGGGGGATAGTTATTTTTATAGATAGGAGATGGCTCAATAGGTAGATCTAGAATCTATCTTTGTGGAAATCCCATTAACAGTGCGCACACACACATACACACACACACACACACATACCTCTCTAAGTGTAGTATATCAACAGTGCATGCATATTTTCTATTGGCATTCTCCCGCATGAGTTATTACATCACCATCTGTTTATTTATCTACATTCTCCATTGGGTTGTGACTCTATTTTATTATCCCTTAAGTCAAGGCCTAGGACTCAGTGAGTACTCAAAACTAAAACAAATATCAAACTGCTATGTTGCCCAACCCAGCATGTATACTATCAACTGAGGCAAAGAAGCCCAACTCACCACCCACTCCTCTGCAATCTTTTGAATTTCCCAGAAGAATCTCAAACGGAACGTTCCAAGAGAGGCCTGGCTTTAATTTTAAGAGATAAAGAGAGCCAAATGCGAGGGAAATGCTTTCTCCTGGCTTTCAAATCCTTTTCTCCTTATTCCCCAAGGGCTAAAGCATCCTCCTCCCTCTCCAGCCCCTCCCACCCCAGGCAGCCCTTTTTCCCACGCAACTTATGACACCACTGTCCACTCCCAGAGACACAGAGGAAATCAGCCATCTCAGAGAGCAGGCAGACTGGTGCCATTCCCACAGCCATCAGACAGTCCCTTCAACACCAGCCATGCTGGAAGCGACCCAAGAGCCTCCAACGCCCAGTGACTCCAAACCAGAGCCTCCTGGGGGCTTCAAGGCCAGCAGGACCACACACAGGATGTGCACACCCTCCCCGTGGCCTTCTCTCCACCCAGACCCCACACAGACACCCACACAGCCATACCTCACACACCATGCTGCTATACACAGCAGCCCCTCTCGGGGTATCTGCTTCCTCCACCCTGAGGCAGATTGTTAAATGCATAGCATATTTAACAATCTCAGAGTCCTCAGCGCCTTCTTTCTGATTCGTGGCATGGTCAAACATTTTGATTTCAACAGAATAGAGATGAAGGAACCTAAAGGAAGAATATCACCTCCGGGCTATGTAATCTCAGGAAAAAAAATGGAGGGAGACTCAGACCCAAGCTAAATGTAAGCTTCCATCCATTCAAGGTCCTTTCCAATTGTGAGACATCAGTGCCGGGCATGAAGCTTACTCTTACAATACCAGCACTCAGGATCTGGGGCTAAAGGCAGGAGGATGCTGAGTTTGGGCCCAGCCTGGGTATATAGAGATTTAGGCCAGCCTAGGATACAGAGTGAGACCATGGGTGGTGGCGAGGTATGGATGAGGCAGAGATTAGAGTTCCTCCTTTAGGTCAAGGCAAGAAGAAGGTCTAGAATCCCAGACCTGACCATGTACCTAGTGGAGATGCCACGGGCCTCCCTGCCTCCCTCCTGGCTTTCCTTTCTATGGTATAGAGACTTTTAGGGAGCGTTAGCTGGATGGAAGACTGTCACAGCTCAATCCCAACACTCTTACAGCTTGGATAGCTCCACATCCATCAACATGGATGGTGTTTTGGCCCCATCTTATTCCTTCCCTCTGCCTCTCTCTACATGATTACAGACATCATGCACACGTTCACAAATGTGTCCCTGCTGGGCCACTTGGTTGTTCTTGGGCACAAGAGAGCCACTTGTTGTAAAAGGAACTTTTATTCTCCTGTTGTCTTTGAGGCTTACTGCCTCCTTCTGCTGACCTAGGCCTAGTCCTGGAAGCTTCTAGCCTCCATACAATCTAACCTAGACCTAGAATGTTTTCATCCTATGAGACGTACTACTTAATAAGCTCACCCCTTCTTGTTCTTTCTGAGCTCTGGGCTGACTGGTTCAACTCAGCTGTTCTGGCTCCAACTCCTCTCCTCGCTGATTTATTTAATCTGGCTTCGCTTTCGGCCCAGACTTGCTCTGCTTGGCCTCAAACTAACTCAGCAATCTTCTCTAATCTTCTGGCTTTTAATTCTCTGGCTCATTCAGTCTTCACCTGAGTTCTTTCTCTGCAACCTGTCTCTCTATTACTGTCCTGGTAAAACTGCCTCCTCTCTCCTCATTCTCTTCATTGCTCTTAAGTAGTTTCCCTTTCCTCTCTCTTCTCATGACAATTGGGCGAATCCTATTCTGTCAAATCTCTCTCTGATTCATCACTTTTTCTGCCACTCAATTAAACATCACTTCCAAACATGGTGCTTCCTTCTACAAACTAACTTTACCTTTATTTCGGGGTGGGGGGGTGGGAATTAAAGGCATGTGCCACCATGCCTGGACCTAAGCTTTTCTTTATGTGAAACTTGCTCTGTACCAAACTGGCCTTGAACTCAGATCTTCTTGCCTCTGTCTCCTGGATTAAAGGTGTGTTTATATTCCAGCCTGATCACATAGCCCTAGAAGGTCTTTGGATGTGATCTCTTTCCAGAGCAGCCATGCTCTAAATCAAATTTTCTCTATGACTTGTGGATACCAAGCAAAAATCAATGGCAAAGAATGCCATTGGACCACCAGTCTTTTATCTAAAGCCAACATTTTGCCCAACCAGGCCATTTATACTTTTAGCCTCAAGATCCCAAAGGCTGAAATGAAGTTGCTGTTGCTTTCTCAGCCCCTGGGGTCTCCTTTCCTTTGGATTTTTGCAAAGCCGTGACTCAGTGCTGGGAAATATGAATAGAGAACTGGACATGTTGTAACCTGTTTAATCTACTAAAAGTCTATAGCCCCTCCTTTGAGACCTACTCTATTTCCTAGCATAACTGTAACTCCTCTGTTAACACCTGCTATTGCTTTTAGCATCTCAGAAGTCATTTTGCCTCCAAGGATCCATTTTGATCATAAGGTGAAAATAAGCTCAAGTTCTCAGGCTCTACCTGCCTGAGACCGGGATACAATTCAATAGTTCGATACTTGCTGCTTAGAATAAAACAATAGGTGATAAATGCATGTTCTGTTTGAATTAAAGATAAATATATGTTCTATTAGAGTTAAGACTGCAACACTCTGCCATGTTCCCTTCTCCCAGAATGGTGGGGGACTGAAAAGTCCCCAAGCCTATACCCTAGCCAAGCAGCTTAAAATTCTTTATATCTGGCTATATAGATACCATACACTTGGAAAAAAATTGCTTATATTTAGCTAGTAGAAATGATGGAATGCTGCCCCCTCTCACTTCCTACCCCTGGTTACCTGGTTGTTATGGGACTATAGGGTTTTGTTTTGTGTGTATGTATACACACACACACACACACACACACACACACACACACACACACACACACTGCTTTAGAAACAACCAGTGTCATAGTCTGGTTCCCAAACCAAGATTATGGCCTGACTGGTCAGTTTTTGTTCAGCGTTCAATAAACTTCCATCAATCTAAATCTGGTGTTCGAGTGGTCAGTGAGCCCATAATAAACAGATGCAGCCTTGAGGATTCTGCAGGAAAATAAATTAGTGTGTTCTAAACTCAGTTCTTCACAAATGTGTCTACTAGGAAGGGGGCTGTGTCCGACATGTTGTATAATGTCATCAGATACTACTGCATGTAGGATCCATGTACCCACTGGGTACCAGGAAGGAACAGATAAGAGAGATTTCCCTTTATTAAGATCCAATCATCTCCTGGAGTGAGAAGAGCACATCTGTTCTCACAGGTGTATATTAACTGTAAAGATAATGAAGCAAGAACTCAAAAACCCTCATGGGCATATGGGATGCTAGTAGGAACAGGTGTAGACAGACAGAAGGTCAGGGGACCAATTAGCCTAGACAAAAACAGACCCAGGAATGAGCAGGTGCCTAGGGAATTCAAAGAGCCACAGAGCTACACCTGGCCATGGCCCAAATCACACACCAGAAATCCAAGAGCTGTCAGTAAGTGCCATCTTGGGGCCAAGACCCTCTTGACCTTGCACTGGTTAGATAATGTCTCCATATCTACAATCACTTGAAAGGTGGACAGTGCCATCTGTTAATACTCCATTCCCAGTGCCGTCCCCCACCCAACTAAGGCCCTGACTTCCTTCTCAATAATCTTCATCTCTTATTTGTATCTAACCTTCATAGCTTTTATGTAATTAAAGGAATCTTTCTTGTACTAGATCTGGAAAGCTCCCAAGGAAAGACTCATCTTGATTGTTTTCCCCACAGCATACAAAACCTTTAGCAAACAATGACTGCTTCATGCATGGCACCCTAGGTGACAGAGGTGGGGGGGGGGGAGCAATAGAAAAGTCACTTGAGTCCTGATTCCTGGATTCTTAGTTTCCCCACCCTCCTCATCTGCCTCCAACTACAAGTTCAAGGTGGAGCTGAAAGCCATGTGACTAGATGAAATTTGACATTCAGAGTGGAAGGCTCTGGAGACTGCAAGGAGACACTGATAATAGCAGGCAGTGAACACTAGCACTGGCCTGAACCAGGGTATCTGATCCTACTGGTTATGCAGCTCAGGACAACAGCTTTTCAAGGTTAGCTATGGGAGCTTTGCTTTTTAAAGAAAAATCAGCTAATTTCGGTTACAAATAGAGTTCTTTCAGAGAACTTTTTGGAACCCCTGGGGTTTTTTTTCTTTCTTTCTTTCTTTCTTTCTTTCTTTCTTTCTTTCTTTCTTTCTTTTTCTCCTCTTTGGCTGGAGATTTTATAAGCAAATGAAAAACAGGTAGGAGAGAAAATGCTATCAACCTAGATATTCACAAATTCACTGTGGCCTTACTGGTACTGTTTCCCTGAGTAGATCCCAGTTAGTTACCTAGAAATGGAGGAAGCAGATGTAAGGCAGTTGTCATGGGTCTACCACATCTGGCAAGATGGCCCCATGTCCTTACAAGAGGTACAGAGGTTTTTTGGTGGCTCCCAGCATGTCCTCACCATCCTCATCCTCACTTATCTCTTCTGAACATGGACCATTCCCTCCACTGGGGGCTCCAGGCCATCCTCACAGGTCTGGCCTCTTGTTTACATGCCCATCCGCTCCCATTTCCCCAAGCTGCTTCACTGATTTGCCTCATCCCGTTGACTACACCCCCAACTCTGGCCATCCTGTTCATGATTTCATTGCTAAAGGATCTCTCATCCCATAGGTCATAGCGGGTCTGCTTCTCTCGTTAACCTTGACGGCATGTGCAATGAGCCACCTGTTTAAACAACAGTGTGGGTGTAGGTGACTTGTACACAAAAGCATGGCACACTCCCTTACTCCCACTCACCCTGGGAACTGTAAGGAGGCCTGGGGCCACTCAGGAGATGCACATCTTTGTGTCGGAGGAATGGAGTCCAGATTCTTAAAACCAAATCCCAACTCCATGTAGAGTCTCTGCTTTGTTCTTTCTCACTCTGCGACTTCCAGCTGTATCCCCCAAGAAAACACACAGAACTGCAGCTCCGTTCTCTCCCACCATGCAGCTAGCTTTCCTCCGGCCACGAACTCTCCCACCAGACCTCAACATGCAAGGGTGAATGCGGAGAAACACCAGAGAAGCACAGGCTGGCAGAGGCCGCTGCTACCAGGAGAACGTGTCCTTGTGCGGCCCTCCCCAACTACCTGGCCAACAAGCTTCCAAGAGTGCATTTCAAAACAGAGTGTCACTTTTCAAGATGGCCATCTCTCTCAGGGACAACCTTCTGTGTGCTCTCCTGGTGTCAGCAATCTGACTCACTGTCCCTGGCCAAGCCCGTGCCCGCCCTGCTCCTTCAGCTCTGCTGAAAGATTAGTAGCTGGCTCAGATTCTTCTTCTCTTCTCCCCTCCCATGAGCGCTGATGCTTCAAACCCCTGCATCACCCCGTCTGCCTCAACCAGAGCTGCACCCTTCACTTTGATAAGCATGTTTTAAGACAAGGCCAGCTTTTCTTTCTTTCTTTCTTTCTTTTTTTTTAAGAAACAAAACATATTTATTGTGAGTATTCCATTAATTATATGAATTTAATGGCTAGCAGTAGGAATTATAGGACATAAAAAATAATCATAGAATGGTACTTACACGAAAAATGTTTTAATCACTTGAATTAATTTCCACAATTTGAACTTACATTACTTTCTTAGAATTTGGCCCTTTCCGTGATAACCTATTTTCTTGTATATACATACTTATAGGTACACACAACCACATACATGCATGTATGTATATGTGTATATACATTTTCCTAGCAGCACATTGTTAAGCCATTTCAAAGATATCCATGCTTTCAGAAACATACTTACTTTACTATATTGATTAACCTGTTATTTAGTCCTTAGAAATGTACAACCAGAAAACGATGTTTGTAATATGTGAAGCCAGTAACGATACTGTTTGGAAACACTGAACACCCTCTAAAGCAGAGATGCTATAGTGTCTTAACATTTTTTAACAAGGTTATGCCTTCTGTTTCAGAGAGATATTTTCCACTCAAAAGAGTTTCTAGTTAACTAATGGTCTTTAATGGGCACAGTATTTGTTCATGATTCCCTAGGTTTTCACATGGCCTGGTTATAAGGCCAGCTTTTCTTATCCACGCTCAGACTGAGCACTCGTGCAGCACACAGACTCACTTCGTCAAGCCCTTCGGCCAGCTCAGGAGTTTAGCCCTACCTGGTCTCTGAAGCAGTAGCTTCCAACCCCCGGCTCTTGCATGCAGGGAGCCATTTGGAGAGGCTGTACTTCCGTTCATTCTGAGGATTAGGTGGTGGGAGGGGGAAGTGGGGAGAAGGTACCCAATAGCTAAGTGTGCCCAAAAGAGAGCTAGGTGCCAATACTGAAGTCCCTCAACCGCTCCAGAAGGCAGCCCGTGTATCAGATGCTTCACTGTGTACAATATGGACTCATTCGTGGGGCTCCCTGAGCAAGTACACTCATCCATGGAAATCCAGACAGGACAACAGGCACAGCCATCTGCCCATAAGCCACGCCTGGCACTCTTGGGCCAGATTCTACTGCTGGCTTCCTAGGCTGATCTAGGGCTGATTTGTACTTAATAAGGGTAATAATTTACCCTCTGGCACTGTCTGGGTCTTGAACAATCTGTACTCCAGAACAGCTTGGAATTTGGTGCTCTGAATCATGTAAGCTCTGCTGAGAAACACTCTCCAAGGCTTCTCACCCAAATCTACCTGTCCTCTGTCAACATCTGAGGTCAATCAATTCTGTACTTCAGCTGGAGGAATCTCGAATCTTCCCAAAAAGATGCCAGTCTCAGGCTGTTCAAGACCCTGCTTCCCAAAGGGTAGTGCCCAGACCACTAACATCACCAGCACCTGGGAGCTTGTTCCAAAGGCAGATGGTGCCCTGTCCCCTGGAGCAGCCTAATCAGGAACTCTAAGGATGGGACTCAGCAATGCTTTCAAGCATCCTTAGGTTTAAGAACCTCTAGTCTAGATTTATCCTAGACCTTTCTTCCTTCCTTCCTTCCATCAGAAACAGAATAGGAGGGCAGGTACAAGTGTCAGGAGGGACAGGCTGGTCCCAGGGACCGTGTCACACTGTAAGGCAGTCCCTAGAGGTTAAAAAGGAGGTGGGGTGCTATTTGCAGTTAGTTAAGATAGAAGAGAGCCAGGACTTCCCTGTACATCTGTCCCTCCTGGAACCCGGTCTATGCTCAGGAAGAATCTAACCACGAGACCTGCAAATATCACAGCTTGACCTACCACAGAGCAGACGTTCCTAAGAGTGGAGCCCTTTTAGCAGAGTTAATGGGCAGCCATAAATTGTCAGCTGGAGCCATGTGCAGGCTGCAGGAGAGATGAGACCACTTGGCCTGGGCCCCGGCATGAGAACTAGGTGTGTGCTCTTGTGAGCCAGCACGCAGGCACCAGCCCCGGTCAGGAAGGGTGCTCAGGGCTCCTCCTTGGGCCTGCTCATGCCTTGGGCTCCAGCCAATTTTTACCAGCAGAGATGTCCTGAGCTAGGAGCAAGGGGACCCAGGCCTGGCTTTATCCAGCCACTTTAACAAAAAGTCTGGAAAAGGGTACTGTACCTATTCAGTCCCACCCCTTGCCCTCCTATCCTCTCACAGTTCAAAATTCACCCTGACTAGAGCACTGTGCTTATTACAAAAAGCAAACAAGGAGGGAAGCCCAGATAGAAAATAAAGTTGATGGTACCAGGCACTGCAGGGGATCCAGCAGCCTTGGGAAGAGCCTTCTGTGGCACCATGCCCTCCACTCACAGTGCAACCTCTTTTCCAGTTCTCCCTTGGTGTGGACACCAGATGCCTTGCCATTCTCTGTGGTGACGCTCTGCCAAGGTCTCTATCCTGGCTTCTGGCCACTGAGTCCTGCTGCAGGTTTCAAACCGTGTCACCAAAGCAGCTCATCGGCACCTCCCTTCCTGCTTCCAGGCACATCAGCCATGCCCACTTGTTTCCACAGCAGATGTCCATTTGAAGCTAAGTCTTGACCTCTAAGAAAGCCCCACTAAAGACCAATGCATTCATTAGGGGCCATCTCTTCAAAGCTTTTGATTTTTAAAAAAATCCCCAAAAAAGGTAAGATGGGGGTAACCAAACCTACCCTGTCATCGGGAAGGCAACAAGGAAAAAAATTAGCCAGGGTTTGGCAGTGAGGGGGACTATAACTAAAATGTTTAAAATAATCAAGTGTTGATCCTGTTAAATATCTAAACACACACACAAGAATTAAAATTTCAGCATAACCTGTATAATAAAAATCTATACAACAGTGCAAACCCTACCACCTCCACCCACTAGGAGTTCTTTCTTTTTATTTTAAGATTTATGTTTTTATTATTTATATAGTATTCTGTCTGCATGTGTGCCTGTATGCTAGAAGAGGGCACAAGATCTCATTATAGATGACTGAGAGCCACCATGTGGTTGCTGGGAATTGAACTCAAGAACCTTTGGAAGGGCAGACAGTGCTCTTAACCTCTGTGCCATCTCTCCAGCCCCTAGGGTTTCTTTCTAAACCCATTCTAGAGGATTTAGAAAACCTAAAGTGGGGGCAATGGAAATGGTTCACTGAGTAAAGGTGCAAACCTCACAATGGGAGTTCCATCTCCAAATCCAAGGAGAAGCCAAACGCTCTCCCAACACCTATAAATGAGGAGAGCTAGGAAGCAAAAGCCAGCCAAGCAACTGGAAGCTCATCTGCCTGCTGGTCTCAGTACACAGAGGTGGTGGCAGAAAAAAACAAAAACAAAAAGCAAGGTTCTGAATCTACTCACTCATCCACAGGCCTGCACTTAAAAATCACACACGCACGCACGCACGCACGCACTCATGCCTGCACATGCACATGCATACATGCACACATAATAAATAAATACACTCTAAAAAATTTTTACTGGGATTCTTAATACGGGGAGATAGAGACAGGGTGTATAATTCACTCATGAAAAAGCAAAGATATGCACGGCCCTGGGGAGTTAGGTGGATGGAAAGGAGACAAAAGTGCAGAGAGTCCTGGGTATTAAGATATTATGCAAAAAAAAAAAAAAGCATCAGGACTGGGCTTTCTTGCCAGTGAGGTTCACCTAAGTTTGAAGGACCGTATAGACACAAAAGGACAGAAGAGATACAGGACTACTGGACCTGCAGCTAAAAGCAACCACCCATTTATGCTCCTGAGAATATGGACACAGGAAAAGAATCATGGCAAACATTGCCTTATAGCATATAGCATGTCCAATAGCACTGCACCATACCAGCCACGGGCTGCCCATCATTCATGATGCTCAAGCCAAAACAATGTGCCAAGTAAACAGTGTGGTTTATAAGCATAACATTTTCCAGTTCCGTTCACCACCTTGTGGTACTGATTTGCCTCTGGCTGTTTGTAGTTTTGATTTTTCACTGACTAGATTTGCTCTCTGAAAAACATAACCAGAAGAATGCAATGTCTAAAACAAAAAGTAATATCATGCAGGTGTCCTTTATTGCGGTTCTTGTCAATTGAAAATATAGCCACTGGTTCAAGGGATCCACAGAGAGGAGGTTAGGGGGATTCTCTGAAAATCTCACTGTCGACAGAGATGAGTCTTCTGTGCACACAAAGCATGCAGCTGCGTAGGTCCCATCACTGCTCCAAGCTCTCCTCATCTTACCCTCTTTCCCTGATGGCTCTGGAGCATCCATTCTAAGGCTCACCTACCAAGATAAAGGGAGATTAACATTAAGTCTGGTTCAGAATTTTTATGACCATCTGTCTCTGGACACTGCAGTTTTCAGATGAAGACACTGGAAGACTTAACACGTTGACAGCATATGCCATATGGGGTTTCCTTCAAGGCAGCAATATGACACCCACGGGATAGCATAAAGTAAGAGTGAGACACACAAAAACATTAAGCTGCATTTTGATCATGCCATGTACTCACAAATGTCTAGCGTAAAGGCTCTGATGGAAAATGTTAGGTGACTAGCCTAAGCGATGCCCAGATGGCTGCTATGTCATTCCTGGGTGTGTCAGAGCAGATGTTTCTGGAAGAGATTAGAAACTGAGTCAGTAGACTGAGTGAGGTAGATAAACTCTCATCCGTGTGAGTGGGCATCACCCAACTCATCAGAAGCCAAGGAGGAACAAATTGATCCTCTTTTCTTTCACTGGAACAACTATGCAAATTTCACGCCCTCAAATATCACACACATGCGCGCGCATGCTTGCACACATCGCCCCTCCCAGTTCTCAAGCCTTCAGACTTGGACTGAGTTACCCTGCCAGCTTTCCAGTTCTCTGGCTCAAACATGACAGATTATAGGACTTCTTGGCCTCCATAATTGAATGAGCCAGTTCTTACAATGAATCCTAGTGTGCATCAATGCCCTATCATCCTAGAGAACCCCTGCCCCCGCTGAGTGTGCCACCACTGCACCCCACCCCCACCCCTGCTAACACACACACAGAACCAAGCACTAGTCTTTCCTTTCCTAACATAATCCTCAGGACAGAAACCCTGAGCCACATGCTTTATCCTCACTTCACAGCTGAGGAAGCTGGAAAAAAAAAAAAAAAGTCAGAGAACCTTCCAGATGATACACAAGCACAAATGGAAGAGCTGAGACTGAACCAGCATGCCTCGGATACCAGAGCCTTTGCTTTCGTCATCTCGAATCTAGTGTAATCTGTCATGGATGATTCTGACATTCTCAGACCAGAAAGTACTCACATGCTCATTTACATGTCATTAACTTTCAAGGGAATTGGTCGGTTCCATCTCCTGCCTGTGTCCTTATAGCATAAAAAGAAGAAATGGCTCCTCAAAGTCCCTACAACCTAAATCACCTCCTCAGAAGTGACAAGCCCCTCACAGGCAACAATTCCAAAGTGGAATCTCATCTCGGACCAGGACAAAGATACAAAGTCCGATGCATGTTCCTTTCCCCCTTCACCACATACTTTAGAGTCATAACTGTGCTTAAGGAGAATGTCAGATTGGTGGAGCTGGGCAGAGTCCAAGACAAATGTTTGCTGTTTGTTTTTAAACCAGGCCTCCTGAGCTAAAGACTCCACATACGGAAACTGCCTTTCTTAGGCATTCCTGGGCACAGTCACAGAGTTCCTTGGATGGAGAAAGATTTTCTTCATCTGTTGTTTAAAGGCCCAGGCATAAGGCTAAGGAGGGAACTCTTCCTTAGCACACATAGAACACTTTTGGATCCCCAGCTCCACATAAAACCACACACAGAGGCACAAGCCTTTGGCCTTAGCACTCTGGAAGCAGAGACAGGATGGTCACAAATTCAAACTCACCTTCAGCTATCTAGTGAGTTCAAGGATGCCTTGGGCTATGTAAGACCCTGTCTCAGAAAAAGAAATCAAAGCTCTGGGTTCAAAGTCAGGAATGAGGACTCGGGAGTAGGGAGACTCAAGAGCACAAAACTCAGTCTACTTTGAATAAACTGGCCCAAAATTTTAATCACTCCCAGGTCCTGCAAAAAAGTATGAGTAGAACAGATCCTTTCTAAGGGAAGTGACTCACTTAGGTTTGAGGACTAGACACAAAGGAGTGGTGGCCCTGAAATCCTGGGCCCAGCTCTCTGTAAATAGGCCCTAAGTGTCTTCCTATTTCAGTGAGAGCCTGTAAGATGCCAGTAACCACAGCAAGTAAGATTCTGGCCAAAGCCCTATAGTATATCAGCTGTCTGTCCTGTCTCCCAGAGAGAAAAACACCATGGTCACCAGTCTTTGTCAGGACCCAACTGGCCCAGGAGGGTACTTGGAGGCAGTTTATAGAGGACCGGAGTTGGTCTCAGGGTCTCAGGGCCCAGCCTTGCCGTTACCTCCTTGAGGCCCAGTTCCAGATCTGTGGACTCAAATAAAAGCTGTGTCTACCAAAAGGGTGGTTGTGGGAGCTGCAGGAGACGGCCTTGGTAAAGCAGCTTACAGCATTTAGGGCTATTGAATCTTAACCATAAATGTTAAATGCATGCATACTTAAAGTATAGCGATTAAAGTTGGGGCTGCAGAAATGGCCCAGTGGCTGAGAGCACTTGTTCTCATAGGGAACCTGGGTTTGGTTCCAAACACCCACATGGTTATTCATAATCATCTGTAACACCACTCCCAGGAAATCTGGTACAGGGCACACATGTGGTGTGCATGCAGGCAAATAATCACACACTTAAAATAAAATGTTTTTAATTAAATTTACACTTTATAAAAGCTGCCCTTCTCCAGGGTCTGAGGCACCAATTCAAATCATCATGATCATTTTTGTAAGGAGGGCCAGGAGGGATGCTGACAGGCTGTAGAGATTGGGTCCACCAGTAACCTACTTGCCTTGTATGTGTGGAGATCTTAATTTGCATCCCCAGTACTTGCATAAAAAGCTGAGCTGGGAAGCACACAGCTGTCACTTCAGTGCACAGAGGACAGAGGCAGGCAGACCCCAGAGTTCTCTGGCCAGCCAGCCTATCAGAATCAGTGACCCTCACATTCAGAGACCCTGTCTTGAAAAAAGAAATGATGGCAAATAGGTTAGGAAGGAAGACACTGAATGTCAACCTCTGGTCTTTATACACAAAAGGACACACATGTGGCAAGTGGACACACACATGAACAAATATATATATGCACATAACCATATATATACACAATCAAAAAAGAATGCTGAGTTTGTACCACACAGAAACTACATAGATATACTGTCCCTATTCCTTCCATTCAATTTAGTAAACATCATAGATGTGATGGTTGATTTTAATGTCACCTGAAGAGTTGTCTTAATAGATTTGGGGAGCCCCTACTCCAAGTGTGCACTGCACGTTCTGGTAGTAGCTCAGAATTTTCCTTGTAGAAGGACATGGCAAAAGGAGGATTATTCACTTTTTGCTGGCTTGGCCTACTGTCCTGCCTATTCGGCCTTCTCTGTTGTCGCTTGGTGATATTCCTTCAGTGATACAGAAACAGAGCTGCCAGGCTTCTTTCCCTGACCAGCAGCTCTCCAAGAACCATCCAGGTGTCCAGTGACAGAATGGGACTACTGAGGCACAGTGCCTGTGGAATAAGCAGCTCCAGAGCTGTGGGCTTCTCCAGTGTGAGACAGGCACTGTGAGACTGCTCCAAGCACTGAGAGACCCAGCCTCAAGGACCAAGCAACTACTGAGGCCTCAGCCTCTCAGGAATGAGACAGCTGTTGTTTCTATTTTAACATGAGCTGATTAGTACATTCTTGATGTGCTTTCTGTATCCTACCAGTACTGTTTCTCTAAAGGATCCTGACTAATGCACAAGACTTTATATATAAAACAGTCCTCTGGAGAGAAGACAGACAGTATCTAGTGCTGGTGTGTTAGTTACTTTCTCCCTCACTGCGAAAAAACCTTGACAGATGCAACTTAAGAGAGGGAGGACTTATTTTGGCACAAGATTCCAGTGAATGCAGCCCAAAAAAAAAGGCATGGCAGCAAGAGCATGCAGTGAAGCTTGTTCATATCTTAGCCAATCAAGAAGCTGCAAGCTGTGTCTTATACCACTCTCAGTGACTCATCCTCTCAGTCAGGCATGTCCCAAAGATTCCACAGCCCATGCCCCAAAACAGTACTACCTGCTGTGAACTAACTACTCAAATACACAAGCCTATGGGAGACATTTTAGACTCCAACCATAAGAGGAGACACCAACACCAGTACCATGGAGTTTTTAGAATTATCTGACAAAGTAACCAGCATTAAAATGCTTCAATGATAGATATATGCATTATATATATTTCTACTCTAATATGAGGTATTGTACCCATATAACTCAATTATAATACAAGGTTTACTTCCAATACATTGAAAGTGCTATTGCAGGCTGTTTAGGATAAATAAGTTAAACAAGTTAATTGGTAGCTGATCAAATCATGGTCATGTCAATTACTAGTCTACTTTTATCACAAAAATATACATCTTAGGTACAGTAGATACTATTCTATAGAAAGATAAGGTAGGATAGTTAGATTAGGTCTTCAAAAACCTCAGAGACATGCAGAAGATGGCATTTTAAATGTTTTTATTATTTTAAAGATTCACTGACAGTAGAACAGGTTAACTCCTGGCAACACCCAGCCTACCTCAAAGAGGATGATGAGCATCAAAGAACCACCTTATGGACATGGCTTCAAATGTGGCAAACAAGCCACTGGGAAAATGTCCCCACTTCTACCACAGACAGAATTCTGCCTTAAAAAGGGCAAGCTTGGATGCAGGCAGAGTCATTGGCCAAACTCTGCTGAGACAGGTAAGCAAGTCCTCAATAGTTCTTGCCTCACAAATATGTCTGTCAAATATATTGGGCCAGAAGGCTGACGAAGATGCTCCAACATAATAGAGAGTTTTGGGTGACTATTTAGGTAGAAAACTTCCTCTATTATTTTCTCATTTGAAAGCTACTGACCTGCACTCCTGGCCTACTGAGGTAATCAAGTTTATTCCTTCTCAAGTCTCTGATGGAGTTGAAGACCAGGTAGCTTAGTTTTAGAATGAAGCTTAGTTGTCTAGGGTTTAAGATGTTTTTAGGTCTAGATAGATGTTTTAAGTTGATAATGATGATATAATAGACATTAATTTTCATTCATAATTTTAGATGTACCAAGATAGGAAAGATGTTTTCTTCAAGGATGTCAAATACAAATAGCCAAAACACTAAGAACGTAACATTTATATAACTCTTGATTGTGCCATGGCTCTTCTTGCTATAGGTAGCTTACTGTGTATATGTGTAATAATATAAATATATATGTAAAAATAAAAAATGTTTAATTAATAAAAAAAAGTTTTAAAGATAGAGCCTGTAGATGACACCGAAGTGTATTTAGGAAACAGTGAAGGAAATAGCCACTGTTGGATAACACATGTTATTTTTTTTCCATTCCATAAATATTTCATACTAATAAGTCTCTAAACTTGAATTTACTAGGATGACCCACAGGTGTTGTTGTTGTTGTTGTTGTTGTTGCTGATGATGATGATGATTTTGCAGTTTGTTTCTCATGAATAAATGTTCATTCCACTTTTTAAAAAATGCTGCGATGAGTACTGTGATGGTTTGAATAGGCATGGCCCCTCTAGACTCATATGTTTGAATGCTTGGCCATAGGGAGTGACACTATTAGAAGGTGTGGTCTTGTTGGAAGAAGTGTGTCACTGTGGGAGCAGGCTATGAGGTCATATGTGCTCAAGCTATGCCCAGTGTGGCACACAGTCTCTTCCTTGCTACCTGCAGATCATGGTATAGAACTCTCTGCCCCTTCTCCATCATCATGTCTTCCTTCATGCCATTACGCTTTCCTGCATGAGGATAACGGACTAAATCTCTGAACTATAAGTCAGCCCCAATTAAATGTTTTCCTTTATAAGAGTTTCCTTGATCATAGTGTCTCTTCACAGCAATAAGACCCTAATAAGAGAAGCAATTCATGAACATTCTTGAATGTCAAAAGAAATTAAAGTCCAAGCAAGTTGAGAGAGAGAGAGAGAGAGAGAGAGAGAGAGAGAGAGAACCAAACAATAAGACAAAAATATATATCTAAAGAAAAAGCAATTAAAATATTAACAATAGAAAGAAAGTAGAATGAAAAACGCACAAAAACCCAAAGATACAAAAAATAGTAACAACAACAAAAAAAATAACCCTAAGATTCAAGTTACAGAGTCTTGAAAGGAGAAGAGAAAAAAAGAGCACAGAAAAAAAAAAAGACTGAAGAAATACTGGTTTTAAACTCCCCACGTTTAGCAGAAAACATAACTAAATACCTGAGAACCTGAGCAAGCTTAACATAAGCACAGAGCAATCTACACCATGCGATATTGTAGGACGGCTACAAATAAGGCAGGGTCCTTCTGGGGACAAAGAACATTCTGTGGAGGGCAAAGAATGCGATGGCAGGGGCTCTCTCACCAGACACCAGGAAGATCATCAGCAGGTGGAGTAATAGTTTTCTTTTTCTGTTTGTTTGTTTGTTTGTTTGTTTGTTTAAAACAAGGTTTTTCTGTGTGGCCCTGGATGTCCTGGAACTCACTCAATAGATCAAGCAGGCCTCTAACTCAGAGACCCACCTACCTCTGCCTCCCTAGTGCTAGGATTAAAGGCCACCATTGCCCAACAGGATAATATTTTTCAAGTGGTGAAATAAAATAAACTGTTGACTCCCGATTCTGTAGCTAATAGAAACATCTTCTGGAAGGAGAAGAGGACGGTTAAGATGTCACATGATGAGAGATGAGAACTTGTCACCAACAGACCCTAAAGAAGAGCCAACAGAAGTTCTCCAAACAGGAAATAAAAGTAAGGAGAGGAATCAAGGAAACATTAAAAAGGAAACATACTGTGGGGAATTTTTTTGTAATGTGTAAAAAGCAAATATTTAACAGAGCTGTGTTTGAAATGGAAGAGAACTGAGGTATGAAAAGAGGCACCTACTGGCATTCCACTCAAACCTGGACAAATGACCAAAGCAGTTGATTTGTAACTAGCCAGATATGGAGGCACATATCTGCAATCCTCGCTTACCTACTGCCAAGATGGGAGGCAGAGACAAGAGAAGTATCTGCAAGCTTGAGATTTGGCTCATCTGGAGCATGCAGTGTGGGCATACAGGACAGAACTTGCAACAGAGTCAGAGGCAGTTTCTTTGGGACCCTTTGCTCCTACTAGATGTCTCATCTAGCCTTAATAGGAGAGGCGGTGCCTAGTCTTACTGTAGATGGGTGCATGTTTTCCTCCTGACCCCAAACTCCCAGAGTAATGACTCATGAAACTCAAGATATATTTACAAATACCTACACCATACAGCTAGACTCTTCTCTCTCTGACTAGCTCATAACTTAAAATAATCCATTTATACTAATCTGCATTCTGCCACTTGGCTGGTTACTTCTGTTCAGGTACCATAATCTGTCCTCCTCCCAAACAAATCTTTCTTGCCTGGTTCTATCTCAGAATCCTTTCTGCCTGCTGGATGCCCCACCTTCTATTCTATCCTTTCCTATAAGCCATAGGTTTTTTTTTTATTAGTAGGTGATGCACCCATACAATACACAAGATATTCTCTCTACATCTTACTGCAACTTTATATGGTATGCCTGGTTGACATCATGGGTGCCTTCTCTTTTCTGAAGAGAAATGGAGGAGGGGTGGATGGGTAAGGGGAGGAAGTTGGAGGAAAGAAAGATGTGAAAACTGCAGTCAGGGTGTATAAGAGATAGATAGATAAATAGATGATAGATAGATAGATAGACAGACAGACAGATAGAATGCTTGAGGAAGGGTGGGGAGAGAGACTTTAACTCATGAAGTAAAAGGAGGAAATTCACTCCTGAGCATTGTCTCTCAACTTCCCATGCTATGGCAAAGGTATGCCCACATTCACTATGATAACTTGATGAATAAATAATTTTTTTATTTTTGTTTTGTTTTTCAAGACAGGGTTTCTCTGTGTAGCCTTGGCTGTCCTGGACTCGCTTTGTAGACCAGGCTGGCCTCGAACTCACAGCGATTTGCCTGCCTCTGCCTCCTGAGTGCTGGGATTAAAGATGTGCACCACCATGCCCAGCTGAATAAATAATTCTTAAAGAAAAGAAAAATAAAAAAGAATATAGAAGAATTCAGTACCAACAGGACCTGTTTGACATGTATGCAACATTCCAGCCACAAAGGAAAACGTATGTTCTCTCCAATGTCCACAGAGTGTTTAGCTGTAAGATAGACCGTGTTCTGGGATGTAAAACAAACCTAAAAAATGTAACTGAAATTCTTCAACAACAATTGAATCAAACTAGAAATCAATAACAGAAAGTTATGAGGAAACAAACAATACACCTACAAATAATCTTTCATTTGACCAGGAAGTTCTAAGGACAAAGAGGAAGAAGAAGAAGAAAAAGAAAAAGGAGGAGGAGAAAGAGAAGGAGGAGAAAATGAAAAGATGTATTGAATGAAAATATGGATTTGTGGCATTTATTAAAGAGTTGCTCCAAGGGAATTTTACAGATCTTATAATTTTTTAATTTCTCTTCTGGATTGGTGCACAACATTTACAATTCCAACACTTGGGAGGCTGAGGAAAGAAGATTAAAAATTCAAGATGAAGCCTGGGCTACTACATAGTGAGGGTGTGTGTGTGTGTGTGTGTGTGTGTGTGTGTTTGAATTTATAATCTAGGCTCTTATTCTTTAAAAACTTTAAAAAATAAAATATTTTTTTAAAAAAAACAAGAAAATAATCCAAAATGAAGTAAAAGGAGTATGTGAGTCTGCCTTTCATTATTGTAACAAAATACCTGAGACAATAACCTTATAAGCAAAAAAATATATATTAATTTGGTTCATGGCTTAGAGGTTATTGTGTGGCAATTAATTGCTTTTGAGCCTGTGGCAAGCCAGCATGTGACAGCAGGGACCACATAGTGAAGGAAACCATTCACATGGCTAGGGGCGGGGAGGAGGAGGGGAATAGAGAGAGAGAACAAGAAACTGGTATCCCATAATCCCTTTGGAGGGCACACCCTTTACATGACCTCAAATCTCTAACTAAACCACATTTAAAGTCTTACCACTTCTCAATAGCACTAAGCTGAAAACTACACCTCAGCACCAGGGCCACTTGAGGAAAGCGCAGATCCAAGCTCCAAGATGGAAGAAAATAAAAGGACCAAAGCATGAGTCCATGGGAGTGTTAAAATTAATGAAGCCAATAGCCAGTTCTTCACCAAATCAACAAAGCTGGCAAACCTTTAAGACTGACCCAAAAAAAAAAAAAAAGAGTAAAAAGCACAGATCAGTGACCTAAGCAAAGTGACCCAGAATGTCCCAACCTTCTGCTGCACACAATAATAACTTAGACGAAGAGGCCCAGTTCCTGGAGAGACCAACGCTGCCATAACTCACCCAATACAAGATTTAATTTGAATAATTCTATTAAGGTTAAGGAAATTTAATTTGTGATTTTAAAGTTCCAGAAAGACAAACCTCCAGGCCCAGATAATTTCACTAGAGAATTGCACCAGACATTTAAGAAGAGGTCACACTCAGTACACTGGTTCCAGAAAGTAGGAAAAGGCATCAGAACTACTGCTCGACCTGTTTAATGATGCTATTGTCCCCTTTCAAGCCAAAACCAGAGATGTGCAGTACAAAGAAAAGAAAAGAAAACTAAGATAGGCATGGTGGCTCAGGCCTATAGTCCCAGCCCTTGGGAGACAGAGACAGGGGGATTAAATTCAGGTTGGTGGGCTTACTTGGTAACAAGAACTTTTATCTGATATGTCATCTTACCATAGATAGAAAGAAAGAAAGAAAGAAAGAAAGAAAGAAAGAAAGAAAGAAAGAAAGAAAGTCAAAGCTATGCACTAATATCTCTCATGAACATAAATATCAAAATCTTTAGTGAAACATTAGCAAATAGAATTAAGCAATCCAGGCCAAGCATAGTAGCAATTTCTTGGGAGATTCCAGCACTGAGGGGGATGAAGGCAGAAAGATAGCAAGTGTGAGGCAAGCCTGGGTTACATACCAAGATCCTATCTCAAAAACACAACAAAGCAGAAAGAATTCAGCAATTCTTTCAGAAATGATACACCTGACTAGGAAAGGTTTACTCTATATTGTTTCAATTTTAGTATGTGTGCTGCCAATGTGAGCATGGAGGGTTTATTCTAAATACAAAAGGTTTACTCAATTTATGCCAATGTCACCTAGCATTCTTTATGATAAAACTAATTCTATGTATTCTCTTACTCCTACCAAATTCAGGAAAAGGGCCAGCATTTCTACTTCTGTTGCCTGTTTTTTCCTCTGATTTTGAGACAGGTTCTCATAAAACCCAGGCTGGCCAGGCATTCATTATATAGCTAAGGATGACCTTGAATTTTGGGAGAGGGGGCACCAGATATCTTTATAAATGGTTGTGAGCCACCATGTGGTTGCTGGGAATTGAACTCAGGACCTTTGAAAGAGCATCCAGTGTTCTTAACCTCTGAGCCATCTCTCCATCCCCGACCTTGAATTTCTGAATGCTGGGATTATAGGTGTGCACCACTGTGCCCAATTTTCACAGGACTTCCTACCATTAGGCAAGTGTTTTACCAAGTGCCCTGTACCAACAGCCCTACTTTTTCTGCTTTTGTTTAACATAACACTAAAGTTCTCATTCATATAAGAAATGAAAAAACCCATAGATTAAAAATGAAGAAAGATTAAAAATGCAATTCCTATTTGCAAAGGACATAATTCATATTGAAAGCTCCTGTTTTAAAACATTCCTGGAATTAATGATCCAGTAAGTTAGTCTAAAGATGTAAAGAGACATTTGACCCAGGAAAATATAAGGTGACAAGGGAGCATATTAACAATATGTTGAACATCAGGAAATAATTAGAAACAATCAAACTAAAGCCATGTGAGATACCAGTGAACATCCACGGCAACTGTAACAGACGTTTAGAAGTCAATTTGCCAAGGTGACCGAGACCAAGATGAAAGCCTGGCATCTCTGCTTAGCAAAAAGTAAACACTGCAAAAGAAAAGCCAAAAAGAAAAAAGAAGGAAGTGCTTAAAAATTAACAAAGTATGCAAAAATTATGATACCACATGATGTTCAGCATGTACGAAATGGAACATCAGAAGAATTTTCATTTCTTTTTTTTTTTCAGATGTGAAAAAGTTTATTATATGAGCATAGGAGGAGAAGGAAGGGAGCACCCCAGAGAGAGACAGAGACAGAGACAGAGAAGACGAAGAGAGACAGACCAAGAGAGACAGAGAGGTAGAGGAAGATAGGGAGAGAGAAGCAAGAGAGAATTTTTATTTCTATTTAAAGTGATCACGACTGAGAATTTCTCTAAATCAATGACACCAAACTGTGTAGATCCAGGAAGCTTAAAGGCCACCAATCAGGATAAACAAAGCAATATTTTTTTTAAATGCTTCTAAATAAATTATTTTCAAACTGCAGAAAACCAAAGACGAGAAAAATATCTTCAAAGAAGCCACAAGGGGAAAATGCGTTATCTACATGAAACAAAGGTAAGAATTATATCCAACTCCAGTAAGCCACTGGGGCAACAGAGACAGTGCAAAGAGTAGAGAAGAGAAGAAAGCGTACCTGGAATTCTGTGGTAGTTCGAAGGAGAGTGTTTCCCACAGGCTTAGTTAGTGGTGCTATTCGGAAAAGTGAAGGGGTGTGGCCTTGTATTCTGTCTGCTATGCCTAAGTGCCGCCATGCCGCCCCACGGTGATGAACTCACCTCGCCAGAAGCTTAAACCAAAATGAACTCTTTCTTCCCTAAGTCGCTTTTGCTCGTTGTGTTTTATTACAGCAACAGAAAGT
>OU015749.1:88804121-88826482 GCA_907169655.1 Acomys percivali
CCCTAAGTCGCTTTTGCTCGTTGTGTTTTATTACAGCAACAGAAAGTAACTAGAGCAGGGACTGCCTCTGTCTGAGATGAACTCTGGTGCCCCCAATTTGATCAATTCCTCTTGGCGGGGGAGGCCTGGCTACGAACAGAGGAAGGGGATGCAGGCTATCGGGATGAGACCTGATAGGCTGTGGTCAGATGGTGGGGGAGGAGGTCCCTTTCTGTCAGAGATCTAGGGGAGGGGAGTAGGGCAGAAGAGGGAGGGAGTGTAGAAACGGAAAGATACAAGCTAGGGGATGACATTCAGGATGTAAACTGAACAAATCATAATACAAACAATACAAGCACGTTCTATAAATAGTATCTGTGAAATAATCCTTCAAAAGTGAAAGAACTTTTCCAATAGACAAAAATCGAGGATCACTTCCTAACAGACATGCTTGCAAGAAATGTATTTAAAAACGTCTCCAGAGAGAAGAAAAAGTAATAAGTCAGAAACTCAGATCAGCATAAAGAAAGGAAAAAGCATGCTTGGCTTGCTATTGTGTTTGGCATTACTGACCTAGCATATACATTTCCGCAAAATAATAGGATAACAATGTGCTTGATTATTCACTCTAATGTATACATTTTAATGTTTGTACAAAGTGTTTGTGCAGAGCGAGGCAAGGAGTGGGATGATACCTTACTTCTGATAATAAGAGTAGCACAGGGTTATTTGAAGGTGAATCTGAAATGATTGTGGCTGTATGGTACAAACTGTGGCCTAACTCTAAAAGAGTTCTATAGAGAAAAATAGCTTAGGTGAAGAAAGGAGAGAAAATAATATAAAATGTTTAATTAAAAACACAAGGGATGGGATAACCATTGAGATGTAACAAGAATAAATTAATTAAATTTTAAAAATGTAAATAAAAAAAACACACAAAAACACAAACGGGGTCAGCATAGACAGCTCAGTAGTTGAGACTCGGCACTGCTCTTGCAGAAGGCCAAAGTTCCATTCCCAACATCCGTGTCAGAGGCTCCCAATAACCTGTAAGTCCAGTTTCAAGGGATTTGATGCCTTCTTCTCTCTTCCACGGGTATCTGCACTCACACATGCACAGATAAACACACACACACACACACACACACACACAACTTTAAAATAAATCTTTTTTAAAACCCACAAAAGACAAAAAAAAAAAAAAAAGAATGAAAGACAAAAATATCATAAAAAAATAACTAAGGGCAGTAAATAGTATAAAATAGTATAAGTAGTATAAAATTTAGTAGATTTAAGTCCACCCATAACCAGAATTACTTTACCCATCAATGAATGGCTTCTATACAATTAGAAGTTAGATTGTCATAATGACCCAAATATATATTGTGCACTAGAATCCCACTTGAAAGATAATGGTTCATGTCTGTTAAAAATAAAAAATGAAATAAAAATAAAGGACGAGTCCCAGACAGCCAAGGTTACACAGAAAAACTCTGTCTCAAAAAATAAATAAATAAATATTAATAAATTAAAGTTTAAAAAATTAAATTAATTTTTTTATTTCAATAACATAAAATTAAAAAATGAATGAACTAGGGGTATGCCTCAGTGTTTAGCATATATAAAGCTCTCAGAACTACCAAGAAAATAAAAAAATAGTAAAATAAAAAGATGAAGAAAGATATATCATGTTTACATCCATCAGTGTCCTAATATGTTAAAATATGTCAAATATATGAGAAAATTCTGTAATGAAAGATTAGTTGATCATGTTGTTGAAGACTTGAGTATTCTCCATCAAAAATAGGCACAATCGGGGCTGGAGAAATGGCTCAGAGGTTAAGAGCACTGACTGCTCTTCCAAAGGTCATGAGTTCAATCCCCAGCAACCACATGGTGGCTCACAACCATCTCTTCTGGCCTGCAGGCAGAATGCTGTATACATAATAAATAAATAAATCTTTTTTAAAAAATAGGCACAATCAATGGAACAATTAATGGGACACAGTTGACTTCAGTAGGCCCAGCAGTCAACAGGATATAACAGTCATCCGTGGGATGTTTCACCCACCAATAGTAAAATTAAATTCCTCAAATACAAAGAGTATTCAGCAAGGTAGATCATCTTCTGAGTCATAAAACAAACCTTTAAACTTTAAAAGAATGGTCTCCACCAATGTAAAGGAACAGAGCTTACAGTGTGCTTTCAGCCCACAGTGAAATTAAACAGAAAAATAGCTGACAAACCTCAAAACACTTAGAGATTGAATAGTGCACTTCACAGTAACACATAAGCCAAAGAAGAAACCTCAAAAGAACATTCAGAATGTTTTGAAATAAATTAAAATGAAAATGCAGCTTATCAAAACTTGTAGAAGTTGATGAAAACAACTCTTAGTTCTTTTTCTTAACTCTTTAATGCACTTAACAAAAGACTATAAGAGCCTAAGGGGATGGGTAATGCCCAGGAAATAGTATCTTCCAGACACAACAGGCCTGACGCACACATGTGAACTCAGCATGCATGGGTCTGCACAGGTCCAAGTCAGACAGGGCCCCCACACTGAGAAAGAAGTAGATAGAGCTTCCACTCCTAACCAAGAAGCTATCTACAATTGACAGTTGCTTGCAAAGGAAAAAATTAGTTTTCTCCAATGGAAAAACTTATGGACAGGTTCCATGCCCTGCAGTAAATAGACAACACAAAATGAACTCAATGGCATTTTGGGAGATTTTTTATTTTTTCTTTGGTCTCATATTGCTCTATTTGGCTTTATTTTTTGAAAAAAAATCTTACTTTTGCCTGTGTATGATGGTTCCCAATTTTGTGGTGTTTGTGTGGAGTTTTTTTTTTTTTTTTTGAAGTTGCTTCCGGTGTGTGTGTGTGTGTGTGTGTGTGTGTGTGTGTGTGTGTGTGTGTTTCTCAAGATTTTTCTTTGGGTTTATTTTGTCTTTTTTTTTTTTTTAATTTTCCTGTGTGTTTTCTGAAGCCAGAGAGGGAAAAAAACATGGAGTTGAATGGATGGGCAGGTGGGCAGGATCTGGGAGGAGATGAGGAAGGGGAAACCATAATCAGAATATATTGTATGAAAAAATATTTTCAATAAATAAATAATTATATAAAAAGAAAATACAAACATAATAAATTCAGTAATCTTACCTTCTCCCTGGAGAAACTTGAAAAAATAAGAGCAAGCTGGGCATAATGGTGCATGCCTTTAATTCAAGCACTCGGGAGGCAGAGACAGACAAATCTCTGTGAGTTCGAGGCTAGCCTGGTCTACAAAGTGAGTCCAGGACAGCCAGGACTACACAGAGAAACCCTGTCTCAAAAAAACTAAGAGGAGGCGGAGAAAGAGAAAGAGGAGGAGGAGGAGAAGAAGAAAAGAGCAAACAAAGAGAAACAATAAAAGATACAATAGAGATAAAAATAAATGGACTGAAAGCATAAAGCTAGTAGAGAACTTGTTTAGAAGGCTGGTTCTTTGAAAAAGCCAATAAAGTCAATAATACCAGACTTCCTGAAGACAGGGGAGGCACACTTAACAGTATTAAGACTGATAAAAGATACGTCACCACAGATGCCATGAATTTTCAAAGGATGAAAGCCCTGAGCCAGGCTTGGTGGTGCACCTATGTAATGCGTGCACAGCTAGCACTCAGGATGCTAAGGCAAACGGATCTTGAGTTTAAGGCCAGCAGGAAGTACATAACAAAACTTTCAGCCTCAAAAGAATAATTTTTAAACATTTTAAAAGATTCATTTAATCTTATTTTGTGTATAAGTGTTTGTCTGCATGTGTGTATATGCACTTCTTAGGTGTCTGCTGTGCACACAGGCCAGAATAGGGTACTGGATTCCCCTAGAATAGGAGTTACCAACAGTTATGAGCCACCCTGTGAGTAATGGGAATCAAACCTGGGTACTCTGGAAGAGCAGCCAATTCTCTTAACCACTGAACACACACACACTCTCTCTCCAGCATCTTCAGAAGAACAACTTTTTTAAAACAATACTATGTCCAACTCTATGCCTATGCATTCCCTAGATGAAATGAACCAATTCCTTTAAAGGCAAAATAAATAATCTAAATATACCTTTATTTATTTTTAAAAAATTGAATTAATGGTGAATTACATTTCAAAGCATGAGGTAATTACCCTGGGTTCAGTGATAGATTTTATCAAACATTTAATGAAGAAGTTATGCCAAAATGTAACATCCTTACATGAGACATAAGAAGGAATATTTCTTAATTTATTTATGATGCCAGACAAACACTGAAGGAAAAGAAAATTATTGGCTAATACTTTTAAACATATGTGCAAAATTTGTCAACAAAATCCAATCCATCATTGAATTAATATGTGAGGGATAGATAGATAGATAGATAGATAGATAGATAGATAGATAGATAGATATACACATATCACAACCAAGTGAGAGTTACCCCAGGTATGCAAGTGTGGTTCAGAAATTTTCAGTTCATCATTCATGATTCCATGGGCACAGAACCTACAAATTGGAATGACAAACTGTACTTGTCACTTATGAACACATGAACCCAGCCTCCAGGTGCTGTGGGATCAGCCTTCAACCCAGGCATGGTTATAATGACATTTAAGTGGGTAGTGTGGAAATCTTTCTTTCTCTGAACTGATTTTCTCCTCTGCAGAAGGAAGGAAACGCTAGACAAAAAGGTTCACATACCTATATCTTCCCCCTCCTTTAAGAATGGCTGCTGTTTCTCGGAGGCCTGCCCTTTTCTCAAGAGGAGATGGAGGGGAAGTGGATTTGGGGGAGAGGGGACAAAGGGGGAGCTGGAAAGCATGGAGGGTGGGAAGACTGTGGTCAGGATGTATTGGAGGAGAGAAGAATCTATTTTCAATGAAAACAAAAATTTTTTAAAAAGGAAGCTGCTTACATGCTAGCCATCTCATTCCTCATTTCCAACTATTGCACATTCTTCCTCCTCTCAAGGCATTAAATTTTATCAAAAACACTCCCACATTTCTTATCTTGTGTTATAATCAGATGAACATGTCTATTCAACGGGAAACTATAAATTCCCTACAGATAAATGTTTGTTTTCTTTATTGGTCACCTACAGCACCTGGTGTATAAAACAGAGGTGAGTGGAAGCTGGGATAATAAGTCAAGAACAAATTGAATCAGATTTAAGGAAGCTCTTTTAATGGCTTGAATCATCGATGATAAAGCATAAACGTTCTGCACGCTTGAGAGCTCTGATAATCCCACACTTACCCACCATTAATCTTGGACTAGCACTTAGGCCCTTTGGGTTTCCAGCAAACAAGACTCTATGCATAAAGCTTGCAGGAAAGGCACAGTCCGATTCTGTTTGCTTTTATTTTTCCTTTCTACCACTCCTAACCTTAAAGAGATGAAAATGAAGGCCAGATACTATAAAACCTCTGTGCCCTAGGCTTATAAAGATAAGGGGAAAATAGGAAATCCCGTAGAGGAAATATGCTGAGATAAGCTGAGTGCAATCATAGGTGAAATAGTCACTCTAATTGAGCCCTAGATTCAGAAGAAAGCTTCCTGGTAGTCAAGGCAAGAAGGAAAGCACAATAATGTTGTTATTTTTTTAAAAAATCATCAGTTATCAAGGAAGACAAATCTTTTAGGATCAATTATAAATGCTATTCCTTTTTGTAAAAGCTAGTGGGTAACTTGTGAACACCGTCCTTAGATAAACCCCTTGGCAAATTAACAAGGCTGGGGAAGGGCTCCTGATTTACAGGGGCCCTGCTTTAGCAGAGTATTGGAAAGGCTGGTAGTAATGAGCCAGTCCTTAGCCGTCATCCAACACCACTCACAACGTTGTTTGACGTCATCTGACTAGATGTAAGAGAACCTCTGGTTGGAGCAGTCCTTCTCAACTCGGCATTAGGTGGGGCTGTTCTTCCTGACAATGACCAGCCACTGGATTCAGATCCTTAGTAAAACTGAGCCTGTGACTCCCCAGTATAAAACATGAGCCATCGAATTAACCCATAATAATAGCATTGGTTTCCTGTTTCCTATGGCAAAAATAAAAAAGGAATGTGCCAAATTCATCCCAAAGTCATGACTGTTTGCAACAGGACATTATGGCCCAGAGTTAAGCAGAAATGAGGAAGAGGTGGGGGGGGGAGGTGGAGAGCCTGGGACTCTGAATCCTGGTAATAAGTTCTTAAACTTTTGTTACAGCATCTCTGTTTTTATATATTTTTTAAACACCCATAATAGAAAAAAAATTATCTTTTTGACACAGGGTCATACTTTGCAGCTCAGGCTGACCTCAAACTCATGGTTATACTAATTCCATCACCCAGAGCCTAAAATTACAGGACATTTACCATATTCAACAATAAAAATATTTTATGCAAGTCAAAACTACAATGAGATACCATCTTACTCCATTTGGAACAGTGAGTACCAGAAAAGCAAAACTAATCAAATCCGGCAGGAAAGGGACTCTTCAACTCCACGGTTTAGAGTATAAGTCAGTACCGCCATTACGGACAAGGGTAATGGGTTTCTCAGAAGAGCTCAAAGCAGATCTATTGTTTTGATGATCCAGATAGCCTACCTTGAGGTATATGGCCAGAGGAAATTAATTCAGTATCCCATAAGGCAACTGTACTCCCAACTTCACTGCTGCACTACTCTCAGTAGCTAAGCATAGAACCAGTCTAGGTAGCAGCCAACAGAGGAAAGGATGGTGAACTAACATGTGGCAAAGCTGCACAGGGAAGAACCATTCATCAGTAAAGAATAAAGCCCAGCCATTTGCAGAAAAAATGAAATAAGCCAGACACCCATGGTCAGAAGTATCATGTTCTCTCTCCTACACGTAGAGGAAAAGGGAGAGGAAGGGAAGGGAAGGGAAAAAGGAAAGGGAAGGATACAAGGGAAGGAAAAGAGAAGGGAAGAAAAAATGGAGAGGAAGGAAAAAGGAAAAGGGAAGGGAAGGGAAGGAAAAAGTCAGCCAAGAAGTAAAACAGTGAGTCATAATTACGACAGATTAGAAAAAGTGAAGACAGAGAGAGGAAAGGTAGCTAAGTGCAATCCATACACATGTATGAAAATATTATACTGGGTCCTATTAATGGATACAACTAATATGTGAAGTAAAAATTAATTAAAATATTTTAAACATTTTATCAGCAATGTTCTAGACATGAAAAGCAATGTGAGCCCCATAAAGCACTATCCAGGCGACAATATGTTTTCACAGAAGCTCTAAGTCAACAGACCACAGCATGGCCTTCCAGAGTTCAGCACTGCCCCACTCAGTTATGGCTGAGGCTACCCCAGGATCTAGCATAGTCTGAGAAGCATCTCAAACAATGATTACATTGTTCCCATGCCAGTGGCTGGACTCGGCTCTGGCAAATCCCTGAACAGAAAAAAAAGAAGAAAAGCTTACCCTCACTCAGTAGAGAGACTAGTCAGGGTTTAGGATTAGGGCCCTCCCTAGAGAGGGGATGGAAGAATGTGGTACTTGCCCCCAGGGATGGGAAGAGGGTCAGAGAAGGGAAAAGGTACAAATGGGCAGAGATGGAATCAAATCAATTTGATTGACATTCCAAGAAGGCCAGGACCTGTCACCTGCAAACAGGTGAGCCTGCTAACACTAGAATGGAAGTGATAGCCAGCCAAAAGGGTCTGGAAGACCTTATAGCTTGGGTCCTAGAATACTGATTAGGGCTGTTAAGAGAATAGAGAAAGGACAGACACACAGACATATACAGGAAGTCTGGCTTCAGGTACAATCAGCTACCCTACAACCCTGAACTTTGAAGTGTCTATGAGTAAAGTACGGGGGTGGGAGGTGGGGCGGTTGGGTAGTCTTGGTAGGAGATCTCTGAAGGTGAGCAGTCCCAGAGTGATCTAGCTGCAGCTGCTAGTCCTTGCACACACTGGCCCATCATTCATAAACTCTCATACTGGCACTCCCAAGGAATGCTTTGTCACCCTGCTTGAGCCTAGACTATATGGGTAACAACTTTACCAACTGTGGTGCATCTGAGGCCTTGGAGTCCTCCACAGGGTCATACTCATGTCAACAAAGCACATTCACTCAGGACTTCACTCACTTGGGGCTTCCTGTGCACCCTACACTTCAGGCCTGTCAGAGGTGGAGGGTGGAGACTGAGGAGTGAGGGGAGCCATAGGAATAGATAAACTCCAGAAAAATCTGCCCATTCAGAGGCAGCATGGTGATGAGCCTTGAATTTGGGGCCAGCAACATTAGTCTAATAATTCTGTGAATAGCCTGAGAAAGAGATTTGACTTGACCAGAAGCAAAAAAGGCTGAGAAGGAAGCTCTGCTGTGACCACTCCTCCCCCGGCCCACATTCCCTCTCCTCTTGCAGGAGCCAGCCTCATTCTCTCCTTCCTTTGAAGAAAGCAGAAAAAGAGCATGCTTTGATTTTCTTCAAACAAACACTGGGCTGAGTAGAGAGATAAGGCCTGCCTGGGCTGGCTCCGGCTTCACTGGGCAAGGGAAATCACACTTCATATTTCCAACATGCATGTCCAAAGGGGGGCCAGGATTTGCTCACCACAGAAAGCTGGAGGGGCTGTAGGCCCTCTGTTCCAGGAAGAAGCCTGCCCAGGGACTGCTGGAACTGTGTCACAGTCCTCGGCCCTCTGCGCCTGCATGTCCAGGGTAGTCAGATGTGTACAGAAGGGATCATGTGGCCGATGGTCAGGGAAGACTACCTCCCAAGGTAAAGCCTTGACAAAGTGACCTTGTGGGGGAAATGGAGAATTCCATGAAGAATCTGCCTTCCCAGGAAGGCAGAAAGGGAGAGGCTTGGGAGCCACAGGAGGTCCCCTCCCTGTTGCCTCCCACTGGTGCCCTTGAGCTCCGGTCTGCTCACTACCTCAGAGCAATAGCAATCCAGCCAGGCACTCCGTGTTCTGAGCACCTTTCCTAGGTTATCTCACTTAATCCCCTCGGCAAGCCAAGGGGCGGGCACTGCCTTTAACTGTTTCAGATAAGGAAGCCAAACACAGGGTGGGGCAAGGATCACCCAAAGTCACCTGAAGTTCATAGCAAGGGAGACTGAGCCTCCACCCTCTCCCTGGCAGCTACCTAGCTTCCCACAGACCCACCACACACCCCATCCAGGTGTGGTCCTGCCCCTAGGGTCTCACCTGAGTTCCCTTTTACCCTGCCCATCACTATCCATACAGTCATTTTCCATACAGGGGACAATTCGGTTGCTAGCTACAGCAGAGGTCCAGTAAGATTAGAATGGTGCTGAAAACTCTTAATCACCTAGTGAGGTCAAAGCTCTCCTCACACCACAGCAGCACACATTAATCACGCCTTTGGTACTACAACCCCAAATATGTAGCAGCTACAATTCTGTACAGTAGCTAAGACTCAAAGGGCCATGTGACTGGCTTATGCAGTCACTATTGAGTTTTATAGTTTTTTATTATTATTATTTCAGTGTTCCCTCTGTCCTCTCTACTCATCATCCTCTCCCAAGCTGTGTGCTCACTTAGAGAGCCAGCCCCACACAACTTCCTCTAAAGGAAAAATTCGAACACCAATTACGTATCCCCCTATGTCTGGTCCAAGAACCCTTTTTTTTTTTTTTAAGATTTATTTCTTTATTAAGTATACAGTGTTTTGCCTGCATGTACCTCTGCAAGCCAGAAGAAGGCACCAAATCTCATCATAGATGGTAGTGAGCCACCATGTGGTTGTTGGGAATTGAACTCAGGACCTTTGGAAGAACAGGTGGTGCCCTTAACCTCTGAGCCATTTCTCCAGTCCCACCCCACCCCCACCCCAAGAACTCTTTAGTTCTGTCCAGCTGGGCTCTCTAAGCTAGTGTTGCTGGGTGTTGGGTGCTGTCTTAGGGTTACTATTGCTATGATGGCACACCACAATCAAAGCAACTTGGAGAAGAATGAGTTTATTCAGTTTACACTACCACAATACTGTTCATGATCAAAGGAAATCAAGACAGGAACTCAAGCAGGCCAGGAACCTGGAAGCAGGAGCTGATGCAGAGGCCATGGAGGGGTGCTAGTGTGGGTGCCAAGCATTGTACCTAATGTGTTGCTTTTGTTTGTCTAACTGACTTTCACAAAAAGTCTTATTATTTTTCCAATTGCAAATGTAACTCAACTGTTTAGAGAAGCCATGACCAAGGAGAGTTACATGTGCATTTTCACGTGTGTGTGTGTGTGTGTGTGTGTGTGTGTGTGTCCTCTGATGTCTTTCTTACAATGAAACTGAGACTCAATAACATGCTCTACTCTGGTAAATTTATCTAACCTAATTGCCTCTCAAAGGCCCCTACTACTAAGCACCATAGTCATCTTACGTGTCAGAGGGGACAACCCGTAATCAAGCCATAGCAGCATATCCAGCAGCATATCCAGAAAGGGCAATGCAATGGGAGAGAGAGAAGGAAATAAATAAGATACAGACACACACAGAGTGAAGACCAAGTTAAGTTGGGCTCAGAAGAAACCAAGCCTGCAGACACCTTGATCTTGAACTTGTAGCCTCTGGAATTGTAAGAAACCCTGTTCCTGTTGTTTAAGTTTCCTGACAGCTCCAATAAACCAATATACAGCTCTACTATATTTCTTTTTAACTGCTACATAGAGTTCTATTTTATGAGTAGAATATATACAATATGAATATATTTGGTTTAAATTATTCCCTTTTTAAAAGATATAATATTCCTTTTAAACTAAAAAAATTACTTAAAACAGAATTGTTGCTCTGTTTCTGCATTTCAGATTCATCAGGAAAGAGTTCTCATGTTGATTAAGATGCCTGTCTTCCATACTTATTTCCTGGAACCTTTGACTTTCACTTACATAATCCATTAAATAATCCATCACAGTTCTTTCTCAGCAGTTAAGTATCTTCCTACTTTTCTTCTTAGGTTGCCCATTTTATTTCTTAGACCTAACTTGACCTTCCTAGAGAGAAACAGTTTTCAAAAAGGAAGGTGGAAAAAGTCATTCATATACTTAACCCCAGAAAATGACTATATTTGCAGCTTTGTGGCCACCAGTGTGTGTGTGTTTTGGGGGTTATGCTGTGTCTCTAGATTCAAGGTCATCATCTTATCAACTCCCTGAGAAACTCCTTAAACTTGTGGGGACCACTGTGAAAGACCTAGGACGCAATACAACCCTAATAGTCAATACGGCTGGCAGTGCTAACTATGTCATGTTGTCACTCTGAATCCCTCCAGGAATAGTTCTGGGTGGAGACAGGCAGTGGCGTGACAGTGAAGGGGAGTTCTCCAAAGCTGGCTTCAGAGAGTTCAACATATTTAACTTGTTTCTGGAACAAAGCATACTCCTGTCTCCTCCTCTAATTTTGCTTACCTAAAAAAGTCACTGCCACGTGGTTTCAGGATGCTACTTCCTTGTTTAGAACCCTGACTCTCCGTGGCTACAAAGGTACAGCATCAGGACTCAACTTTAGGCTTACCAAAATCTAGCACTGCTCCCCTCCCGCCCCAAAACCTGTCCAGCACATAGCCTTCTGCTAGACACCTTCCTCATCACCTACAAAGAGGCCTTACAAGACACCTGTCTCACGCTTCTTCTGCACATGGTCTCACCATTGGACTGTCTTGATTCCATACTTCTGAAATATAGTGAGGAAATAACAAATATAGAAAAGAAAGAGGGGGAAATGAGCAGAGAAGGACAAAGCTCTGCTTCAAGTCCACCCTTCCTAGTCCCCCAAACACTGCCCATCTCCCCTCTCTTTTCAAGCCCCAAACTTTACCTATAATTGTCTCTCCTTCTTCCTCCATGAAACTACTGGACAACCATGTACTGTCTATTTACTTTCTAATAAATATAAGCAGAATTCCCTGATCTGGACCACATGCCTTTTAAGGATAAGGACCATGCTTCACCTCTGAACACACACTGCCACGGGCAGTTATAAATCAAACTGAAAATACTGTCTACCACTGAGTCCACCAACCAGCCAGAAACTCAGGTGTTGAAAATTCTCTGTGGGATCCGAAGCACAAGAGAAAACATCCCACTGTTCCCGGCCCTAAACTCTACAGAGCTCTTCACTTATCAACTCTTACAAAAGTCAGCTTTCTTATCAGCAAAATGGGGTTAATAATATAATATACTTTCTCAGGGTGCTATGAAGTTTACACAACTTGCAGTCTAGGAACACATTAAACGTATGTGTAGAAACCTCTGTCAGCAGATCAACAGCTGTATTGTGATACCACCTTCCTAAAGGAGTCTGGACGTCTCTTCTTGAGGCCTAAAACACAGAGAGAGCTACTCACAGCACAGAATTCAAAGTGGACCCATCCGCTAAGCATGGGGAAAGCATGATAAATAAATTGGTACAAGAAAAAAAAAGAAAGAAATAATCAAGTATCATTGTGGCCTTGGTCCTTGACATCAAAAACTTCTTATAGCATTGAAGAAACTAAGAAAGCCCCAGAGACCGCAGCAAGCCTACTGCTGAGATTTCTCAACGATTTCTTCTCCCACGGAAGGACAGCCCACAGATGGAAAACAGGTAGACATGCCTTGGGCAAGGAACTTCCAAATAAGAGTGGAGCAACATGGAAATTTCCAAAGTACAAAATCGAAATGACACATCTCTTGTTTGAGAAGTAGGAGACAAGGCTTTTGAAAATCCCCTTGAAGATGGTATTTTGAATGCACTTGGGAGGTGAAGGATGAGAGTGACCAAAGCCTGTGCCTCGACTAGGATCTGAGGAAGTGGAGCCCTCAAGGAACAAGTCCTTTCCACTAGGTCACTGGCTGCCTGAGCTGCAATCTTTACCGCCCCCACCCTCATAACATGCTCAAGAGAGTTGATTTAAAGGAGGGTTTTCACTCATGGTCAGCTGGCTCTTTGTTTCTGGGTTTTGTTTTGTTTTTTGTTGTTGTTGTTGTTGTTGTTGTTGTTGTTTTTGTTTTTCTTTTTTCCAGAGACAGAGTTTCTTTTTGTAACTGCCCTGACTGTCCTGGACTCTGTTTGTAAACCAGGCTGGCCTCAAACTTACAGAGATTCACTTGCCTCTGCCTCCTAAGTTCTGGGATTAAAAGTGTGTGCCACCACATCTGGCTTGTTTCTGGGTTTTGATGAAACAAAACATGGTGATGGGAGTGTGAGAGGAGATGATTCACCTTACAGCAGCCAAGGAGAGAGAAAGATGACAGAGACAGAAAAAGAGACAGAGAGACTTTCTGCCTTCCTTTTTTACTCCATCTCGGCCCTTCAGGGTGTGTCTTACACACACACACACACACACACACACACACACACACAGGAGTGTGCTCCACTAATCTCTTAGGCACCCCTTAACCTAATCTAATGACTAATCAAGACTGAGCATCAGAATAGCTGCTCACACCACTGGACCCATCGCCAGATGGGTGGGTTATGCAGAAATAAGAACAAAACAAACACAGTACCCGGACTCGTGGGAACTAAGAAGGATTTCCATTCGGCAATAAGGTATTTATCTAACAATCTCCAAGGCAATATAAGTGGGTCAAGTTTTCTCAAGACGGTGGGAACCAAAGAGCAGTAACCTAAACCAATGGGAATCTCCGTTTCAGCAAGGAGATTCAACCAGGTTCCATAAGGAAGGTTTTCTGACCCAAATATGTAGCACTTCTCATTCTGAAGATCTTCATTTTTTTCAGCCTGACTCCAATCTACTTGCCAGTCCAGACTATATTCTACATTAAAGCCGGGGTTCCTTATGGGTAACATATGTTACTGAAACTTGTAGCCATAATATCTCGTAACTCAGTGATATTGTCCCTGGAGTTAAAAGAATTCAGCTAACATATGCTTCTGCTATTCCCATCCTGAGATATGAGCGTTGGAATACATTATGTACAACATATGGTTAATTGAAAGATACAGGGGGTATATTAAAAAATAAATATGTTTATATGACCTGTGCTGAAATACATTTGAAATATCATCCAGTTGCCTTTTGCAATAATATATGTAGACGCTCTCTGACATAACTCTCTGATCTCTCTATCCTCCTTTCTTTCAATTTCCCATGACTTCTTGTACGTTTTCCCAGAGCCAAGCCAGCCACAAAATCCTAAGAGCAGAGCTCTGGGAGGTGTGATAGAGGAAATTAAGATGGTGTGTAAAGAAGTGTGGTGGGAAGTCAGGAACAGCAGAAAAGCCCGTCCTCCCCTCCCTCTGCATCCTGGCAATAATATCATGGTTTAGAAGCTTAATCCCAGGAGGTTACTGAGCACCTCTGCTCTTCTCCCTTCACTGGGCCGTCATTTACTCACACGTAAAGAATCACCAGGACTGTGTGCCTCCTTCCAAACACAGAGACGTTGTTGAGATGAGAAAGGATAATGTGCAGTGTTACTTTGTAATAGTTTCATCCTGCGGCGAAGCTCCTTGAGCAGCATGGTAAACAACTCAGGACGGCTTCAGGAAGTCCCTGAAAGTGACCAGATTCACTAGGGCCCCTCCCTGGAAGGGTAGAGAAGCCACCCTACAAAGACTCTGAGTCCAGCCACGTGGCCTGAAAGATGTAGAAACCAGCTGAGACTCCTGGAAGAGGTTTAATTTTTTTGGGTTTTTGTCCTGGGTTTGCTTTGTAGACCAGGCGAGCCTCGAACCTACAGAGATCCGCCTGCCTCTGCTTCCCAAGTGCTAGGATTTGAAAACGACACTCTCCAATCTGTTGAGCTGCCTGCAGGCTGTGCAGTGTGCTCCAAGTTTCCCAGCTTTTGTGCGCTGTCACTCACGCTGAGATTGGCTCTGATGATAAGGCTATCTTTGAGTCATTTCTTCTCCAGAAAGTAATCCCAATAAAATTGATTGGTTCATCAAGCTGAACTTTGGTGGAGTCTGTACTTTGGTCTGCCATGGAGCTATTTGGGGTGCATAGATGTGTGTGTGTGTGTGTGTGTGTGTGTGTGTGTGTGTGTGTGTGTGTGTGTGTGTTTTGTATCTCCCCAGGGAAAGTTTTGTCGTACACAAGCATTATCTTGGGCTTGCTGCAGGAGTCTCTTCCTTGGTATTTCCACTCCAATCCTTTTTTTAAAATATTTTATTAATTTATTTGTATTACATCTCAATTGCTAGCCCATCCCTTGTATCCTCGCATTCCTCCCTCCCCTATGTCTGTGACTGAGGGGGACTTCTTCCCCCTGTATATGCTCATAGGGTATCAAGTCTCTTCTTGGTAGGCTGCTATCCTTCCTCTGAGTGCCACCAGCCCTCCCCATGAAGGGAACGTGGTCGAAAGTGGGCCACCAGAGTTTGTGTGAAAGTCAGTCCCCACTCTCCACTCAACGGTGGAGAATGTTCTGCCCATTGGCTAGATCTGGGTAGGGGTTCGAAGTTTACTGCACATATTGTCCTTGGCTGGTGTCATAGTTTGAGCAGGACCCCTGGGCCCATATCTGCCCATCATAATGTTCTACTTGAAGGTTTCTAGGACCCTCTGGATCCTTCTATTTCCCCCATTCTCCCATGCTTCTCTCACCTAAAGTCCCAATAGGATGTCCTCCCCTCTGACCCACTTTCTTGGTAAGTGAAGATTTTCATGGGACATGCCCCTTGGACTAGTGTCTAGATATAAGTGAGTATATACCATTTGACTCTTTCTGCTTCTCGGTAAACTCACTCATTATGATCATTTCTTGTTCAATCCATTTGTCCACAAATTTCAGAAATTCCTTGTTTTTAATAGCTATCCACTCCAATTTTTCTTATCCCACACCAGGCTCACACCAGCTCACCAGAGTTGTGGGCTGATTAAAAGCTGATCTGATTTGAAAAACATATATAAAATCCTTTCCTGGGTCTCTGTTGCTTACCAAACAAAGCAAAACCTCCCACCATGGCACAGGAGACCATCCTGATCAGACTCCGGTCCAGCCCTCAGGCCCATCCACCTCTCTTGTATTTATCCATCCATAGCAAGTTGCTTGAAAACCAGCCTTCCCGTGATATCCAACAATCTGGGGAGTACTACAGATCAACTTGGAGTCATGCAGTGGCTTTTGCTGGTGTCACATACTCAACACACAAGCCTCTACTGTAGACCCCATCACACTGCCTCCTAGCCCTTGCTTGTACCTTCTTTCCGTCCAAGTGTTTCTTGAGGAACTGAAGAAAGGGGATTCCTAACTTTGCCACTTACAAACTGCAGAAACTATATCCCTAACATCTTCGGTTATAAGTCTCTTCATATATAAGCAAGTGCAATAATAAAATATAATTCAAAACACTTATAAACACATGGTATTTGTCTTGGCTAGTTTTATGTCAGCTTTACACAATCAAGTCATTTGAAAAGAAACCAGAATTGAGGAAATGCCTCCAAGTACTGACTACAGACAAGTCTGTAGAACATTCTCTTAATCAGTAATTGATATCGAAGGGCCCATCCCACTGTGGGTGTTACCACCTCTGAGTCAGTGGTCCTGGACATATGAGAAGGCAAGCTGAGCAAGCCACAGGAAGCAAGGTAGTGAGCAGCCCTCCTCTGTGGTCTGTGCTTCTGTTCCTGCCTCCAGGTCCCTGCCGTGAGCTCTTACCCTGACTCCCTTACTGGAACTGCAAGCTAAACTCTTTCCTCCTCGAGTTGCTTTTGGTCATGGTGTTGAAGACCACCCTTAATATTCTGTTGACCTTAGGGGCTGGCCCGTTTTATTATTGCCACACCTGTTCTTGGCTGTCAGCTCGACTGCATCTGGAATTCACTGAAACACAAATGACTGAGTGCACCTGTGAGAGATGTTTTCTTAATTAAATTATTTGAAGCAGGAAGACTTGTTTTGTTTTTTGGTTGCTTGGTTTGTTTGTTTGTTTGTTTCTTGAGAAAGAGCTTAAAGTGTTTAGAAGAAAAAGCATGTAATTTGCTGCCCTGTCAATCCAAAGCAGCCTATCCACTGCTTAGGAATACATACATGCAGCAAAAGACTATGGAAGTGACAGGGAGGGATTAGCACCCAGCTGGTGAAGGGCAGAACTCAAGAAGCACCTGTGGATTGACTGAATGACGAACTTTTTTATTTTATTTTATTTTATTTTTGAGATGGGCTCTCACTATGTAACACCGGCTAGCATCAAACACACAGCCTCCTCCTACCACAGCCTCTCCTACTTGCTAGAATTACAGGTGCACACCACACACCCAGTAGTGTTTTTTTGTTTTTTTGTAGGTTGCACTGTGTGATTGGTACCTAGGTTTTTATTTTATTATTCTTTCTACCTTCCACATATCTCGAATATTTCATGATTGTTTTAAAGAAAGGAAGGTGACAACAGTTCTGTATGTTTCAAGAAAATAAAGGGCTCTGTGCCCAGAGTTTGATTCACTTCTGAAACTTTTCTCATCCTTTGTCACTTAGAGTAGCTCAGACTATCCCAGATTTCTGGGCTTCTCTTGGGTCAACATTCATTTGGTAACAAGGTGGTTTCCACGTGCCATATTCCAAACCTGAAATGTCAGAGGTAGCACCACTGGGAACCATGCCAAGAAAGCAATTAGGAGAGTTGGTTTCCTAGTAGAAGACGTTACAGGAATCTTGAGCAAGTTTAGGGTGTGTTGCTGGGCCCTTCCAGGACCACAGAGGCTGTATCATGAATACAAGAAATCCCTCAGGGGGAAAAAATGGATTGGGCAGACAGCTCCCTGCCTCTCTTAAGTGACAGAAGACAAGTACGCCTGACGGCAATGGTGCACAGCTAGAAGGAGGCTCTGCACATCTCACCAAAAGAGGGCATTCTAACAGGTTAGCATCCTGGGATACCCAAAGGCTGTGTTCTCATGATCCTTCCAACAGCAAGCCTGCCATGTTTGTTCATTCTCTAGCTGTGAGAGAGGTCTTCCTGCGAGACTACAGTCTCAGGGGCATGGGTCATCACACACTGTTGGTCAGAGTCAAGGAAAGAGGGTCCAAGGCCTTGCATCTTGTCTGGGACTATAGCAGGGTGGGAGGCTGGGCAGGGAAGCAAAAACAGGGTTTGAGATGTAACTCTGACCTCACCAGGCTCCAACCATTCACCAGGACTATCTTCTCTCCATCTTCCCCCAAAATACAGGAGTTTTTGTTTGTTTGTTTTCTGTTTTCTCAGATTCCTTTATCTGGCCACATCCTTCTATTTTGTCCTTTCCTCCCAAACTGCTCTTTTTAGGAGGGAGGCAAACTGTTCTGTTTCCTCCTTTGGAATGCCTCCTGCCTTCTTACCCACATTCCTATCAGTTCTTGGAACTTGATTTGCAGTACCGACCATCGCCCAAACAAGACAACGGAAGGCCTTCCCAATGGGCTCCAGGAGCAGAGCTAGTGGAACAAATCCTCCAGGGTCTCGGACGGGCAAAGAACGGTGCGGAATGAGTTTGCTCTATGCAGCGCTCTGCTTAGTAGTGTCTCCCACTTGGGATCCGTGAACATTTCATTGCGACCTTCTCAGTGCCGTGTGGGTTGGGAGGTGACACGGTGGCATCTGAAGGGCCCCGAAGGGAGACTCGTTCTTCTGGGATTTGTTGCCAGGATTGCAGCTTGATGCCTGACTCACCCAGGGAGGGCTGAGTACAAGCCGAGGATCAATGGAAAGACTCTCGGGTCATACAGGCTGCCTTGGCTCTGCCAGCTCAGCCTCTTGGGGGCCTGCCAGGGCTCACTAGGCAGGCAGAGCTTAGGTAGGGAGTCAAGAGTATTCTGCAAAGTTATCCAGGCTCCCCCCCCTTTCCCCCGCCTCTGAACTGGGACAAGGATGCTTTTTCCTCCTACAGATGCAGATGCATCACAGAGCAAACTGTTCTTACCCCTCATCAAAAGCGAGCAAAATTAGGAAACTGCTCCTTTCTAAGGTAGAAAGCTTACAAACACCTGCACATGCGCACACGCGCACATGCGCACGTAAGCATGCACTCAGGTTTGTCTGCTCTGGAAGGCAGCTCTCACAGGCACTGTCCTCTGTGTTACCTTGGCTGTCCCGCTGAGACTCCAGGCCTGGTTGTCCAGAGGAACCCAGACTCTTCTATTCCCTCCAGTTGCTAACACCACCCCCTCAACAAAACAAAACAAAAAACCAGCCCACAGGACCATTACTTAGATAAGTCTTACTAGCAATTACTGCAAACAAAAAATTACCTCCAAGAAGATAACCAGGTTATGGGCAATTTTTTAAAGTTATTATAGCTTAGGCATTGGCCCCAACCCTTCAATGTCTTCTCCAGGCCCCTGGTAGCCCATAGGGTCTTGTAGGAGCTTCTGACTGGTCCTGCCCTTTGCCATGACTCCTATGTGCTGAAGCTTTGTACAAATCTCCTGTATGTCCTCTTCACCAATAAGCCTAAAGGGGCTGCCCAGCTCCTGGAGAAATTGGTTCCCACAGCCCTGCTCAGCCAGAAAGCCAAAAGAACAAAGCCATCTATTTCTAAACCCAAACTAAAATTAGATAGCCACCAACATTGCAACCATGGCTGTGCCCAGAAGCCAAAAGGCTAAAGCCTAAGGCATCATAAAGAATGATTCCAGCCTCCCTACTCACCATATAGCTAGGAAATGAGATTCTAAGAGATGACTTTAGATTCTGGGCCAACACAGGTTTCTGGATTTTTTTTTTTTTTTTTAATGTTTAGGACCCTCGAAGGCCTGCATAGTTCCTGAAATTGTCAAACCAACATGGAACTAGGGGAAAAAAAGGTAAATATTCTCTCAACACAGTCAGTCTTTTCTTGAGGAAACAGGGTTTTCTCCTCAGGTAGGTAGCTGAAAGTCCTGTTTAGTGGACCATGCTGACCTGTCTTTGTGACTCATGTCCCTCACCAAATATAGCCCCAGAGGTCCTAAGTCCCAACCCCGCCCACGCCTGTACTCTTCTACAGTAAGGCTCATGACTAAGTCATGTGTCCATCACTCACAAACATCAGGACCCAGGGTCTCTTTCTTAGCATTGGTTGGGTTTCTTCTCCACACGTGTTGCAGCCTCTCATGACACTGTCCCTTTGCTTTCTGGCCTGGGCTCTACCTGCAGATCCTCTGAGACTTCACACAGCTGGGTGGGGCTGCCATTGTTCCCTCCATCGCCCCACTGTAACATGAAGAATGTTCCCCACAGATGAGATACAGTGACAGAAGCAAGGTGCAAGTTTTCAATACATCCAACTTTATTAGGAGTAGGTCGCTGACACCTCAGCAGCCAGCTCCCATGTATACACAGTATACACGCTCAGCCAGTTCCCCAGACTCTCTCATCCTTCTGCAGTACCCAGAATGCAAAAGAAGCAAGCCCAGAGGGGAGGGGCCTCTAGCAACATCGGTGTCTAGAGTCTCCAGGAGCTGACTTTCAATCTGGGCTCCTTTCCAAACCCCTCTCCAACACGATGAGGTCCATAAGAGGGTGTTTGGGTCTAAATCCTCCAATCAGTGCACACAATAGACAAAGGAGACTAAGGGGATCCTGAAGCCAAAGTCTCACTGGTCCATATGCCAATGGAGAAGTTCCTGGAGGCCCAGGATGCCCCTTCTCCATAGGCATGAGACATTGCTTGGACTTTCTGTTCCATCCTAGGAAACCTGGGCCTTGACCTCGCCTCTGCTCAGCATGGGTTGACAGAAAGCGTTCAGAGGCAAGACAAACTTCCCAAATTGTCTTCGTCGTACTTCTTTTAAAAAGAAGAAATTAAAAAACAAAAAACAAAAACGAAAATGAAACAACAACTGTGACAGAAAAGAGTGTGGACACCTGGCATGTGTCAGGAACAGGAGTGGCGATCCCTCCTTGAAATGACTTGTCAAGTCGCTGACGGCAAGAGTCCTCTGTTAGAGGTTGGTTGCCTCAATGAGGGCACCTCACTTCCCACCTGTCCCTGCCTCTCCCCTTTCCCCACAGCCCAGCACCACCTCTACTCATAGGGACAGGACGCTCCGCGCACAGGGCACCACGCTCTCATCAGCTAGCAAGGCTCCCCTTCAGCCTCAGGCCCTGGGGTCCTTTTGTCTCTACAGCTCTGAAGTACTTCCTGCTTCTCCCCTATGAAGTTCTTCATGGGCGACCGCAGCCCAGCCTCAGAGGGTTGCAGGCCCTTCACCCACTCACTGTAGGAGCTCTGTCCAAGCTCCCCAGCCTAGAGATAGACCAGGGTTAGAATAATACCATGGAGCAGCGGTTCTCAACCTGTGGGTCACGGCCCCTTTGGGAGTCAAATGACCCTTTCACAGGGATCACCTAACACCATCGGGAAGCACATCAAGATTCATAACAGTAGTGAAATTACAGTTATTAAGTAACAATGAAAATAATGTTATGGCTGGGAGGGGGGCGTGTCACTGCAACATGAGGAATTGTATTGTATTAAAGGGTCTCAGCACTAAGAAAGTTGAGAGCCACTTCCCTAGAGGTTAAACTGGCCACTGGCCAGTATGTGGATTTTGACTACTACAAACACAGACCACCTCCAGCCCCCTCAGTGGAGACAAGGGCTATAGCCTTGTCACCATCAAGTCCACTACTGAAGTCCTAGGTGCATCGCCTATCCTTTGAAGATGTCCTGTATACGCTGGAGCATCCCAGGTGTTCAAGAAATACCCTGCTTATAAGAAACACCTGGATCTCTATTTCACTGTCATGTCTATATAAGAACAGCAGATGGGTCTCCAGTAGCTCCTACTGGTGGCTTCCAAGTGTCCCTAGGTCAGGGCACTGGTTCTTATTGTTTCCTAAAACCTGATACCAAGGAACCTGAAGAAAAAGACACTACCTCACCCTGTCTTCATATTTAGAGCCCTGGCAGATAGTCAGGCTTGTGGGAGGGAGGGAAGCCACGCACATACTCATCTCTATGGCTGAGCGGATCCAGCCAGGAAGATGATATCTGAGTATGGTGGAAGCACCAGGTTACTTCTGTGCTAGAGAGCATGGTCTGAGGTAGCAAACAATGAACCCCATTTACCTACCAGAGAGCAGGGGATGTAATGATGAGCGCCCAGAGGAGACAGTGGGGGCTGCCAGGTGGAGCATGTGGGTGCTCAGCATCTCACCCTCCCAGGCACACCCACTCCCTCTTAGTGGGTCCAGAGCCGTGGTCACTTTGGAAGTCCCCCAGGGCAGCACATTGTCTTCATCATCGGCCTCGCTTTCACATTCCTCTCAAGATGGCAAAAGCATCACAACTACTTTTCTCCCGCCCCAGGGTGCGGTTCTTCCAAGTCAGATCCTGCAGCTCAACACCCCCTATCCTAGCCCCAGTGAGAGTGGAAACCCTCTAGGACTTTTGTGTTCCCTGCTTCAGCCACCAAATCATCTCTTCTGTTTGCAAATAGTTTCTCTCTCTCTCTCTCTCTCTCTCTCTCTCTCTCTCTCTCTCTCTCTCTCTCT
>OU015749.1:88826492-88846960 GCA_907169655.1 Acomys percivali
TCTCTCTCTCTCTCTCTCTCTCTCTCTCTCTCTCTCTCTCTCTCTCTTTCTCGCTCTCGACCAAGAAGAGGTCCCTGCAGCTGCCTTCAAAGTACCGGGGGCCACATCTGTGCTTCCGCAACTGATCTAATGCCCTGGCCATCCAGGTTACAAGGTGCTGGTTTTTCAAGGAAGGCCAGGATGGAAGAAAAGCGCAAACATGGAACTCCCTGTACATATCCACTTCTTCACAAACAGGGAAATTGCACCTAAATTAACCCAAGCTCATTGCGTGTTTGCACCCTAATAAACTCAGTCATCTCGTTGGCCCTTTAGCTTCCAGTAACCCCTGAACAATCTTACTCTTAGGTCCACGTCAGTCGAAAGAAAAGAAAGCTGAAAGCACCGTGGGAACCCCGCCTTGTTCAGGGACAGCTCAGAGCTCCAGGGATTGCCTGAGGGCGCCAAACAGCAGGCCATGGCTCTTCCAGCAGCCTGTGGCCTCCATTATGGGGCCAAGGTCCCTGAAGTTCTGCCTGGAAGGCACCCAATTTCCAGGTTCCTCAGAAGCTGAGCTTCAGCACCGTCTGCCCAGCACCCATCTTTGAAGCCTCTCCCCACAACTGGGCCCGAGGAGCAGGGCATGAGGTAGACTGTGCATTAGTTAGCTTCCCCCTGCCCAGTCCAAGGAGGAAGGAACCTCTCGCCCAGACCTATGGTCCTTTTTCTGGATGTGCGTGACAGTGGGACACGGGCCCCTGGCCGCTGTCCTCTGCTCCAGCTGACCGCAGCACCGGCACAACAGCGGGTGGAGAATAAGGGGGTGGAAGAGACAGTACCCCCTCAGCAGGGTCTCAAGACACAGAAGTCCAATTCTTGGGGCTTGCGCCGTAGGTCACACTGGTCCCGAGCCAGCAGCCTGCCTCCGTGGCCCACACACTTGAGCGGACGCCTCTTAAATCCACGGCCACAGCTCTTGGAACACGGCGACCAGTTGCCGAGCTCCCAGGTTGGGCAGGGTTCCCCACAGGCTCTCTTCTCCACTGGTCGATGGGCTGCATCGCAAGCAGAGGTTCCCGGCTGCTCCGGGGAGCCCCGGCAGTCCACTGCTCGCTTCTGCAAGCCACTGCCACAGCTCACGGAGCAAGGCCCCCAGCTGCCTGCCACCCAGCGTGCATGAGGCCTGCTGTCTTGCTGCTCTACTTGGTTGGAAAGACTGAGAACACTGTTGCGCAGCACTGGGGCACCCCGGGGGTCCTTGAGGGGAGAGGACTTGTCCTCTCGAGGCTCTTTGGGCAGATAGAAGGAATAACGCACACGGGGTGGCGTCATCTTCCCCACAGACAGGACTTCTACGGTCAGTGGCTCCTGGATGGGTCGGGAAGCCTGCAGGCTCTCCACTGCAGTGCCAGTACCACTGTACCGTAGCACGCTGCCCTTTACCACCAGATCCCGCTCTACAGCCGACACCACAAAGTGCCCGTTGAGTAGGTATTTCCCTTGGCTGTTCTTCAGGGCCAGGTAGTTGTCATCCCCAATGAGCCCCTTATAGCCACGCTGGCGGATGTCAATGCTGGAGGCGCCTGCCGGGATGGCTACTACGAAATTGTAGCCGTGCCTGGAGTAAAGAGATTGTGCATTATACAGATGCTTGAGCTAATGCCCTTTATCCCCCTTCAAAGTAATAACTGACTGTGCATTTGGGATACACCACGAAAACAGCAGCAGAGGGCAGGGCTACTAAACCAATACCATCCAAGGCTCAAAGAGGCAGATGGCTGAAAGCTGGACCTGAGTTAAGCCGAATGCCTAGGCTGTAGGACCTCGTGATCTGTCCGTCCTTCTGTAAATTTGTCTTTTGAATGAGTCCAAAGTATAATAAAAACACAAGGCTTAAGAAAAGCCACTCCTGCTTGTCTCGTGGTTGGTCTTGGATAAGTCTCTAAGTCAGTTTCCTCACCCATTAAAAATAGAGCTCACAAACTGGTTGTGGTCAGGCCTGTAATCCCAGAGGCAGAGACGGGCAGATCTCTGTGGGTTTGAAGCCAGCCTGGTCTACAAAGAGATTCCAGGACAGCCAAGGCTACACAGAGAAACCCTGTCTTGAAAAGCCAAAAAAACAAACAAACAAGAAAAGCAAAACAAAAATAGAGCTCATAATCACGCACACCACAGAACTGTTGGGGGAGGGGGCTGAAGAAGCCCACAGAATATAAATCACTGAGCATCTATACCTGAAACAGAGGACTCGCTAGGCATCAGCTATCAGGAGGAGGACCAAAAGGATGTAAGTGTACAGTGCCCAAGTCCGAGGTTGGTTATCAGAGTAATGACCTTGGAGTCAGGGTCAGGGATTAGGCCTTGACTCAGATACTAGTTTCCTTTAAGTAAGTCATCTAGGTGATGTGGGTTCCAGCATCCTCATCTACACAGAGTGAGTTAAGATAGACGGTTGCTCAGACTCCATCCAGTCCCTCTGACTCCTCTTGTAACCACCCTGCTGCCTGTCCTTCAGAAAGGCAGCTTCAAAAAGATCATCTGCATCAATGGAGCTCTGAGAAAAGGAGCTGGGGGACCTCCCTGCGCATCACCCGTAGGGGCTCAGGAGAGGATGTCATTCCCAGAGGGGACAGTCCAGCTCCAAGAAGACCATCAGGCCCTTCTAACTTCACCACTCGGACCCATGAAGTTTTAGGCTAATCTAGTTCCCCACTGAGATCTCCAGTACTCTGCTCACCCCGCTCCTTCCAGAACAGAGGTTGGGACTTCCAAAGGAGGGTGTGGTCACCCTCAGAAAGCAGCAGTTGGTGAGTTGCAGACACTGGAGTTTGGATTGAAAGAAGCTAATTATAGGGCACATTTCCCAGGAAGTGGAGGCTCCACTCCTCTCAATGCAGTCCCCAGGGCCAGAGCCTTGAGCCCCACAAGAGCACGGTTGCTGTCACATGCCACCTCTTTTTCCTTGTGAATACGTACAGAGCATTTATTATGCACCAGGCATTGTACTAACGTTTTTAAAAATCCCTTACTCCTCATGAGATTGCATAAGAACTTCATCTACAATAGAAGTCTGGAAGTCTGAAGAATAAATCCCTTGCCCATGGTCATGCAGAAAGCAGAGGACTGAGGTGTGAAAACAGGTCAGTTCTTGTCTCAGGCTTACCATAGCTGTGATGAAACACCCTGACCGAAAGTTCAGGAGGTCAGGGTTATTTGGCTTAAGCTTCCACAGCACTGTTCATCACTGAAGGAAGTCAGGATAGGAACTCAAACATGGCAGGAACCTGGAGCGGGAACTGATGCAGAGGCCATGCAGGAGTGCTGCTCACTGGCTTGCTTAGCTTGCTTTCTTAGAACCCAGGACCATCAGTCCAAGCCTGGCACCACCCACAGCGGGCTGGGCTCTGCTCCGTCAATTGCTAATAAGTAAAACACCCTATGGATTGCCTACAGCCTGATCTTATGGGGGCATTTTCTCAGCTGAGTTTCCCTCCTCTCTAATACCTCTAACTTGAGTCAAGCTGACATAAAGCTAGCCAGCACGGTCCAGTTCTAGAATGCTAGACAGATCCTAACAACAGTTCCATCTCCCTGAATCTCATCTCCTGTTGAAGTGTGTCTTCATGCGTTCATCCTGGCATTCATCTCTGATTGCTGGCCAAATGGATGGATACACGAGTACACGGATGGATTATCGGCCCAGAAGAGCAGGAGTGGCCCGGACAGTGATAATATGCCCATTCTAACATTCACACCACTCTAAGCCAAGCTTCCAACGCCTAGGAGTAATTCCACTTCCAGCACCACCACCACTACCACCTTTGCCGTTTGCCTTTGCCCATACTCTTCAGGGCCCAGAACTTACATAGGCTTGGTGAAGATTCCTGTCACCCTCTTGCAGCTCTTATTGTCTCCACCGCACACCCCGCATTTGTCAAATTTCTTCTTGGAGCCCAGGTTCCCGTCGCAGCCAGCCTTGATGCACTTGCCTTGGACGCAGACCGAGGTGGAGTCAGGAGTGCACAGCGTACCATCCACCACCTGCAGCATCCCCAGAAAAAGAAGAGGAGAGAGACGGCTCATTGATGAGATGCTCCTCTGAAGACTAACCCCTGCCCCTGTCTCCTGTGCCTGCGCACACCCACCTTAGGCGCTAACACGTAGAAGTAGCCAGTGCCGTTGGCTCGGCAGATGAGCTTGCATTTGTCACGTGGAGACACGCCTGAGTACTTGGGTACCCATGCCACAGCTAAGGTGAGCCGGTTGGTGCTGTGGTTGTAGCCATTGAAAGCCTCACATTGCTCCTCCCGGAAGCTCTTGCCAGAGGCTGGGCAGGGAAGAAGCACATAAAGGAAGCTAAAGAGATGCCACAGAAGGTACAAAAGACAGCATCCCTCCCAGAGGTGCCCAGCTCTAAAAGCCCCTCTGCCTCCATGACGGAGTGATAGTCACTTACACCTCCAAAGATTAAGTGGTGTGGAATCAAAAGACACAGTGCAGGGTAAGACATTCCATAAGAAATGTGTCAGTTTCTCTGGTAATCTCAACACCCCTCCCCCCATTAACAGGTGTCCTGAACATATTTTTGGGATGATGAAACCCTTCAGCAGTCTATTAAATCTTTTCATTGCATTGTTAGATGCCTTGCACAAATTACATCATTTACAAGAATACAAATTATATTGATTAGACAACTATTGATATACTCTGAGACATACTTCTGAGTACATAATTCACGTGCTCTTTGTAATGCATTTAAAACCAATGCTCAATGATCATTCAAATAACTGCTGTGATTTTGAGGTAAGGATGAACGTGCTGGCATTTTGAGAAATCTTCAACTGAAGTAGCATGTAAAATTATTCACGGTTTCAATTGATAACAAAGTCACAGCTATTTATACTGCCATCATCCTTTGTTGCCTAAGTGAGGGACATGTTGAGTTTTCTATGGAGAGGTTAATTTAAAAGTGCTGAGCTGGGCATGGTAGTGCACACCTTTCATCTCAGACCTCTCTAGATCTTTGTGAGTTCAAGGACAGCTAGGGATACACACTGAGACCCTGTCTCAAAAAAACAAGGACTAAATTTCTAATTCTAGGGGAGACTAAGTTTTAGGTAGAAGCATCACTGAAAATTAAAACATAGAAAGCTGGAGAGATGGCTCAGCAGTTACGAGCACTGGCTGCTCTTCCAAAGGACCCAGGTTCAATCCCCAGCACCCACATGGCAGCTCATAACTGTCTGTAACTCCTGTTTCAGCGGATCTGACACCCTCATGCAAATGTACATGCAGTCAAAAGACCAATGTACAAAAATGAAAATAAATAAATTACTTTTAAAAAAAAAGAAAGAAAATTAAAATGTAAAATTTTCCCCACCAGGTTCATGGACCCTAGATTCCTGTTTTAAAAATGGGCTTGTCAGTAATAAACGATGAAGACTTCTAAAGGCCCAGGCCTTGTGTCAGCACCAAGTCTCAGCACTAAGAAGAAAATACTCTTGCAGAAGGTGAATGGCTAAAGGAATGATGCCAAGTGGAATCTGCACTTTTCTCGTTCCAGGCTCTTTCCTAGGAGTTGGCATCTTAATTGCAAGATTTGTGACCAAGAGTGACCTCCAGGCACACGGCCCAGAGGCCCAGGCTACTGCTTCCCTATGTCTCACCTGAGGTAGGGCAGGGCTCCAGGTTGCAAGATCTGTATTTCACTCTCACTCCTTCGCAGTACTTTCCACCGTTGGCAGGGGTGGGGTTGCTGCACTGCCTCCGGGCCAGCTGCACGCCCCCACCGCAGGTGCGCGAGCAGGGGCCGTAAGGCTCCCACTTGGCCCACGAGCCGTCCACCTGTGTGGAAGAGCAGGTTACACTCCAGCGAGCCCAGATGCTACACCCAGCCCCTCACCTACAGCAGTGCCCAGTAAAACCTATCGGTTCCCAGCCCGCCTCACTAGAATGAAGTCTACTTTGTATCCTGATAAAAAAGAAGGAAGGAAGGAAGGAAGGAAGGAAGGAAGGAAGGAAGGAAGGAAGGAAAGAAAGAAAGAAAGAAAGAAAGAAAGAAAGAAACTCAATCTGTATGTTCAAGACCCACCCAACACTTAAACTGATTCATCAGCAAACACCAACTGCTCCCAGTTACTAATTAGAGTTCTGAGAAGAGGCATCTCAGGCCATGAGGCCAGGACACTGAGTTTCACACGGGCCTCTGCCTGCTCTACAGGAGTAAGCTTAGCTGATGGCCAAGCTTCCTTAGGTTTCACACTTCACCTGCATACTTAGACCTGAGGTTCAATGGCACATTTAAATTGGGTGGCATGTATGAAAGCCCCTGGCCTGACTCCATGAGGGATTTCAAATTCTTTCCTATGTGCAGTTAGAGTAACTCTAGTAACCTCCAAACCTTGGGCAGGTGCAGCCAACAGCCAGGCAGGCCAACACACAGTGCTGCCGTGGCTGGTTTGAACACTTTAGTGTGTAAATGTTCTACCATCCTGACTTTTCACCAAACCAAACTGATTTGGACCTCCATGGACATTGCCTATGAGAAAGTTCAAGGCATCACCAGCACTAGCAATGCTAATATCTGTGCTGAGAGAATTTGTGTTAGAGAGAATGAAGCAGTTCTAAGCCCCTGACAAGCTTTGGGATAAATTACACAGTGAGTTTGCTGCTGCTGTTGCCACTTGTTCATTTAGGAGGAGAGATTTATAATCTCCACTGTGTTGTTCGTGGGGTGGTAGTTGACTGGCTTCTCATACCCTGAACACTTGTTCACTTGGGAACAGAGAAGCAGCTGAGCTGTACAGCCTGGGAATGCAGCCGTCACTCACAGAGCATCCACAGAGGAATAAACTACATGGACCTATGCAGAAACTGCTTGCGCGAAGTGCAAACACTCCATCCTTTGTGTTCTGAGAGCCGTCTCTGTGTCTGTTCTCCGATCTGAGCTCCTCTGGAGCGGGCATACGGATAACTCCCAACTGAGACTGAGGTGCTCTCTCTAAACTCAGAAGTGACTGTCTAAGGAGCAAGTGACTGTGCCCAGACCTTCTTATCTCAGCTTCTCTTCAGAATTCAGCACTGTCCCTGCAGCATTTAAGACAAGGCCTATTTGATAGAATCTTTCCATCTATTTGTACAGAAACCTCCCTTCTGCCCCTACCATTCATTCATTCATTAAATATTTGCTGACTTCCTACTACACACCTGCCACTAGGTGCAGCAAGTCCCTGCCCTAAAGGCCACTACATCCCAGTGATGGGGACATAAAAGCAAGCTGCAGTTAGGGTGTATCTCATGGGGTTAAAAGTAGGTGGCAGTAGTGGCAGCAGAAGCCTTCGTGAGGTAGACTGCTTGCTCTGTATAAGAGGCTTCTGGGTTCTCAGGCATGTGCCTGCCTCAGAGAACAATGGGTACAACCAGGTAGGTATTATGGGAAGAGCATTCCATGCAGAGGAAGCAAGGGACATGGCTAAGAAAGGACGCACCCTATGCTGAGGGCCCAGTGTCATCACAGCAGAGTGGGCAGGAGGCTAGAAGCCACGCATGGAGGCAGAGTCTAAGCTGTCTCCTACCAAGCTGGTAATAAAGGCCCTGTAGAGTGCAAGCAGAAAAGTGGCATAGCCTAACTCCTATGCTAAAAGGATCCCGCTGGATTCTCTGTTCACAACAGCCTGCAAGAAGATCAGAAACACAGAGAGCAGATGCCGAGCGATTGCCAAATTCTGGGGAAGAGGGAATGTGGCCTGGAACGGTTTGACAGCAAGGAAGTAGTGAGAAATGAGGTTCTGAGTCAAGTTTGAATAGAGGGTCAATGGGAACTGCTGACATATCAGATGTTAAGTGTATGAGAAAATGGGTTTTGGCATAAACAAGTGGAAGGTGCGGTTGCCAAGGCAGGTTTAGGGGATGTGGTGAGGAGCCCAGTTCTGTAGCTGCCATGTTTAAAATGTCTATCAGGTGTCCAAAAGGACTTGCCAAGACTCACTTAAACGTAGAAGAAGTTCAGGGCTGGAGCCGTGGCTCAGTGGTATCCACAGCTTACCTAGTGTGCACAAGGAATGGCACCTGAGGTGGACCTCTGTTTTCCACATGCATTATGAGTTTCCAGGTGTTTTGCATTTCAACTGAGACCAGTAATCACAACTGTACATTTTACCCCAGCCACAGTCACCTATGCAGGCAGGCACACATGGGGACAGTAAACTGGATGGAACCAAAGTGCTGACTAATCTAAGATACTATGACACAGAGAGCTGGGGTGAGGTGGTCAAAGGTTAATTTTTGCAACGGACTGCAGTGTCTCTCGGCACAAGAGGGGAGAAGAGAGGATATGAGAAAGAAATTGAGAAAGAGCAACTGTAGGTCCAGCCTGAAGAACAGGTAGAATCCAGACAACTAAATGGAAATAAGTGGGACAACAGGACACCATGGTCAGACGGATGCTATGAACATGGAAGATGAAGGGATCACTCAAGGCTGCAGTCACTGATAGGATAATCCACTGGGCTTTGCCTGATCAAAGTAACGTTCCCCCAGGAAGGGACAGGGTGGTGAAGTGGTCATTCAGAAAAAAAAGTTGAGATTACATGGGAGCGATTGTGTACCACAGCATAAATCCAGCATCCTCTAGAGTCCTCTTCCCAAGAGAAGCTGCTCATGATTCGCCTGTCCTCAGAGCCTTCAGTCTGAACTCATAAGCTTGACTGTGGAGCCAACTACAACCTTCCTCCTTACTGCCGACCTAATTGCACAGTCAAAGGAGCCAGCTGTGACCATCGTTCACTGAGACCACTACTGGCCTTGCTCCACCTCTGCCCCTCCACATCCTGCCACCTCTCAAGGCTTTCCTCCTCCCGGCCCCTCCTCAAAGGCTCCTTGCTGCCCTCTGACCATTCTTAACCTCCCACCCTCAGCTCTTCCAGGATGCACGGCACATACTCTAATGACAACTCACAGTAGACCGCGGTCTCTCTGGAAGCCTGTGTTACATTTTGTTCTCTCATCACGACTGGTTCTTTAACCCCTGAACTCAATGAATTTGGGCTGGTACATGGGTGCAGGTCACAGAACAGGCTTTGAAGAAGGTGATTCTGTTTCCATTCCACTTCCAGACAAAGGATGGATTGGGTACTTGTAATGTTGTCACTCTGCACCTGAACTCTGTACTGTGTCCTCTCCCAATCATGGACAAGGTTAAGAGAGGGGGACTCATCCCCAAGGTCAAGAATGGTCTTCTCATTCCTTCTGGAAGAGTGCAGAGATCTTTGCTTTCCTAACACGAAGCCAACAGACCATAAGTTTTGAATTACATTCAGAGAAGATTGGGGGCGCTGTTGGTCCAGTTTAATTGCTAATCTGGTTTATCGGAAGGGAAACTTTTGCTCAATTCTATTTTATCTAAAACAACAAAAGCACAACTGTAGCTGAGTCCAGGGTGTGTCGGGGTACTGAAGTGTGTGCCCGGAGTTTGCCTTCACATAATCCCCATGCCTGGTTCATCTGCGTGATCCACCTCCCTGGATACGGAAGTGGTTGATGAAAAGACAGAGCTAGAGCATGAGCTTCTCGTGTTAAGACTTTCAGCTCTATACCTAGAGCTGCTTCCCACACAGTAAAGCTGAGAATCTCCAGTCCTGACGAAGGCTTGGTCTCATGGATGCAAAGCCTGACGCCCTTATCTGGCCCACTGCAGTGTTTCCCCAGTCTTAGTGTCAAAAAGAAAACAGGGGGCTGTGGGTGGGCCAGCTCAGTGGATAAAGTGCTTGCTATGCACGTATAGGATGGAGGTTCAGACTTCCAGCATCCATGCAAAAGTTAGGTGTGGTGGGTGCCTGTGACTTCAGAGCTACAGAACAGAGGTGTGACCCAAGGGCTCACTAGGGAGTTGTAGATCCAGTGAGAGACCCTTTCTCAAAAACTCAAGTGAAAAATCAATTAAGGAAAACAGCCTGACCTAAATCTCTGGCAAATGCACTTGAACAAGCACACAGGCATATATCACACATATATGTATGCAACACACACACGCACATGCATCTCACACACATGTGCATACATGCATCATATACACAAATGTTTCATATTCACATACATCATACACCCATGCATCTCACACAAAACCACATATACATTCCACACATACACACTCACACATCACATGCACATACATCTCACACATACACACACATCATACACTCAAACATCATACACACATACATCACACACGCCTATAGTACACATACATAAGCATACATCACACACATGCATGCATCACACATACACACACCACACACGAGAGAGAGAGAGAGAGAGAGAGAGAGAGAGAGAGAGAGAGAGAGGAGAGACCACAGACAAACGGAGGCACTACAATGCAATGTGGCTCAGTCATAGAGTGAACAAAAGCTTCCATCAAAAACCAAGGCAGGGAGGCCCAGGCCCATCCATTTCCCAGCATTCTCTGACACAAGAGCTCACCTGGTACTTGTTTGGGTTGTGTCTCTCCACGCAGGCCCCCTTGAGGCAGAACTTGCCCTCACCACAGCTGGTGCCATCTGCCCAGGGGAAGTGGCGGGTCTGGCACACCATCTGCCCCTTGGCCTTGCCAGTGCACCACAGCTTTGTACAGTACTGCATATATGGGCAGGGCTTAGAGCCCACCCCAAAGGCCAGCTCACACTGCTGGCTCAAACTGTAGCTTGTGCCCGGCAGGTCTTCAGGTAAGGAGATAGGCTTGCTGGGCTGGTCCAGGAGGCAGTCACCTGCATAGACCCAAGGACATTTGTTAAGACATGCTGGAGAAGTTGAGGCCTGGCTGCCTTACAATGTAAACAGTAGGGAGAAAGTGAACCTAGGGGTAGCTAAAATAGTCCAAGTCAGAACCCGATTCTTCATCACCTTCCAGGGGGTGGTAAACACTGCCACCAAAGCCCTCTCCGCTCGGCCCTGATCCTCTCTGTCACCTGGCTTACCATGCCCGCTGTCCAGGAAGTCAGTGATGATGGCAGCGCTACAGGCTGACCAGGGGTTGGCACGGTCAATCTGGATGAGAGTCGGAGACATCATGTGGTTGGCCCTGAGCTTCCCAAACACCTCCTCACACACCTTCACATTGTCATGAGGCATGTTGAACACATGGCCTGTGGGATGAAGCAAGGTGAGTCAGGACTCAGGAGCAAAGATCTGGGAACAGGCAAGAGGGGCTGCAGGAGGAGGTGGGAGAAGCAAGAAAGCCCTGTGCTGCTCTTCAAGCTGGCTGTTGGCACCTATCCATTGTCTGCCTTGTTGATGTCCTACAGACCATGTGCTTGTGTCTCTTATCTCCTCCATCAGGCTGTGAGCTAGGTAAGGACAGGAGTGTGCCGCCTCATCTTTAACCTATTCTCCCTGAAGTACCCAAGTGTCAACTGGACTACAGCAATCAGAAAAAAAAAAAAAAAAAAAATGAAAGCCAATGCCAAGATCGATGCTGGCCCCAAGAAAGGATTCCTGTATCTCCAGAGTATGAGAAAGCAAAAGTAAATATTTCCCTTTCCCCCCAAAGCATCCAGCACAAATCCAGGTCGGTGTGGGTGAGCCTCCCTCCCTCCCCTCCAGCCTTACCCAGCTCATGGGCAGTGGTGAAGGCTGACGGAAGCCCGTCATCCTCAATGACGGAGCAGCTTCTCTTGGGATCACACATGGTGCCCACATCTGCCATGCCCAAGGTGTCACAGGTGGTAGCCCCGCATAGGTCCTGCCAGATAGAGGAGACACAAAACCAGAGTCAGGTTAGAGATAGTCACAGAAGGGGCCCAAAGAAAATGAAGGGCGCCCGATGGGCATTTATTTGCAGCTGCCAATCAGCCATGGCTTTCTTACTAAAGGCTTGTGAAACTATTTATAGACTCAACCCAGGCTGAAGGAGGTGGCCCCAAGAAGAAAGCTCACTGAGAGGAGTGTATTCCACACAGGGAAATCCTGTGGGAGGAAATTAGGAGGTACAAAATTAAACTACAAGGGCCACAGTTTTATAGAGAGAAGGTCACAAAAACAGTGGATCCCACAGTAGGGTGGGGTTCTGATCACAGCTTCCTGAGGCATGCTGGGGAAGAAAGCAACCAAGCTCCCCGTCCACAGATAGCTCTGAGCAGTCTCTATTTTTGTTGAGTTACTGACTTTTGGACAACTATGAATTAAGTTCAGATTCCCAGCCCTAGCTTGGCCAGCCAAGGATCTACCCCCCGCCAGAAACTTGGCTTCCTTGAGCTGACAGGAAGCAGAAAGAGGTGGGCCTGAGCCACAGTCGACACACAGCTTACTGAGCTACCAAAGCTAAATGGGAACATGGGCTCAGGGCTGCTAGGGACAAAACATAGAGATCATCACCTACGTGGGAGGGTCCCCCCTTCTTTTTGTATCTAGAAGCTTGATGCTGCAGGAACTAGGTACTCCCAGCAGCACACTGTATTAGGAAGTATTCCCAGGGGATGCTAAAGTGAAAGCAATGGGGCTCCATAGATGGAAATCTCAAAGACCTTACTCAGTATTATAGGCCATGGATACATGTAGAAACACTGAGAACCAAAATAAATTGGAAATGAGATAAAGTACTCATGCAACTCTGTTACCCTAAGGAGATGGATGTTATATTAGTCACATTTACATACTCTTGTGTCATTGTCTTTAAAACATGTGGAAATTTGGTCCTCACGACAGACTTAGGAGACGGGTACATTATCACATCTGTTTTCCAACGATGGAAACTAAGGCCTATGGCCATAGTTAATCCTGGTCATGGTTCACTAAGTGCCAACACCACACATGCATTTCACATGCGTGACCCCATCTAACCATCACTACAGTTCGCTGAAGTAGCAACCAGTTATCCCTTCCCACAGACAAAGAAGCTCATGCTTGAGGAGGTTCAAGACACACAGGAGAGCCATGATCTGAGGGTCTATGTGGCTCGGGATTCAGATGGCACAGCCGGTGGCTCAGCAACACTTGAGAATAAGCTCTCATGTTCTCCTGTGAAATCCAGGGGATGAAGGTGAGCATGCCTGCAGAGCTCTACTCAATTTTCCTAGGTGTGTGTGTGTGTGTGTGTGTGTGTGTGTGTGTGTGTATGTGTGTGTGTGTCTGTCTGTCTGTGTCTGTCTGTCTGCCTGTGTGCATTTGCATGTGTGCACACACCCGCATGCATGTAGTGTGTGTGTGTGTTTGTGCGCACACACTTACGTATGCTACCCTGGGGGGAGGTGGAAGTAACCAGGGTTAGTAGGGCCAGAAGGCATGGTAAGAAAGTGGTCATAGTACAGAGAGAATCAGCAGAATTTAATCCAAAGTACTCAGAAGTTTACCACCCGAGCAGTCAAACTTGGCTTCCCACAGGCAGGTGATAGTCACACCTCCTAATGAGTTAACAGTTTTTCTGGCCAAAAGAAAAAAAAAAAAATGAGGGTGACCAGCCTGAACCCAATGGCCCAGAATCAGTGACATGCCTTACGCATGCCCTAACTTTGTTCTACTGCCTGTGTGAGTGAGGTACCTCTTGCACTTTTGGGAACTTTACAAGAGACCTCAAATGCATTCCTTTCCTTTCTTTTCTTTTCCTTTCTTTTTTTTATCCTGGTACCTTCCACTTTTTCAAAGGCTTCATCTCCCAGGAAGTTCACACCCCCACCCCCACCCCCACCCCCACTGCCCAGAGATCTGAAAACCTAAGAAACAACCACTGTCGAAAGATCACAGACAAGCTTGGGACACGAGGAAAAGCGGAAGATATAGAAGAAACACATAGTTATGGAAAAAGAGGAGGTGATCTACAGATTTCCTTCGTATAAGTGAGGCCCATAGGAACAAGCACATTCTGTGGCTTCCAGGCCACCCACACACTGAGGCAGGCCTCAAGCAAGGGGTGAGGGGCGGGGGGAGACACAGGAATAAGAACCAAGAGATCTGGGTCACAGTGCTAAGTGGTTGAGTGACTTTGGCCAAGTTCCCTGCCATCCCTCGGTGCCTCCGTTTGCTGCTCTGGGAAGTGCTAGTTCTCAACTGGAACTGGAGCTATCCAAAAGCTTAAGCCTCTTCTTCATTCTCCAGTCTAAGTGCTCAGTCCCTTCTGGCCCTGTTGGTTATGACAGGAACACATAGCATGACCTACGTATGTTTAGAAAGAACAGTGAGGAACCTCTCATGTACCACCTGGGGTTTGCTGAGCTCTATATATAACTCACAGGGGAATCGCGGGCTCCTCTGTCCCCACATCCCTAGACTGTTCCTTCCCATGCTACCCTTTAGAAGTGACCAGAGCAGAGCAAGAGCTGGCATGGGATCCTAACTTGCCTGGAGCAGCCTCTGCAGCTGGGAGGTCTCTGTAGCGAGGCGTCTTTCCTCTTTAGAGAGTGGATCCTCCCTCCTACAGACAAGCAACTGTAACAGGCTTCCCCCCCCCCCCAGCCGGGAGCAACCTGCTCTTTCTACCTCGAAACCTCAGCTTCAAGCATTAAACAACAGGAACAAAGAAGGACAGCAAAGTCCCTGTGGGCAACGGTAGTGGGGGGGGAAAGGGGGGGAGCAGAGGCCCCTAAGTCACCAGAATCTCTGGTTCTGTCCCCTTTCACCCAATAAAGGAAGCAAATGACGAATCTGAAATGTAAAGCTTTGAACGGCCACAGCCATTTGCTCAGGGACCAGTCGTAGCTCATTTACGGCAAGGAACATCTCCACCTTTCTTGAATGAACTCGGAGCCACTAGAATTGCTTTAACCTCTTTAGCGCGGGTGCCGGTGTCTAAGACGCAGGCACTGTCCTGTTTCTTTCTGCCTGGAAAGAGCAGGCACCGTTTAGCCCAGTCCCTACCTGGTTCCCCATTCCTGGGAATTTGCCATTACTCTCATAGACATAGCTGATCTTCCAGAGGATCCGAGAATCATCTTAGCCGAGAACTGAATCTTCCCGGGCCCCTTCTTGCCTAACTTTTCCTAGTTAGGTTTGGAGCTGTAGATGAGTGAGGCTGGCACACCAGATCCCTCTTTGCCAGTCTTGCTCCCAACACAACTGTTGCCAAAATGCCTCACTCACCGCCTTCCTTACGGACCCTGTCCTCGCCTCCTTTGCTGCACACGCGTGTTCTGAGACGCTGTTTCCCAGCAGCACAGGAGGAAAGGGAAGGGGACTTACAAAAATCAAGCACGTCAATTTTTTTTTTTTAATGTGGCAGGAAAAAAAAAATCTGTCTGTTCTTATGTAACCAAGCTCCTGGGCCAAGGTGCTTCGTGAGAACCACATTCAAGCATCCAGAATGGTCACAGAGCCTCACAACCAGCCTTTCACTTTGCTGGTGAGCTGAGGTTACACACGGCAGGCCACATACTATCAAGTGAAGCTTAGGGTCTTGAACTCATAGATTTTGACACTTGGGTCAACCCACTTCCCCAAACCGTACCCTCCTAGGAAGGATACCATGATCACCAACAGAAAACATTACCAAGGCGCCTGGTTCATTTCCCCACCTGAATCTTTGCCATGAATCACCTTCTTCTTGTTGTTGTTGTTGTTGTTGTTGTTGTTGTTGTTGTTGTTGTTCACAAAATCCGTTTGTTCATGATTTCTAATAATGACTTTGTTTGACCAGAAGTGAAATCTAGCAATTCAGAGCTTATGAACTAAGAAAAAAAGGTAAACAGTGAAGCCCAGGAGATGGGCTTCTGTGACTATTAACAAACGTGTGGTCACCACCACATAAATCCTTCCAGATGCAGAAAATGCTGTTACTGCAAGACACTAGAATAATCCAAAGGGCAGGAGTTGTTGCACTGAGGAAGAACAGAAACCAACACTCACAGGCAGGCTGAACCTCACTAGAAACCAGAACTTCAAGATAGGGCATGCATCAACTATACAACGACAGCTAGTGGTCACTGAGTTGCCACGCTCTCCAGACGCTGCAGCGTGAGTTCTCCCTGAATTACCCTGAATCTCCCTTTGAGAGAGATGCTGTTACTAAGCCTTTTATTTTTTTTTTTTTTTACAGAAGAGACAGACATAAAGTATGTAGTAGGCCCAGGGTTGCAGAGAGTCCCAAGTTTGGCAGAGTAGAGTTGAAAGGTAGGGAGTGTAGCCCTGGGCTGAACTCTAGCCAGGATTCCTCACTGCTTCTGGAGTGCATCGACTCCAAGATGGAGTTTCAGAAATACTCAAGAGGGAAAGATCACCCACCCTAGACCACCAGGTCAAGAGAGTGTTGGTCACCATGGGTGAAGAGCATCCCAAGGAAAGGGAACCAGCCGGACTAAGTGCTAACAGCAGCATCTGCTGACGCCATGCTGGTTCAGCAAGCTGCTGGCTCCTCGCCCCACACCTGCACTGACACACTGACCCTGTCCCTGCTGTGCACCCTGTCTACTGACTCCAAGGTGGATTAATGTGCTCCTCGGTGGGGCCCTGCCTTTCTCTAGGGCAAAGCCCAGCGGCAGAGAGCCAAGTAGAAATGCCAAAAGAAACCAACACTGAAGGCTGACAGCCTGAAAGTGGGATTAATGGTCCCCAGGCAGAGGCAAAGCACCCAATAGCTTCAAGCAGCCTCCACTTTCCCCGGAACCCTCCTATGCATTTGATGAACCACCAGATGTATGTATGGGCCTATGCAGGGCTACAAAGATATGATATGATGCCTGCCTTAAAGGGACTAGCAAGTACCAGCACCCAGAATCTCCACACAAACAGAAGAGTCTTAATCAGGCAAGGGCATTGCAAGGGCAATGAGACAAAATGCTTTAAATCAAGACTACCCCAAATTTACATTTTGGCAAAGAACCTATATGTGCTTATTCAAGAAGAAGAAACATAGCCAAGGTAACTGCTCGGGTAACAAAAAATAATACCTGCTACCATTGGATGCCTGTGCTAGGGGATTAGGCCTCTCATCCTCAAAATGGTCCCAAAAGTTGAGTATCATCCATTCTAAAGGCAAGGAAGGTGAGTCAAATAGCTGACTCACAGTCCACTGATCGGAAGTTCAAGTGCTGAGATTCAAATTCAGCTGGGCTCAACTTCAAGACACGGCTCTTTCCAGTGAGCCATGTGTCCAAGACAAGAAATCAAGACACAGGGGGAAGAGTGTTGAGGTGTGAGGGGAAGAAAACAACCACAGTGGAGTTCAAAGGAATGTAGAGAGCAACACTGAAGGTGGGAGAAACTGCCTCTGCTAATTAGCCCAGTGGTTACTAAGAAGGGATGGAGCTGGAGCAGTGGCTCACTGGTTAAGTGCATTTGGTGCTCTTGTAGATGACCTAGGTTCAGTTCCCAGCACCCACATGGTGGCTCACAACCATTCACAACTCCAGTTCCACAAGATCCAAAGCCTTCTGACTTAGGCAGGTGCCAGGCTCATGTGTGATACACATATATATGTACAGCAAAACACTTATACATATGAAATAAAATAAGTAAAATCTTTTTTTTTAATAAAAAGGGTGAGTGAAAGGAAGCCATCGCCCCAGCAGCTGAGGCAAGAAGATGAGGAGTTTGAGGCCAACCTTAGCTGTGCAGTAAGAATATATATATGTGTGTGTGTGTGTGTATACATATATATATTTTTAAAGGCAGGGGTGGGGAGGGAGAAAGTAAAGAAGGAAAGGGAAGAGAGAGAGGGAGGGAGGGAGGGAAGGAGGGAGGGAAGGACGGAGGGAAAGAATAAGGACAGGCTGAAGCTGAGGCAGTAGGATCTCATGAGCCCACGCACACAAACTAGTCTCCAATGCATAGGAAGATATCACAAAAAAAAAAAAAGAAAAGGATTCTCCCCACCTCCACCCCATCATCCACCATTAATATTAGGCTTACTTTATTTGGAGTAGAAATAAACGAAGAAGTATCCACTCTGTGAGACATAGGACAACTCTATTCTACCATTCCTCTCTTTCCCCACCTTCCTGTTCTCATTTCAAAACCAGTGGTGGCACTACCATGTTGTGACCATGAAATGACAACGGCACACCTTCAAATATCCCGTCTCTCCTAACCTCTTCCAAAGTCTGACTTCAAAACAGAGCCCGATGGAATGAAAATTCCTTCTTCCCATGTTGGGAGATGGATATGAAACAAGAGTCATCATTTGGCTTTTCACAGCTTTTAGTCTGAACAGTAAGTGCACTGCCCTGTCGCAGGTATTTCATTTATAGAGAACATTAGGCTCTTTTTCCTGAAAGGTTCTGCTCTGCACAATGTAGAAAACATCCCACTCCGCGCCCGACACACAGGGTCTGGAAAGATGGCCTAACGGTTCAGAGCACACATTGCTCTCGCAGAGGATCTGAGTTCAGTTCCCAGCTCCCAAGTCGTGCAGCCCAAAACCACCTATATCTCCAGCTTCAGGGGGATCTTATATGTCTAACCTCCGTGGGCACCTACACTCACTTTCACACATACACACACACACACACACACACACACACACCACCTCCCCACAAAATGTGGTACTACTCAAGAACAAAACCACAAAATCAGTGCCAAACTTTGGGATTGTGAGAGGGGAAATCTCAGAGTATAAATGAAGAAAATAAGAGAGTTGAGTCCACCCGGATAATCCCAAAAGAGGAAGAAAGAAAAGGTTAAGAAAGGAAGGAGGATGCCATGAAATGACCCTAAGCAAAGAAAAATAAAGTGAGTGAAAGCATGAGAAAAACATAAACTGCAAGTCATAAAAATGAAAATGAAGTCATGTCAAGAGAGGAAATGTCACAAATAGTGAAGCAGATGGTGGAAAGAGAGAAGGTCATTTACTACACAGAAACAGACTTCTCTCCCTGCTTTGGGCCAGGAACCCTTTCGGCACTCAATCTCTTAGAAAGCAGCCTCAGCTATCTGGGAACACACACACACACACACACACACACACACACACACACAAACACACAAACACACACACACACCTCCTCACAGCAGAGAAGCACTTAACACACTGTGCTGTGATTGACAGCTCTTTGCCACACTGACCATTTCTGGGGCGTGGGGTGCAGGGCCACACCTTTTTAGCACGTACAGCTCCAGCCAGAAGGGTGCCTGAAAGTCACAGGTGCTCAGAGAATGTCTGAGTGAGTTTTTACCGCAAAGGACTACAGAAACAGGAGAGGCACTGGGCCTAAAAACAGGGAGGACTCAGGAAATCAGGACCTACCAAGTCACAGCAGTAAATACCTGGCATCTGCAGGCCCGGTGCAATGAGAAGCCAGAGAAATTGTGCTCCACATTGAAATAAATGAGGATGACCCTGGCTCTGATTCCCAGCAGCTCCTCGCTCAGTTCCTGGGCTGACCTCACCCTGCTGTTATGAGCCTGAAGGCTGGCTGCTTTGCAAACTCAGATGCGCTCTCTTTGTCCATGAGCTTATTCTGAATCTTTACAGAAACTCTTCCAATTGTCAAAACACTTGTTGTTGTATGATCAATGTATTCTCTCTTCCGGACAGCTAAGGTTCCTGGAGACCGCATTTGTCTTGGTCTAGAAAGAACAGCTGTTTGCCCGTGTTCTCATCCAAAACTGTACCTTCCCCAGGGAGATTGGGGAGGAGAGGGGGTGTGCCTCGGGAAGGAGACATTCCTAAGACTCTGAGAGTACAGCAGGCCCCCAAAAATCTGTGCTGGCAAGGAAGTGGGGAAGGAGCTGTTTATCCAAGCATGACACACGTACCTTGATGACCAGCCCTGGCAACATAGACTCCCTGCTCGCTAGCTTTACCTTCTAAATGCCTAAGTGAAAAACAGCTTCTAAGTCACATCGTGCACATCAGCGCTTCTGAGCCAAGTGGCCATGCAGCTTGTACCCATTATGCACAGATGATAGGGCCCCCTGGGGCCACCACTGAGAAACAGAAGCTGCCACGCTGCTCTCCACTGCTCTTCAAAAAGGCATCTCTTCTGATGGCATGGCCTGTTTCCCCAGCAGAGGCTCTTCTTCTCAGGGCTGGTTTCAAAAGTCAGCCTTCACTGGACTGAGAGGTCTGCTACTTTAGAGGCAGGGAGTGACCGCCACAGGGGCATCTCAGGTAGCAAGCGCATAGGACAACAGCTGCTTTACCCATCACGACATCCTGTTCTTGGCCTTTGCTTTTCCTCCCAGCAAATCTGACTGCAGAGTTGCTCTTGGTGCAGAAGCTGAAGCCCCCTCTGCCGTTTTCCCCCGTGACTCCAGCAGCGCTGGTAGGGCTGGGCTGCGGCCGCTCAGCGGACCTCAGTTGGAAGAGTGTGCTCAAGGAAACAAGGCTCAGGCCAAAGACCTCCCTAGAGAAGCCAGGTGGTGGGAGGAGAGGAGGCTGGGAAAGGAGGACGTTCCAGCGCAGGAAGAGACTAGCTGTGCCAAATGGGTTACTGTGGAAGACTCCAGCTCCAGCCCGTGGGCGCCAGACCAACTCTAAGTGGCCATTTAGAAACAACGAGAGAGTGAGAAGCCATTGAGGTAACAAAGAATTCTGTACTGCGGCCAGAGTGCTGCGGTTGTGATCATAAGAA